>ML805312.1:264033-294074 GCA_009831015.1 Picea engelmannii
TGGAAAATGTTTACGTGCATGAGTTGGCAAACTCACGGGTTCACAATTATAGTCATGATTTTGTATCACGAGTTTGAACGATGGATTCTTCATTCCATACTTAGCCACTTTTTGGATCGCGAGTTCTCAGGTTGGTGGGCTCAAAATTGCGCTTCTATTGTTCTGTGTCCTCCAAACAACACCTAGAGTTCTGTGATATACAAATTGATAGGAGGACTCCCGGGCGGGCTCAATATTTCACTTATATTATAAATTTTGAATAAGCGTTAAGGTAAAATCCCTCTCTAGCACACTGAGAGAACTTATTCTTTGAGGACACTTGCTCGCAAGTGATCCAGATCATTATGCTATTAAAACTTTTGATTTTGATTATGAGGTGTATGGGTTGATGAAATGTTGTTTTACCGCCTCGACATAGACAGGTGCTATTGACTTGGTTTTACTGAGTGTGTAGGATTATTGACCTAGAGGATGTTGAGGCATCGATGGAACCCCTTGGACTCTGGATCGAGTTGGGGAGCGTACCATTGGGGTTTGATTATTTTACTGTGATTTTAGTGCTTCTGATTAGATGACATGATAAGGATATATTTTGACATAATTTGTTGATGATGCAGGTTGACGATAGCTTGTCGACCAGACTCACATGTGGAGTAAAGGGGTCACACACGACTACCAGAGATGTTGAGGGAGAGGTGTGAACAGCAGCCCTGCCACAGCCTACTGGCACTCCCGTCGTGGCTCGAACTGTAGGTTAACGATTACCTAGTTCGAGAGGACCCATGATGATGTAAGGGAAGACTGCGATAGTCGCTCATGATGATTCTAAGGGGCACACAATAAGGCAGGGGCCTTATTCCTTAGAGGCCCTTAGTCTCCCACAAGTTCACCTGGTGGAGTATTGAATCCAGGGTTTTTTTATGTCTACCAAGTCAGTCAAGAGGCGAGTGACACCCTTGGAGCACATGATGCATCCTGAAGGGCACGTCGTGCAAGAAAAATGGAAAGAGGCGAGTGACACCCTTGGAGCACGTAGTGCGTTCTGAAGGGCACGTCGTGCAAGGGAACAGATGAGGCGAGTGGTACCCTTGGAGCACCTAGTGCGTTCTGAAGGGCACGTCGCATTGTTTTGATAAATGAATGAACCTAGACGGCCTTAGGATGAACAATGTGATAAGAATTGAAAAAAAAAAACTTTTTCCCTAATAAAAGGTCGCCCATCATGAAAATTTAAGGTTTAATCCTAAACTATGTTAGTGGTAAAATTTTATCTCTCTATAAATAATAATAAAAATAAAAACAACATAAATAATAATTATGATTTTCATTAAATCTCGTAACACGAAGGGAGTAAGAAATTAATTGTTGCATAAAAAATAAAAATAAAAATCTATTGGATTTAAATTTAAAAAGGGAATTAATCATTTTATTATTTTATGATAATTTACAATATATTAGTTTAATGAGAAAAGGGAAAAAGGGGGTTAATTTCCACACCTGCCTTTTTGAGTTCTAACTAAAAGGGGAAAGAGGGAAAAATCTAAAATTTTAGGAAACTAGGGAAAGAGATAAACATAAATAGGGAAAAAGAGAACATAAGGGAAAAAACAGAAAGTCAAACTTAGGAAAGTATCTACCATTTAAGAGCTTTCTAATTTAAACTGAACTAGCAATTTAATAATGGGGAAAACCATTAAAACCTATCAGAGAATTTGGGGACACCTAGGAGTGATTCTAGGAGTAACTCTAGGTGGGTGAGGGAAATAAAGATAATTGATTAATTAAAGAAATTAATTTATGGAGGAATGAAGGGGATGGATGACACTTGTACGGGGAGGAATTTTTAGGAATTAAATTTTAAAAAAACTTAATTAAACGAGATTTTAGGAAAGTAAGGAACCATGAAACTCTATATAATGAAGGGAGGAGATGGAGGTTGGATCTCTTCGGGTTTGAATAACGTTACGCTGCAGAAATATATACTTGACTGACTTAACTTGTGGGAGTTGGGATACCTAGCTCGGTGAGGAGTGGTAGCTCGGCCTTGCGAGGCGAGCTGGGAGCTAGTCAAAATCTCTGGATAGTGAGTGTGTGGCCCCTTTGAGGCTCGGGGGGCTAAGGGGGAAGAAGAGTACCCCTAGCATTGGCTGGGAGGTACCAGTGTAGTCTCGTCGATCGACACGCGGAAGTTGCAAGGAGCACGCGGGACGTCCACTCCGAATAGGCAACGAACACTTTCTTCTTTTTGTATGGTAAATTGTTTTAGAACTTATGCTTGAATCTGCATTTTTACTTGGGTGAGTGAACTGATTGTCTAGATGGTTTTCTAAAACTTTCTTAGTCTAGCTCGATGATAGATCGACTCCCATGGCTTCATTTCCCCGCATGTCTTGACTACCTTGCTATGTTGATTATGATCTTTGTGGTTGTTTAGCCTTCATCCCTAGCTCACCAGTCCTCGCCTGAGCAGTTGGCCAGAAGCCTGATCTACGGTCGTCACCTTAGCATTAAAAGACCTATGGATCTCAACGCCTTGCTTTTCTGTGCAAGGATGATGAGTGAAGGACGAACCTATTAGTCGTTTACCCTTGATGTTTGTCCCTGGTTGATTGTTGATTCCGCCATCTGGAAACAACCTCTGGATGTGGATTATCTTGTGTCCTGGTTGGTTTTCTCTATGCCTTGACTGATAGAACCCCTGCAATCATTCCATGACCCTTCCCATTGGATCCTTGCATTCTCTTACTATTGTCTACGTTGTATTGGGGTATTCTAGCAATGAAAAACGAATTGAATTCATCTTTGCATTTTACATTGGGTATTCTGGCAATGAAAAACGAAATGATTTTTTGTCTGCATTTTTATTTTGGGTATTCTAGAAATGAGAAATGAAATGAATTCATCTTTGCATTTTACATTGGGTATTCTGGCAGTGAAAAACGAAATGAATTCATCTTTGCATTTTACATTGGGTATTCTGGCAATGAAAAACAAAATGATTTATGGTCTGCATTTTTATTTTGGGTATTCTGGCAATGAGAAATGAAATGAATTCATCTTTGCATTTTACATTGGGTATTCTGGCAATGAAAAACTAAATGAATTCATATCTGCATTTTACATTGGGTATTCTGGCAATGAAAAACAAAATGATTTATGTTCTTCATTTTTATTTTGTATTTTGGCAATGGAAAAGAGGAATTATTCTTGTCTGCATTTCGTTTTACCTTTGGGACGATTTTGCCTTTGATGAAGACTGTGTTTTGCTTTAAAATTTTGCTGCCATTTGGTTCCTGTTAATGCCCACGTTTTTGCTTTCCAATTCATCAAAATTCCTGCTGTGAAAGACCATGATTTTAGAAATTAAAAACGGACTGTGTTGCATGCTGAATTCGCCCACGTTTTTGCTTTTCAAATCATCAAATTACTTGTCGGAATGACCACGTTTTTTATAATCAGAAGTTGACTGTGTTTCTATAGAAATCACCCACGATTTTATCCATTTAAATCACAACTTTACTTGTTGGAGTGACCATGTTTTTGATAATTAGAAATTGACTGTGTTGTCGTCTTAATTGACCATGACTTGCCTTAATCATTGCTTGAGTTTTTGTTGATTGACCACGAGTTGGTCCTTCTACAGTTTTGTTTGTCCCTTTTATCCTCCTTCACATTTAACGCATACCCACCATTCTCTCTGCCAAGCTTTAATTACCACAACAATGTTACTAGCCATGTTGATTATCATGTTAACTGCAATAATAAATGCTATTATGTTGCCTTATTAATTACTAGAATAATTGTTGCATCAATGTTAATGGTTAGCAGCCTCATTTTTCTATTAAAGGCCATGTTAATTGCAATATGAAATGCTATACTTTTTCCTTATTAATTGCCAGAACAATTGCTACAGCAATGTTATTGGTCAGCAGATTTCTTCTATTGATTAAATGCCACAGCGAGTTAACTAGTTAACAATTATATAAATTGCCTGGTTATTGCGCTGTGAATGGTTATGATAACAGTCATACAAATTGCCTTATTAATGTTATGTTAATTGTATGTTAACTAGAATGTTAAATGCCTTGTTATTGCTATATTACTTATTATGAAAACAATCATGTAAACTATATTGTTAATGCTATATTAATTGTCATGTAACTGCTATGATAATCACCTTGTTAAATTGCTACAACACTGTTAATAGTTAGCAGTTTCATTCTCTATGATAGTAGACCGCTAGCATTGTTAGTTCGATCAATATAGCTAGACTACATGTTGAGATTTAATTTCTTATAAGTGTTAATGGTAGCATTCCACTTTAAGAATGTTAATGTTGTTATTCAAGTTTATGGCTAGTTGGATGGGGATTCAGATTAATATAGAATTGTCCATTTAGGTTGTAATAAATATTAAAATTTGTATGGTGAGTAAAGACTAGATTGCAAATTTTAGACTTGCTAATTTAGATATGTAATTGATGTTAGTTGGATTTATAGATATCGCCTAATTGGTATCTCAGGCAAGCTAAATTGAGTCGTAATTCATGTTAAGTTCGGTTGGTAACTAGTTGACTAATGGAATTTAGACTGGTTAATTGATCTGTAATTAACGCCAACTTAAATCATAGATATTAACCTTTTAGCCTTGATTAATGGTTGGGTTGTTGACGAAGTCGTTTTTAGCTTGCGCTTCCCGTTGAGGGTGTTGTTGTTCATTTTAATTAATGTTTGTACTTGGTTTTGTAAACATTTTAATGTGCTTGGTTTCTCACTGTAAGGGTTCTAGTTACTTGTGTAATTAATTTTGGGTGCGTGGGGTTGTTAGGATGATTGTCCTTAGATTAGTAGGCTTGGTCTGCTTGTGTTGGGCGGGATGTAGACACCTCCTTGTTCCTCAGAACAATCGCCAGCCTTGAGACCTTAAATGGTCAAAATCGATGGGAA
Source organism: Picea engelmannii (assembly GCA_009831015.1). Taxonomy (NCBI): domain Eukaryota; kingdom Viridiplantae; phylum Streptophyta; class Pinopsida; order Pinales; family Pinaceae; genus Picea; species Picea engelmannii. Next base: position 268,980 of record ML805312.1, read on the forward strand.
CCTTGGCTTGAGCGTTGCTTATGTGTCATGGAGGTCCTAACCATTACAGGGTAGGACGGACGGGTAGTCAATCTTATTCTTCGTCGGTTGAACATCGTACATTGCTTCTAGGTGTTTGATGTGCTTTTATGTTAGGTCATTATGTTTGTTGTGGCGTGAGTTGCATGCATTGTGTTCGTCATCATGTTTCGATGTTGAGTATAATGTCATTATTACGATCCTACATACACACACAAAAAAATAAAAATTGCACTTGTTATGTGAGGCTTGTTGTCGTAACGAAATGAGAGATTCGTTACATATGGTATCAGAGCGGGTTCAACTCGGGACTTGGGATCGCTACGGCTTTCGTTGATATGATTTGATTATAATGTTGCTAATTGAGTTGACTTGTATTTGTGCAGGTAATCATGGTTAGAGGACATCACGGAGGCAGACGACAGGGTGTTAGGGGAGGAGGCACGACGCCTCTAGTAGCATCCATGCCTGAGGGGTCTAACTCCCAGGGAGATGAACAGGTTGTTGAGCAGGAGAAGATAGCAGTTGGTGATGTCGTCAAAATGATGAGATCTTTCGCATGTCTGAGGCACTGATTAACTGTTTGGACAGAGATGAGGCCAGGGCGTTGGCACCCCCTGAGGTTCCGCCGCGCACTCTGGTCGGTACTGGTAGTGTTCACTGTGAACTCGAGAAGGTCAAATTTCCCAAGTTCTTTGGTGCCCCGGACGGTGCAACCACTGAGGCATGGTTGGAGAATATGGCAATGTGCTTTGAACTTCGTGATTATACCTCCAACATGAAGGTTCGTATGGTGGTCTTCCAACTAAAAGGAAGCACTCTTCTATGGTGGAAGACGCTCCTGCCACAGTTGAATGTGGCCATCAAAGACATGTCATGGGAACTGTTCTAGGAACGGTTTTGAGAGAGGTACCTTTCATAGGAATTCATTGAGCATCATCTCAATGAGTTCAACGCCTTACAATAGGGCAGTTGTACGGTGCCCAAGTACGAAACCCGTTTTATGGAGCTGCTCTGGTATGCTCCACACCTTAACACTGAGAAACTTAAGGTCAACAGGCTCATGTTCGGCCTTAACAGTAGCATACGTGCAAAGGTCAGAATTTTGATGCCTCAAACCTTGCATGATGTTGTCCAAAAGGCCCTCATAGCAGAGGAGGAGCTTATCAGCGGGGGTCAGACCAGGACTCTAGCGAGACCAACAGGGCAGGTGTCTTCTGTAGCATAGCAACATCAGTCACCAACCAAACATACACTGGGATATCATGGATTCCAAAGGGGATCCACTTTCACTACACCTCGGCGACCGATGCCTCAACAGTGGACACCTTATCGGGTACCACAACATTAGCAGCAGCGTCGACCGCATCAGCAGCAGTTTAGGCCTGTTCAACAGAACATACTAGGATTCCAGGTCGGAGGGCCGTCACCTTCTACTTTGGGTATCAGGACTACTGGATTGAAGAAGGGGTGTTGGACGTGTGGGGAGCCACACTACCAGCCCGACTGCTCGGTGGAGAGGACTAGAGAATCCGGATCAGTCGAACCCACTACCGTGGGAGATATGGGCAAGTCCCATCGAATTCATGTAGCGGTGAATAGCCGCTAGGAAGAACATTAGTCGACTGTTCTCGAGATGACAGGTATCGTCGGTGACCAGACCCTTAGTATTTTGATAGATCCTAGTGCTACCGAGACTTTCATTTCTGGTGCAGCGCTAAAAAGGATTAAGGTAAAGGTAGTCAAACAGGATGAGTTTAGCTTCGTAGAGATGGCCTCTGGAGCCAAACAAAAGGTTGGAGGAAAGGTTACGGGTTGTATCCTTAACCTGGGAGAGTTTGTCACAAGGGCCAACCTGTACGTCATGATCTTAGGATCTTATGATGTCGTAATTGGTATGGACTGGTTGGAATGGCATGAGGCGATACTCAACTGTAAGACAAAATGGTTGAGCTTGGTTGATGATGAGAGGCAGAGACATGTGATTGTAGGACGGAACCAAGGATTTTCCCTAAGGTTCATCTCTTCCTTACAGCTACGAAAGAACATGTGCAAGGGGTGCAAGTTTTATTTGATCCTTGCATTAAACGAGAAGGGATTAGCGGAAGGTTTAGAACACCTTCCAGTGGTGAGAGAGTTTGCGGACGTATTTCCGGAGGATTTACCTGGGATGTTTCCGGAGAGGAAATTGGAGTTTACTATAGACCTAAAACCGAGAATAGAACTGATAGCTAGAATGCCTTATCGGATTTCAACCCCAGAATTACAGGAGTTGAGATTGCAACTGAAGGATTTGTTGGACCTGGGACTGTTACGTCCTAGTGTGTCACAATGGGGTGCACCTGTTATTTTCATACGAAAGAAGGATGGGTCGTGGAGGCTCTGCATTGACTACCTTCAATTGAACAAGGCCACAATCAAGAATCAATATCCATTGTTGAGGGTTGATGATCTTTTCGATCAAATGAAGGGCGCGACGACGTTCTCAAAGATCGATTTGTGATCAGGGTATCACCAATTACGGATTAAGGAATATGACATCTGTAAGACCGCCTTTAAGATGAGGTTTGGACATTACGAGTTTACTATTTTACCGTTTGGACTGACAAACGTCCCAGGGGTATTTATGATTTTGATGAATGGGGTGTTTTGCGAGTACTTGGACAAGTTCATCCAAGTATTCATTGACAATATTTTTGTTTACTCTCAGATGACGGAGGAGCATGACGAGCACTTGCGCTTGGTACTACAGTGTTTACGAGAGCAAAAATTGTATGGGAAGTTATCCAAATGCTCATTTTATCAATCGAAGATCCACTACTTAGGGCACGTCATCTCCAGTGAAGGTATCATTCTAGATCCAGCAAAGGTCGAGGACATTATGGAATAGCCTGCACCAACAAATGTCCCAGAAGTGCGTATCTTCATGGGTTTAGCAGGATACTATCAACGGTTCTTCAAGGGGTTTTCGAATATAGCAAATCCGATCACGGAATTGTAGAAGAAAAACCAGAAGTATGTTTAGACTGAGAAATGCACTGAAGCATTTCAAAGGCTCAAGGAGTTGTTGACAACAACACCGATACTAAAGGTCCCAAACATGGATGCGGACTTCCTGGTATGCACTGACACATCCAAGGAAGGCTTAGGTGGAGTCTTGATGCAAGACAGGCATGAGGAGAACTACGCAATGAACGATTTGGAGTTGTTAGCCATCATATATGCCTTGAAGGTTTGGAGACACTACCTTGTTGGACGAAAATTTGAATTAAATACTGACCATTGTGGACTACAACACATCTTTATGCAAAGCGACCTGAACATGCGACAACGACATTGGTCAGAATTTCTTAGCGAGTACGACTTCGAGATTACTTACATAAAAGGAACAGTGAACTGAGTGGTAGATGCATTGAGTCGAAGACCGTGCATCTTTTCAGTGCTGCCTCTTCAGACGAATCTACGTGAAAAGATTCTAACCTTACAGTGTGACGATGACTGGTACAAAGAGGTCGAGGGTTTTATTGGACAAAACACAATGATGGTACCACGATTTGAAGGATCTTCATTTGATAGTGATGGTTTACTGAGGTTTAAAAATTGGATCTATGTATTTCCGAACGACGAGTTGAGGATGTTGATCCTGAGCAAGGCTCATAGAGCAGTTTACATGGCTCACCCGGGAGTCACGAAGATGAGAGCAGACCTTAAACCATTATTCTTCTAGAAGGGAATGAAGGCATACATAGTCAACTATGTGGCTAGATGTCTAGAATGTCAACAGGTAAAGGTTGAACATAGACACCCAGCAGGAATACTACAACCACACACTATTCCAGAATCGAAATGGGAGGCTATTTCGATGGATTTTATTGTTGGATTGCCACTGATGACAAGGAGACATGACTCGATTTTCGTAGTAGTAGACACTTTGACGAAGAGTGCTCACTTTATTCCTATGCGTACGACATATCAGGCACCTGACATAGCTAGAGTTTTCACTAGTGAGATTGTGAGGCTACATGGTGTGCGTAAGAGGATTATATCCGATCGAGGATTGGTGTTTACTGTACGATTTTGGACGAGTTTCCAAGAGGCCTTGGAAACCCAACTTAACTTTAGTATTGCATATCACCCAGAAACTGACGGGCAGACCGAACGAAAGAACCTTGGAGGACATGTTGCGCATGTACGTGATGGACCAACAAAAGCGTTGGGAATAATTCTTTCCACTAGTGGAGTTCTCTTACAACAACAATTACCAGAGAACCATTAAGATGGTGCCTTTCGAGTTTCTTTACAAGCGAACGTGTCGGACACCTTTGAGTTGGGATCGGCTTGAGGATAGGATCTTGGTGGGACCAGAAGTGATCCAAGAAATGGAAGAGAAAATGCAAACAATAAGACAAAGGATTAAAGAAGCGCAGGATTGACAGAAGAGTTATTTTGATGCGCACCATGTCAACCGTAGTTACGAGGTCAACGATCGAGTCTTCTTGCGGGTTAAACCACATAAGAGTTTGATCAAGTTTGGAAAGGGAGCTAAACTCTCTCCTAGGTTGGTGGGACCTTTCAAGATTGTGGAGAGAAAGGGGCCTGTGGCCTATCGACTAGCCTTGCCTGATTCTTTGAGGCGTATGCACGACGTTTTTCATGTATCTGTTTTGAGACATTATTTTAGCGATCCTACTCATGTTATTGACATGAGTTCCTTGCAAGTATCGGACAAGGGGGTTCTCATAGCTGAGCTGATCCACATCTTAGATCATCGCATTCGATAGCTACGACATCGAATGATAGAGAATGTCAAGGTCCAGTGAGACAATTATAGTTCGCACTCGACGACCTGGGAGGACGCATATGATATGCGCCAATAGTTTCCATTTTTGTTTGATAGATAGACATATGATATTGTGATACACTTTATTTCGGCATATATACTGTGAAACTTTGGGACGAAGTTTGGACCAAGAGGGGGCGTATGTAACATCCCGCTCTGGCGCACTGAGAGAACTTATTCTTTGAGGACACTTGCTCACAAGTGATCCAAATTATTATGCTATTAAAACTTTTGATTGTGATTATGAGGCATATGGGTTGATGACATGTTGTTTTACCACCTCGACATAAACAAGTGCTATTGACTTGATTTTACTAAGGAGGCAAGATTATGGACCTCGAGGATGTCAAGGCATCGATGGAACCCCTTGGACTTTGGATTGAGTCGGGGAGTGTACCACTGGGGTTTGATTGTTTTACTGTGATTTTAGTGCTTCTGATTAGATGATATGATATGGATATATTCTGACATGATTCGTTGATGATGCAGGCTAGCGATAGCTTGTCGACCAGACTCACATGTGGAGTAAAGGGGTCACGAACGACTAACAGAGATGTTGAGGGAGAGATGTGGATAGCAGCCCTGCCATAGCCTACTAGCACTCATGTCGTGGCTCGAACTGTAGGTTAACAATTACCTAGTTCGAGAGGACCCACGATGCTGTGAGGGCAGATTGCAACAGTCGCTCACGATGATTCTAAGGGGCACACAATAAGGTGGGGACCTTATTCCTTAGAGGCCCTTAGTCTCCCACAAGTTCACCTGGCGGAGTATTAACTCCAGGGGTTTTTTATGTCTACCAAGTCAGTCAAGAGGCGAGTGACACCCTTGGAGCACATGGTGCATCTTGAAGGGCACGTCACGCAAGAAAAATGGAAAGAGGCGAGTGACACCCTTGGAGCACGTAGTGCATCTTGAAGGGCACATCGCGCAAGGGAACATATGAGGCGAGTGACACCCTTGGAGCACCTAGTGCGTTCTGAAGGGCACGTCACATTGTTTTGATAAGTGAATGAACTTAGACGGCCTTAGGATGAACAATGTGATAAGAATTAAAAAAAAAAACATTTTCCCTAATAAAAGGTCGCCCATCATGAAAATTTAAGGTTTAAGTCTAAACTATGCTAGTGGTAAAATTTTATCTCTCTATAAAATAATAATAATAATAATAACAACATAAATAATAATTATGATCTTCGTTAAATCTTGTAACACTAAGGGAGTAAGAAATTAATTGTTGCATTAAAAAAAAAAAAAACTGTTGGATTAAAATTTAAAAAGGGAATTAATCATTTTATTATTTTATGATAATTTAAAATATATTAATTTAATGAGAAAAGGGAAAAAGGGGGTTAATTTCCACACCTACCTTTTTGAGTTCTAACTAAAAGGAGAAAGAGGGAAAAATCTAAAATTTTAGGAAACTAGGAAAATAGGTAAACATAAAAAGGGAAAAAGGGAACATAAGGGAAAAATTGGAAAGTCAAACTTAGGAAAGTATCTACCATTTAAGAGCTTTCTAATTTTTACTGAACTAGCAATTTAATAATGGGGAAAGCCATTAAAACCTGTAAGAGAATTTGGGGACACCTAGGAGTGATTCTAGGAGTAACTCTAGGTGAGTGAGGGAAATAAAGATAATTAATTAATTAAATAAATAAATTTATAGAGGAATGAAGGGTATGGGTGACACTTGTACGGGGAGGAATTTTTAGGAATTAAATTTAAAAAAAACTTAATTAAATGAGATTTTTGGAAAGTAAGGAACCACGAAACTCTATATAATGAAGGGAGGAGATGGAGGTTGGGTCTCTTCGGGTTTGTGTAACGTTACATTGCAGAAATATCTACTTGACTGACTTAACTTGTGGGAGTTAGGATACCTAGCTCGGTGAGGAGTGGTAGCTCGGCCTTGCAAGGTGAGCTAGGAGCTAGTCGAAATCTCCAGATAGTGAGTGTGTGGCCCCTTTTTGGCTCGGGGGCTAAGGGGGAAGAAGAGTACTCCTAGCATTGGCTAGGAGGTACCGTTGTAGTTTTGTTGGTCGGCACGCAGTAGTTTCAAGGACCATGCGGGACGTCCACTTTGAACAGGCAACGGATGCTTTCTTCGTTTTGTATGGTAAATTGTTTTAGAACTTATGCTTGAATCTGTATTTTTACTTGGGTGAGTGAACTGATTGTCTAGATGGTTTTCTAAAATTTTCTTAGCCTAGATCGATGATAGATCGGATCACATGGCTTCATTTCCCCGCATGTCTTGACCACCTTGTTGTGTTGATTATGAACTTCATGGTTGTTTAGCCTTCGTCCCTAGCTCACCAGTTCTCGCCTGAGCAGTCGGCCAGGAGCCTGATCTACAGTCGTCGCCTTAGCGTTAAAAGACCTATGGATCTCAACGCCCTACTTTTCTGTGCAAGGATGATGAGCGAAGGACGAACCTGTTAGCCGTCTACCCTTGATGTTTGTCCCTGGCTGATTGTTGATTCCGCCATCTGGCAACAACCTCTACATGTGGATTATCTTGTGTCCTGGTTGGTTTTATCTATGCCTTGACTTATAGAACCCCTGCAATCATTCCATGACCCTTCCCATTGGATCCTTGCGTTCTCTTACTGTTGTCTGCATTGTATTGGGGTATTCTGGCAATGAAAAACGAAATGAATTCATCTCTGCATTTTACATTGGGTATTCTGGCAATGAAAAACGAAATGATTTCTGGTCTGCATTTTTATTTTGGGTATTCTAGCAATGAGAAACGAAATGAATTCATCTCTTCATTTTACATTGGGTATTCTGGCAATGAAAAACGAAATGAATTCATCTCTGCATTTTACATTGGGTATTATGGCAATGAAAAATGAAATGATTTATGGTCTGCATTTTTATTTTGGGTATTCTGGCAATGAGAAACGAAATGAATTCATCTCTGCATTTTACATTGGGTATTCTGGCAATAAAAAACAAAATGAATTCGTCTCTGCATTTTACATTGGGTATTCTGGCAATGAAAAACGAAATGATTTATGGTCTGCATTTTTATTTTGTATTCTGGCAATGGAAAAGAGGAATTATTCTTGTCTGCATTTTGTTTTACCTTTGGGGCGATTTTTCCCTTGATGAAGACTGTGTTTTGCTTTAAAATTTTGATGCCATTTGATTTCTGTTAATGCCCACGTTTTTGCTTTCCAATTCATCAAATTTCCTGCTGTGAAAGACCACAATTTTGGAAATTAAAAACATAATGTGTTGCATGTTGAATTTGCCCACATTTTTGTTTTTCAATTCATCAAATTACTTGCCGGAATGACCACGTTTTTGATAATCAGAAGTTGACTGTGTTGCTGTAGAAATCACCTATGATTGTATCCATTTAAATCATAACTTTACTTGTTGGAGTGACCAGGTTTTTAATAATTAGAAATTGACTATGTTGTCATCTTAATTAACCACGACTTGCTTTAATCATTGCTTGAGTTGTTGTTGACTAACCACGAGTTGGTCCTTCTGTAGTTTTGTTTGTCCCTTTTATCCTCCTTCACATTGAACGCATACCCAACGTTCTCTCTACCAAGCTTTAATTACCACAACAATGTTATTGGCCCTATTGATTATCATGTTAACTACAATAATAAATGCTATTTTGTTGCCTTATTAATTACTAGAGTAATTGTTGCAGCAATATTAATGGTTAGCAGCCTCCTTTTTCTGTTAAAGGCCATGTTAATTGCAATATGAAATGCTATATTTTTTCCTTATTAATTGCCAGAACAATTGCTACAGCAATGTTATTGGTCAGCAGATTCCTTCTATTGATTAAATGCCACAGCAAGTTAAATAGTTAACAGTTATATAAATCGCCTGGTTATTGCGCTATGAATGGTTATGTTAACAGTCATACAAATTACCTTGTTAATGTTATGTTAATTGTATGTTAACTAGAATGTTAAATGCCTTGTTATTGCTATATTACTTATTATGAAAACAGTCATGTAAACTATCTTGTTAATGCTATATTAATTGTCATGTAACTACTATGATAATCACCTTGTTAAATTGCTACAACATTGTTAATAGTTAGCAGTTCCCTTCTCTATGATAGTAGACGCTAGCATTGTTAGTTCGATCAATATAGCTAGACCACATGTTGAGATTTAATTTCTTATAAGTGCTAATGGTAGCATTCCACTTTAAGAATGTTAATGTTGTTATTCAAGTTTATGGCTAGTTGGATGGGGATTCGGATTAATATAGAATTGTCCATTTAGGTTGTAATAAATATTAAAATTTGTATAGTGAGTAAAGAATAGATTGCAAATTTTAGATTTGCTAATTTAGATATGTAATTGATGTTAGTTGGATTTATAGATATCGCCTAATTGGTAACTCAGAAATGCTAAATTGAGTCATAATTCATGTTAAGTCTGGTTGGTAACTCGTTGACTAATGGAATTTAGACTGGTTAATTGATCTATAATTAACGCCAACTTAAATCATAGATATTAACCTTTTAGCCTTAATTAATGGTTGGGTTGTTGACGAAGTCGTTTTTAGCTTGCGCTTCCCATTGAGGGTGTTGTTGTTCATTTTAATTAATGTTTGTACTTGGTTTTGTAAACATTTAATGTGCTTGGTTGCTCACTGTAAGGGTTTTAGTTACTTGTGTAATTAATTTTGGGTGTGTGGGTGATGCAGGCGAGACACGACCATACCCTGTCGCGCTCTCCCGCTTCACATGATCGTTCTCAAATCCCCTTTCTCTCTTGAGCCGAATTGGCTCTTTGGACTCCCCAACTGGAATTTCTGCTAAACACCGACCCAGTCCACAGGTCTTCTTTAAATCCTCACGGCCTTCAGCACCTGACCGAGGTTATCCCGACTCTCTATCGGAGTTCGGGGTTTCTGATGTCACGATGCACATGTATTTGCAACTCGCGATATGTTGATCCCCGATGCACTCCTTTTCCAGAGCTCTAGCCCCTTCCAGCTATGAAATGGTCCATGCGACCTATTACCATATGACCCTAATCATATGCTCCTGTCGGGGTTCGGGGTTTTTCGACGTCAAATGAAATCGACCCCTGGATCCACGATCCTCTGATTCCCGACGCGCTTTACTTTTGGCTAGCCCACCTGGCTCATCCCCTAGTCCACGTGACCATCATCCCGTAACCATTACCTTACCCTTCGTTGGGGTTTCAGGGTTTGTGATCCCTTAATGCATACACCCGCGAGATTCCCGATCATCAAAATCCCAACGTTCCATTTAGTTGACAACTGTCCTCCACTACGGCGATGTCCTCCTCCTCTGCTGCTCTAACAGTTGTTCCCCACTGATCCGGGTTTCGCGTATCGCAAATCCAAAGTGCATGAAAAATTTGTCACTGAAAACCCCGATTTCCCGATGAACAAAATACCAATGGCGCCCGATCCTTTGCCACCTGTCCTCCTGACACTCGGTGTGGCCCCACGCTCCTAGACCTTATCGGGAAATTGTGTATCGCGATTCTGCGATGCATGAAACCTTTGTGCTCAGGATCTCTGATATCTCGATTCCCGATTCTCCGATGAAGCCTCTTGTCGAGCTTCTCCCGGTGGCGCTCGATTGCTGCCATGTGTCCCTTCTAATGGACGGTCCCGATTATGTCGGGATTTCGTGACTTGCGTTGTCCCAGTTCTTATGACCTCGAGAACTCTGATTTCCCGATGGTCGATATCCCGATGGTTGTTGGTACTTTTCTCCTCCTGCTCACGGGGCTAACTCCTGCATGACTCCTACAGATCCGACGGCTATCGGTGATCTGATCCCAGATCTGACAGCTCAGATAATTTCTCCTGGTGCGCTCCTCCTTCAGAGGTTAAACTTCACGCAACTTCTCCCGATCCAATGGCTAACGGGATTTCTCTTACGAGATCCAACAGCTGTCGGTCCTCCTCTCCTGTGCGCTCCATCCGGCGCTCCCTTGGACGTGAATATTCAACAGTCCAGATCTGTTCTTTCCTGCCAATCGGACGACGGATGTTGCTCCCCCTGAACTTCCCCAATTTCTTCCTAGACTTGGGAGAACTTAGATTTTCCAAGGCCTCTACCTTGTCTTCTTCTCTCTGCGAACTCCTTGACTGTGAGCTTCACCTGCGCATATGAAAACGCTGCCCTTCCTGAGCTTCTTTTCCTTGAATCCTTAAAGGACTCTTTTGACTCCTGTGCCTCTATGAAGTCCTCGCGCGCCAAGCACTATCTGTCCTGAGCTTCTATGAGTACTCAGACCCCTTGGGGGATTTTGTCTTCCTTCCTTCTCCCACAGATGGAGAATCAACACCTCTTGGCTGACTATTTGCTCCAGCGACCTCTTGCTGAGTCTCTCTAGGTGTTCAGCAACCCAGTAAAGGTCCCTCAATGGACTCTTCTTTCAGCTCCAAAACTCAAAGAGTTCTTTGTTCTCCTGTGCCCGCTTGCACACTTTCTCGATGCCCTCCTGGTAGAGTCTCTTCTCCACAGAACGTTCAACAGTTCTGGGTCCTTGTGCAGCTATGCACTTGCTCGATGCCCACCTGGCAGAGCCTTCCAGAATCCTCAGTGATTTTGCCTCTTCTTTTGAACTTACGACAGAGTTCCTTCCTTTGTGCACTCCTTGCACACACACACTCAATGCCCACTTGGCAGAGCTTCTCAGAACTCCTCAGAGCTTCTGACTTCTATCTTCAAACTCTCAACAGAGTTCTCCTTCCTTGGTGCACCCCTGTACACACGCTCAATGCCCACTTGGCAGAGCTTTTACAGAACTCCTAAGTGAGTTGTTGACTTCATTCTTGTGCCTTGGCACGTCTCTGTCTGACTCCTCAGAGTTCAGAAGTGCACTCATGCACTGGTATTCAGAGTCCACAACACTCTGTCATGTCCTCCTGAAATGAAACCTCAAAGACCCTCAACCTGAAATCACACAAACTCCCTGCAAACATACAACCACAGCATACATTTATAGAATAAAGGGAACACTCATAGAAATCCATAAAATACATAACTCATGCAGGAAAAACTGTTGTTTGTATTAAAAATGGAAAATTGCCTGAATCTTTACAAGGGTGTTCCTGAGCTCTCCTCGGCTCTACAACTCTCTACTTGACTCAACTAACTCAAAATGAGATATCTCAAATCTCTTTTACCTGAGGGGCTCTTAGCACTTCCCTCCAGGTTCACCTACCCTATTCAATTACATTCAATGGGCTGTCTAGTCCAGAATCGGATCTAGATCTTAGCCACTACACACATTAAATGCCTATCTTATCTACAGCCTGCGCAAAGGCATGGCTTTCTTGGCTCAACAGACTAAGCACATTTAATTACATTCATTTCAAATTCAAATGAGGTTGCGCCTCCCTTCAACCTTTGAATGCGTTCGTGCTGTCGTGGCTGGCTGGATGCGTGGAGAGATGCTCCTGCATCATACTCCACAACTGCAAAAATCATGAGCTCCTGCTCATGAGCTTCCCCTGTAGCTGTTGGAATCCTTCTAGGTCCCAAACAAGTCTTTGGAGATTTCCATCCGCTCCAATCTGTTGTTGCTGCTGCTTCGGTTGCGCTATTGTTGTTGCTACCTTTCTATCCAGCTTCTCCTCGCTGGAAATTCTTGCTGACCCCAACATCAGCCTTCTGATATCCTCTATCTCTCGGTCCAGCTGCTCCAATGGTTGGCTCTGTTGTGGCAGTCTCCTTAGCTGCAATAATTTTCTGCAATAGGGCAGATCACTATCATCTCCCATGCCATCTCCTTCACCTTCATCTTTGTCTTCATCTGTGGCCTCAAGTTGCCACTCTATTGCAGATTTCAGCTCTGCAGTCTCCCTTTGACTGACTTGTTGTTCAGTCACCTTCCCTGACAGTTCATCTTCTGTCAGTTCTATTGTTGGCCCTGGATTGTTCAACCAATCCTCCAGCATTTCTAGCTCCATCTCCCATGGAGTGATAACTCGGCCTGCTCTCTCCTTGACATCCTTTGCTGCTAGCTTCTATGCTACATTGCTCTCAGCTCGTTGGCTGAAACTATTGAGTTGTTCCTCAGAACGCTCATTCTCTTCTTGGACAGTCACGGCCGACTGTTCCTCTATTTCTGTTGTTGCATCATCTGCAACACATTTTTCCGCCTCCTCCTGGGCAGATGGTAGGAATAATTGGATTCCCCCAATCATCATACAGCTCCTCGAATCATCTGTTGTCAGTTGTACCTGCTGATCTGATTCTGAGCTCCCCTTCTCTGTCAGCTCCTTTAGCTGAATCTGACTCATCAATTCATCCCTGCCCATCTGGGAATATGGGATGCTTTCGCTACTTCCCTGGCAAACTTCGAGATCCCCCAGCGATCTCTGTTCATTGCCCAGCTGGCAATGCAAAATTCCCTCCCTGTCCTCCTGATAGTCCATGAGATCCCACAGTGACCTCAGCTTGTTTCCCTCCTGGAAAACTGGAATTTCCTCTTCTCTGCCTTCCTGGCAGTCCTTGAGATCATCAGTCGATCTCAACTCATCCTCTTCATTGAGAATTTCTCTGATTTCTGGTTCACATACCTGAACCATCTCCTCCTCTTCTATGGGCCTGAGGTTTTCATCATACCTCAACCATATCCTTAATAGCCTCTGTTGTCCCTTGACCATCAGCTCCCTGACTGGCCATTTCACCTTTTGCTTCCTCATGGGCCATTCATATACCCATCTCGGCTTTTTATTCTGCCGCATCTTCATTTTGAGCTCCTCCATCTCCCGCTTGATATCATCGAGCTCTTTATCCATTTATGATGTGCTCATCAGCTCTGGCTTCTTTCATTTAGCAGACCTATGGCCTTCAGTAGCCATGTTGTTGTTCCTTTTTGCCTTCTTGGCAAACCTGTTGCTGTCACTCTGCATCCCTGAGTGTTCCAGCTTCATCTCCCTATAGTCTCCCTCTGACTGTCTATGGACTATTGTCTACCTGCAAGCAAGTCCTTACAGAGTCCTCAGCAACTCTGTCTTCCTTCACCTGCAATATACAGATGAAATCCCGCTCTGATACCACCTTGATGTAGGTGAGACGCGATCGTACCCTGTCGCGTTCTCTCGCTTCACAGGATCGTTCTCAAATCCCCTTTCTCTCTTGAGCCGAATTGGCTCTTTGGACTCCCCAACTGGAATTTCTGCTAAACTCTAACCCAGTCCATAGGTCTTCTTTAAATCCTCACGGCCTTCAGCACCTGACCGAGGTTATCCCGACTCTCTATCGGGGTTCGGGGTTTCTGATGTCATGATGCACATGTATTCGCAACTCGCGATATGTCGATCCCCGATGCGCTCCTTTTCCCGAGCTCTAGCCCCTTCCGGCTATGAAATGGTCCATGCGACCTGTTACCATATGACCCCAATCATATGCTCCTATCGGGGTTCGGGGTTTTTTGACGTCAAATGCAATCGACCCCTGGATCCACGATCCTCTGATTCCCGACGCGCTTTACTTTTGGCTAGACCTCCTGGCTCAGCCCCTGGTCCACGTGACCATCATCTCGTAACCATTACCTTACCCTTCGTTGGGGTTTCAGGGTTTGTGATACCTTAATGCATACACCCGCGGGATTCTCGATCGTCAAAATCCCGACGTTCCATTTAGTTGACAGCTATCCTCCACTACGGCGCTATCCTCCTCCTCTGCTGCTCTGACAGTTGTTCCCCACTGATCAGGGTTTCGCGTATCGCAAATCCAAAGTGTGTGAACAATTTTTCACCGGAAACTCCGATTTCCCGATGAAAAAAATGCCGACGACACCCGATCCTTTGCCACCTGTCCTCCTGACACTCGGTGTGGCCCCACGCTCCTAGACCTTATCAGGAAATCGCGTATCTCGATTCTGCGATGCACGAAACCTTTGTGCTTGGGATATCCAATATCTCGATTCTCGATTCTCCGATGAAGCCTCCTGTCGAGCTTCTCCCAGTGGCGCTTGATTGCTGCCATGCGTCCCTTCTGATGGACGTTCCCAATTATGTCGAGATTTCGCGACTTGCGCTATCCCAGTTCTTACGACCTCGAGAACTCCGATTTCCCGATGGACGATATCCCGATGGTTGTCGGTAATTTTCTCCTCCTGCTCACGGGGCTAACTCCCGCATGACTCCTGCAGATCTAATGGCTATCGACGATCTGATCCCATATCTGACGGCTCAGATAATTTCTCCTCGTGCGCTCCTCCTCCAGAGGTTAAACTTCGTGCAACTTCTCCTGATCCAACGACTAACGGGATTTCTCTTACGAGATCCAATGGTTGTCGGTCCTCCTTTCCTGTGCGCTCCTTCTGGCGCTCCCTTGGACGTGAATATTCAACGGTCCAGATCTGTTCTTTCCTGCTGATCGGACGACAGTTGTTTCTCCCCCTGAGCTTGCACAATTTCTTCCCAGACTTGGGAGAACTTAGATTTTCCACGGCCTCTACCTTGTCTTCTTCTCTCTGCGAACTCCTCAACTGTGAGCTTCGCCTGCACAAATGAAAACGTTGCACTTCCTGAGCTTCTTTTCCTCGAATCCTTAAAGGACTCTTTTGACTCCTGTGCCTCTGCGAAGTCCTCGCGCGCCAAGCACTATCTGTCCTGAGCTTCTACGAGTACTCAGACCCCTTGGGGGATTTTGTCTTCCTTCCTTCTCCCACAGATGGAGAATCAACACCTCTTGGCTGACTATTTGCTTCAGCAACCTCTTCTTGAGTCTCTCTAGGTGTTCAGCAACCCAGTAAAGGTCCCTCAGTGGACTCTTCTTTCAGCTCAAAAACTCAAAGAGTTATCCGTTCTCCTATGCCCGCTTGCACACTTTCTCGATGCCCTCCTGGCAGAGTCTCTTCTCCACAGAACGTTCAGTAGTTCTGGGTCCTTGTGCACCTATGCACTTGCTCGATGCCCACCTGGCAGAGCCTTCCAGAATCCTCAGTGATTCTGCCTCTTCTTTTGAACTCACGACAGAGTTCCTTCCTCTGTGCACTCCTTGCACACACACGCTCAATGCCCACTTGGCAGAGCTTCTCGGAACTCCTCAGAGCTTCTGACTTCTATCTTCAAACTCTCAACAGAGTTCTCCTTCCTCGGTGCACCCCTGTACACATGCTCAATGCCCACTTGGCAAAGCTTTTACAGAACTCCTAACTGAGTTGTTGACTTCATTCCTGTGCATCGGCACATCTTTGTCTGACTCCTCAGAGTTCAGAAGTGCACTCATGCACTGGTATTCAGAGTCCACAACACTCTGTCATGTCCTCCTGACATGAAACCTCAAAGACCCTCAACCTGAAATCACACAAACTCCCTGCAAACATACAACCATAGCATACATTTACAGAATAAAGGGAACACTCACAAACATCCATAAAATACATAACTCATGCAGGAAAAATTGTTGTTTGTATTAAAAATGGAAAATTGCCTGTATCTTTACAAGGGTGTTCCTAAGCTCTCCTCGGCTCTACAACTCTCTACTTGACTCAACTAACTCAAAATGAGATATCTCAAATCTCTTTTACCTGAGGGGCTCTTAGCGCTTCCCTCTAGGTTCACCTACCCTATTCAATTACATTCAATGGGTTGTCTAGTCCAGAATCGGATCTAGATCTCAGCCACTACACACATTAAATGCCTATCTTATCTACAGCCTGCACAAAGGCATGGCTTTCTTGGCTCAACAGCCTAAGCACATTTAATTACATTCATTTCAAATTCAAATGAGGTTGCACCTCCCTTCAACCTTTGAATGCGTGTGTGTTGTCGTGGCTGGATGGCTGCGTGGAGAGATGCTCCTGCATCATACTCCACAGCTGCAAAAATCATGAGCTCCTACTCATGAGCTTCCCCTATAGTTGTTGGAATCCTTCTGGGTCCCAAAAAAGTCTTTGGATATTTCCATCTGCTCCAATCTGTTGTTGCTACTGCTTCGGTTGCGCTGCTGCTGTTGCTACCTTTCTGTCCAGCTTCTCCTCGTTGGCAGTTCTTGTTGACCCCAACATCAACTTTCTGATATCCTCTATCTCTCAGTCCAGCTGCTCCAATGGCTGGCTCTGTTGTGGCAGTCTCCTTAGCTGCAAGAATTTTCTACAATAGGGCAGATCGCTATGATCTCCCATGCCATCTCCTTCACCTTCATATTCATCTTCATCTGTGGCCTCAAGTTGCCACTCTGCTGCAGATTTCAGCTCTGCAGTCTCCCTTTGACTGACTTTTTGTTCAGTCACCTTCCCTGACAGTTCATCTTCTATCAGTTCTCTTGCTGGCCCTGGATTGTTCAACCAATCCTCCAACATTTCTAGCTCCATCTCCCATGGAGTGATAACTCGGCCTGCTCTCTCCTTGGCATCCTTTACTGCTAGCTTATGTTCTACTGTACTCTCAGCTCGTTGGCTGAAACTATTGAGCTGCTCCTCAGAATGTTCATTCTCTTCTTGGACAGTCACGGCCGACTGTTCCTCTATTTCTGTTGCTGCATCATCTGCAACACATTTTTCTGCCTCCTCCTGGGCAGATGGTAGGAATAATTGGATTCCCCCAATCATCATACAGATCCTTGAATCATCCACTATCAGTTGTACCTGCTGATCCGATTCTGAGCTCCCCTGCTCTGTCAGCTCCTCTGGTTGAATATGACTCATCAATTCATCCCTGCCCATCTGGCAATATGGGATGCTTCCGCTACTTCCTTGGAAAACTTCGAGATCCCCCAGCGATCTCTGTTCATTGCCCAGTTGGCAATGCGAAATTCCCTCGCTGTCCTCCTGACAGTCCATGAGATCCCGCAGCGACCTCAGCTTGTTTCCCTCCTGGCAAACTAGAATTTCCTCTTCTCTGCCTTCCTGGCAGTCCTTGAGATCATCAGTCGATCTCAACTCATCCTCTTCATCGAGAATTTCTTCGATTTCTGGTTCGCATACCTGAACCATCTCCTCCTCTTCTATGGGCCTAAGGTTTTCAGCATACCTCAACCATCTCCTTAATAGACTCTGTTGTCCTTTAACCATCAGCTCCCTGACTGGCCATTTCACCTTTTTCTTCCTCATGGGCCATTCGTATACCCATCTCGGCTTTTTATTCTACCGCATCTTCATTTTGAGCTCCTCCATCTCCCGCTTGATATCAGCGAGCTCTTTATCCATTTCCAATGTGCTCATCATCTCTGGCTTCTTTCGTTTAGCAGACCTATGGCGTTCAGTAGCCATGTTGTTGTTTCTGTCTGCCTTCCTGGAAAACCTGTTGCTGTCACTCTGCATCCCTGAGTGTTCCAGCTTCATCTCCCTACAGTCTCCCTCTGACTATCTATGGACTATTGTCTACCTGCAAGAAAGTCCTTACAGAGTCCTCAACAACTTTGTCTTCCTTCACCTGCAATATACAGATGAAATCCTGCTCTGATACCACCTTGATGCAGGCGAGATGCGACCATACCCTGTCGCGCTCTCCCGCTTAACAGGATCGTTCTCAAATCCCCTTTCTCTCTTGAGCCAAATTGGCTCTTTGGACTCCCCAACTGGAATTTCTGCTAAACTCTGACCCAGTCCACAGGTCTTCTTTAAATCCTCACGGCCTTCAGCACCTGACGAAGGTTATCCCGACTCTCTATCGGGGTTCGGGGTTTCTGATGTCACGATGCACATGTATTCGCAACTCGCGATATGTTGATTCCCGATGTGCTCCTTTTCCTGAGCTCTAGCCCCTTCCGGCTATGAAATGGTCCATGCGACCTATTACCATATGACCCCAATCATATGCTCCTATCGGGGTTTGGGGTTTTTCGACGTCAAATGCAATTGACCCCTGGATCCACAATCCTCTGATTCCCGACGTGCTTTACTTTTGGCTAGCCCTCCTAGCTCAGCCCCTGGTCCACGTGACCATCATCTCGTAACCATTACCTTACCCTTCGTCGGGGTTTCGGGGTTTGTGATGCCTTAATGCATACACCTGCGGGATTCTCGATCGTCAAAATACTGACGTTCCATTTAGTTGACAGCTATCCTCCACTACGGCGTTGTCCTCCTCCTCTGCTACTCTGACAGTTGTTCCCCACTGATCGGGGTTTCACGTATCACAAATCCAAAGTGCACGAACAATTTTTCATTGGAAACTCTGATTTTCCGATGAACAAAATGCCGATGGCGCCCGATCCTTTGCCACTTGTCCTCCTAATACTCGGTGTGGCCCCACGCTCCTAGACCTTATCGGGAAATCGCGTATCGTGATTCTGCGATGCACGAAACCTTTGTGCTTGGGATCTCCAATATCCAGATTCTCGATTCTCTGATGAAGCCTCCTGTCGAGCTTCTCCCAGTGGTGCTCGATTGCTGCCATGCGTCCCTTCTGATGGACGGTCCCGATTATGTCGGGATTTCGCGACTTGCGCTGTCCCAGTTCTTACGACCTCGAGAACTCTGATTTCCCGATGGCTGTCGGTAATTTTCTCCTCCTGCTCACGGGGCTAACTCCCGCGTGACTCCTGCAGATCCGATGGCTATCGGCGATCTGATCCCAGATTTGACGGCCCAGATAATTTCTCCTGGTGCGCTCCTCCTCCATAGGTTAAACTTCGCGCAACTTCTCCCGATCCAATGGCTAACGGGATTTCTCTTACGAGATCCAACAACTGTCGGTCCTCCTTTCCTGTGCGCTCCTTCTGGCGCTCCCTTGGATGTGAATATTCAACGGTCCAGATCTGTTCTTTCCTGTCGATCGGATGACGGTTGTTGCTCCCCCTGAGCTTGCACAATTTCTTCCCAGACTTGGGAGAACTTAGATTTTCCAAGGCCTCTACCTTGTATTCTTCTCTCTGCGAACTCCTCGACTGTGAGCTTCGCCTGCGCGTATGAAAATGTTGCCCTTCCTGAGCTTATTTTCCTCGAGTCCTTAGAGGACTCTTTTGACTCATGTGCCTCTGCAAAGTCCTCATGTGCCAAGCACTATCTTTCCTAAGCTTCTACGAGTACTCAGACCCCTTGGGGGATTTTGTCTTCCTTCCTTCTCCCACAGATGGAGAATCAACACCTCTTGGCTGACTATTTTCTCCAGCGAACTCTTGCTGAGTCTCTCTGGGTGTTCAGCAACCCAGTAAAGGTCCCTCAGTGAACTCTTCTTTCAGCTTCAAAACTCAAAGAGTTCTCTGTTTTCATGTGCCCGCTTGCACACTTTCTCGATGCCCTCCTGGCAGATTCTCTTCTCCACAGAACGTTCAGCAGTTCTGGGTCCTTGTGCACCTATGCACTTGCTCGATGCCCACCTGGCAGAGCCTTCCAGAATCCTCAGTGATTCTGCCTCTTCTTTTGAACTCACGACAGAGTTCCTTCCTCTGTGCACTCCTTGCACACACACGCTCAATGCCCACTTGGCAGAGCTTCTCAGAACTCCTCAGAGCTTCTGACTTCTATCTTCAAACTCTCAACAGAGTTCTCCTTCCTCGGTGCACCCCTGTACACATGCTCAATGCCCACTTGGCAGAGATTTTACAGAACTCCTAACTGAGTTGTTGACTTCATTCCTGTGCCTCGGCATGTCTCTGTCTGACTCCTCAGAGTTCAGAAGTGCACTCATGCACTGGTATTTAGAGTCCACAACACTCTGTCATGTCCTCCTGACATGAAACCTCAAAGACACTCAACCTGAAATCACACAAACTCCCTGCAAACATACAACCACAACATACATTTACAGAATAAAGGGAACACTCACAAACATCCATAAAATACATAAATCATGCAGGAAAAACTGTTGTTTGTATTAAAAATGGCAAATTGCCTGTATCTTTACAAGGGTGTTCCTAAGATCTCCTTAGCTCTACAACTCTCTACTTGACTCAACTAACTCAAAATGAGATATCTCCAATCTCTTTTACCTGAGGGGCTCTTAGTGCTTCCCTCCAGGTTCACCTACCCTATTCAATTACATTCAATGGGTTGTCTAGTCCAGAATCAGATCTAGATCTCAGCCACTACACACATTAAATGCCTATCTTATCTACAGCCTGCGCAAAGGCACAGCTTTCTTGTTTCAACAGCCTAAGCACATTTAATTACATTCATTTCAAATTCAAATGAGGTTGTGCCTCCCTTCAACCTTTGAATGCGTGCGTGCTATCGTGGCTAGCTGGCTGGCTGGCTGTGTGGAGAGATGCTCCTGCATCAGTGGGGTTGCTAGGATGATTGTCTTTAGCTTAGTAGGCTTGGTCTGCTTATGTCGGGTAGGATGTAGACACCTCCTTGTTCCTTAGAACAGTCGCCAGCCTTGAGACCTTAAATGGTCAAAATCGATGGGAACTTGGGCTTGAGCATTTCTTATGTATCCTGGAGGTCCTAACCATTGCAGGGTAGGACGAACGGGTAGTCAATCTTATTCTTTGTCAGTTGAACGTCGTACATTGCTTCTAGGTGCTTGATGTGCTTTTATGTTAGGTCATTATGTTTGTTGTGGCGTGAGTTGCATGCGTTGTGTTCGTCGTTGTGTTGAGATGTTGAGTATAATGTCATTATTACCTTTCTACATACACACACAAAAATAAAAATTGCACTTGTTATGTGAGGCTTGTTGTCGTAACGAAATGGGATATTCGTTACACTTAAAAATGACTTAGTTATAAAAATAAAAAATGTTATTTTATATTATTAAGGGTTGATCATGTTAAAATGAAATACTAGAGCAAAAATCCTTGGGAACTTTTTGTTGTTTGTCTAGATCACACAACTAGTGGATAAGAAACAACCTTCCTTAACTCCTATATTACAATTATTTTTTTCTATCCCTCTCTTATTTAAAAAAAAAATGAAGTAAACAAAAAAAAATAAAAATTAAATTCTATATTTAAAATTATTAAAATAAATAATCATTTACATCAAACATTTATTTTTATAAAATATAGATATTAATTTTTAAGTTCATTATTGAATCATATACAAAACATAAATTAAAATGAAATTACAATTAGGTTTATGATTATATTTTAAAATATTAAAATAAAAGTCAAGAAATCTAAAGGATAAGTACGTTAGATATTGCTAAATTTTAGATTTAAAATATTGAAATAAATAATTATACACATTAAATATGTACTTTTATAAAGTATGGACATGAGATTTTATAAAGTATGTACGACTTCCTCATTCGATACTTAGCCACTTTTTGGATCGTGGTTCCCGGGCTGGCGGGCTCAAAATTATGCTTCTATTGTTCTGTGTCCTCTAAACAACACCTGAAGTTCCGCGATATACAAATTGACAAGCGGACTCCTGGTCTGGCGAGCTCAAGATTGCGATTTTTGACGGATGGTGATCCTTATCAACCATGTAACATTATCTAAAAACATTATTTCCAAATATTAATATTGTACAATTTAATTACATAAAATTATTAAAGTATATTAAATCCATTTTTTTTAAATGTATGATCGATATAAACTTCATTCTCTTTTATGATGTGATATCTAATACACTTGGAATGGAATAATAATTGTGTTTATTATTATTATATTTTGTATCTTTGTGTTTGTTATTATTCGTTTTTTCGAAAATGTTTAGGTGAGTGGGTTGGTGGATTCACGGGTTCACATTTATAGTCATGCTTATGTATCATGAGTCCAACCGACGGCTTACTCATTCCATACTTGGCCACTTTTTGGATTGTGGGTTCCCAGGCTGGCGGGCTCAAAATTGCACTTCTATTTTTCTGTGTCCTCCAAACAACACCCAGAGTTCCACGATATACAAATTGACAGGTGGGGTCCTGGGCGGGATCAAGATTGTGCTTATATTATAATTTTGAAGATGCCTTAAAAAGTAATTTAGTTATAAAAAATAAAAAGGTTATTTGATATTATTAAGGGTTGATCATGTTAAAATGAAATACTAGAGCAAAAATCCTTGAGAAAATTGTGTTTCTCGTCTAGATCACACTAGTGGATAAGAAACAACCTTCCTTAATTCATGTATTACAATTATTTTGTTTCTAACCCTCATTTAAAAAAAATTGAAGCAAACAAAACAAAGCTTTTTAAAATTCTATATTTAAAAATATTAAAATAAATCATCATTTACATTAAACATGTATTTTTATAAAATATAGATATTAAATTTTAGGTGCATTATTGAATCATATACAAAACATAAATTAAGATAAAATTATAATTAGGTTTAAGATTATTGTTATCCCCGATTTCTAGGGATAACTAGGAGATCATGTCTCGAGGCCCACGGGTCCTAGACATGGAGTATCGAGAGCAGGATTGACATGAGCATGGCCCTGGAGGGCCCATCTTTCTTCTCTTTCGTTAGACTTGTCTTGTCAGTAGAAGCAGCATCCATCACCTTCGGCTTGGACTTGTATCGGAGAAGACTCTTGCTCCATGAGGTAGTTGGTCCAGGTATCATGGTATGTGTCATATTTGATCATTATGACCTTTAGATATATGCATCAAGTTCCTTTTATTTCTGACGACTGCTTGGATCTTACACTAACCCACTTGACCATGGTTGGGGGGATTGACAAGGTATCCTAGCAAGCTTGTACCCATAGGTTTTGGTTTGCCATCGGGGGATTTCTGAAGGGCCATCGTCTGCTCCCATCATATCATCACTTTTACATCTTATCTCCCACTCATCTGCCCCATTACCCTAGTCCGGGCATTAGGATGATCTATTTGTGATTACACCTTATCTCGTGGGAAGAAGGGGCTAAAGGCCCAGAAGGTAAAAGCAACTGGTAAAAGTTAAAAGCCATAAAAATGAAACCTAGAGATGCCTCACCCAGGGATCCCTGAGAAGGCAATAAAAGGCCTCTCAGCAAGAAATAAGCGGGACCCGAAGAAAACAAAACAAGACCTAGCTAAGAGGATAGGGGGTCTCATAATGAGCCATCCTATTATGTTCATGGATACCTAGCAGTATGACATTTCCATCATCTGGTTACTACGCCAGGGCAGTGACCTTTGGTTGCATGTCCAAGGGAAAAGGGGTCTCATCATGAGCCATCCTTATCATCTCTATGAAAGTATTTGTGGGTAACATTGTCAGCTATGGTCACCACGCCAAGGCAGTGTCCTCTAGTTAGACCTTGAAATAAAATAAATAAGAAAAAACAATAAAGAAAAGAAAGAATAAAGGCAATAAAGGGATTGGAAAGAATTGCATCCATGACAAGTACAGCTCGCCTTCTACAAAGGCACCCACAGGTAATATCGTACACCCCTATATTTCACTCTACCCATATGTATGGACATCCCTTGACCACATCACCTCGTGTTACATGGCTTGGATGATATCCTCTAGAGACTTTCCTTTTCCTATGGATGCTGGCCCAATAGGGTGTTTTGTCTTTTTCTTTAGCTTTGTATTGTAGTTCATTGTAATATCTTTGAGCTATTGAATGATATATCAAGGGTTTTATGCATGTATTTTGATAAAAATTGATGATGAAATATGATTGACATTGCTATGATCCCTGTGACTAATGAGCCCATGGAGGGCAAAGTTTTTGATGTGCGGGACCATGCCCGACGGACAAGTACTAGTTGGACCAGTACACATGGGGAGATTATTAGCTCGGACCTCCATGGGGCTGAAGAACCCATCAGATGGTTGTTGGGACCCCATCAGGGGCAGAGACATGACAGTGATTGATCGAGCCTTTGCACATGAGAAGAAGAAATACGTTCCACCCAGGACACTTTGGCTGAGCCCAACCCAGGGGGGTTGACCCACTTTAGATGAAACGTTTTCCTTTTGATGTCCAGGACATCACCCAGGAGGCCTTGATGTCACCTTGAGCGTGTGGCAGTTTGACAGGATGGCTAGCACGTGTGGCAGCTTGGAGGAGCCCAGTAAGGGCTAACGTTTGACTTTTGGATGCTGGACTAGCCCCAAAAGGGCCTAACGTCTCCCTCAAAGGGGCTTGACGTCTCATTTTTTGCTCATTTAGGTCTTTACTTAGAAATTAATGTAAAAACAGTAAGATTTTGGTTTGTAGCCTTGTCGACTATTTTTAACGACCTAATTTTAATTATAGGCCATGATACACTATATATTGAGGATGTTTTTCCCTCATTTGAACATAACACAACTCACTCTCTTGTGTGGTCTGATTTTTGCGCCCTAGTTTGGGTATTTGGTCTTTTAAAGGAGGTGCACTTGTTGATGGAAGGATTTTCTTGGCATGTTTGGCATTTCTCTTGAAGGAAGGTTTACAACTAGGGTTTGCATATGCTTTTCATCATGATA
>ML805312.1:309622-319662 GCA_009831015.1 Picea engelmannii
GGTTCTTAATTGCAGATTCCTTACTATGTTGACCTTACTTTTTACCATAAGTTCCCATCTTTCCTTTATTAAGTTTCCTCCATTACTTAGTTTCCTAATTCTTATTATTCCCTTCTTTCCCCTTTTTATTAAAGCCCAAAATGCCAGTTGTGTTATTAAATCTTTCCCTTTTATTATTAATTTAATATCTTTGTACTTCCACAAGTTAATGAATAATTTCTTCTTTGAAATTTTTAAATCCACTATTTTTAATTAAATTCTTACTCTCTTCATTTACCCCAAGAATTTTATGAAGACTAAACTATTACTTAAGTGGGATTTTGTTTAAATTTTAAATTTTTATTTTTAGGGTCCTTTTTCTTAAGGTTAGACTACAATTTTACCCTGAGAAGTTTTAGACTTAGGACTTAGATTCTGAGCTAGGCGACATTTAATTAGGGAAGTAGCTTACGAATTTCTTAATGTGTTAAATGTCTTAGGGCCATCTAGATTTGTTCATTCATCAACATCAACGCGACGTGCCCTTCAGGACGCACCACGTGCTCCAAGGGTGCCACTCGCCAACTTATGTTTCTTTTGCGCGACGTGCCCTTCAGGATGCACCACGTGCTCCAAGGGTGCCACTCGCCAACTTGTGTTTCTTTCGCACGACGTGCCCTTCAGGATGCACCACGTGCTCCAAGGGTGCCACTCACCAACTTGAATGATTGGTAGACATCTATAACCCCTGGAGTCAACACTCCGCCAAGTGAACTTGTGGGAAACTAAGGGCTCTAAGGAATAAGGCCCCCACCTTATTGCGCGCCCCTTAGAATCATCGTGAGCGACTGTCGCAATCTTCCCTCATGGCATCGTGGATCCTCTCGAACTAGGTAATCGTTAACCTACAGTTCGAGCCACAACGGGAGTGCTAGTAGGTTGTGGCAGGGCTGTTGTCCACACCTCTCCCTCAACCTCTCTGGAAATCATGTGTGGCCCCTTTACTCCATATGTGAGTCTGGTCGGCAAGCTATCGTCAGCCTGCATCATCAACAATCATGTCAGAACTTGTCAACATCATATCATCAAATCAATGAAATATCACAGTAAATAAATCAACCCAAATAGCACACTCCTTGACTCAATTCGGAGTCCAAGGGGGTTCCACTGATGCCTCTACATCCTCAAGGTCCAAAACCCTGCACACTCAATAAAACTAAGTCAAATCACCTGTCTACGTCAATGCAGTAAAACATCATGTCATCTATCATAACGCATCATAATCAAGGATAAATGTTTTAACATCATAAAAGTCCAGATCACTTGCGAGCAAGTGTCCTCAAAGAATAAGTTTTCTCAGTGCGCCAGAGCCGGATGTTACATAGGATCGTCTGCTCTGTCGTTTTTATTTTCTTCCACCATTGAGGGTTTATTGGGTGTGCGAGAGTGATTGTCCTCAAGAGAGACAAGCTCGAGACCCAACTTGCTATACTCGGACCTCGTCGGGGACATGCACTAAAAAAACGATCAAGAACAGCATGCTCTGATACCACTGATCTGGATTATTTTCGGCACAAAATGAGAGCGGAGATATAATAAAGAAATGCACAAAGATATCGCAGATATTCAATAATATAATAGAAATGTATCAGATATGCAACCATAAACATAGATATATAGTAATACACGATTTCTATTGATGAAAGAAATGTACAGAGATTGTAAAATACAGAGTGAAAGACTCGCTAGAATGGTGGCAGCTTATCTCTGAGAAGAGATGTGACGGCTACTCGCATTTGAAATAAGATGGTTACAATGAAGCTCTGAAGGCCCTTTCACAATAAATAGGAATGCCAAAATTCCTAGACATCCAAAAACCTAACCCTAGGAGATGAAGCGCCAAAAGTCATGTGGGCCTCGTTTGGGTAAGTTAGTACATCAACTTCCCGAGGTCGTAACTTTTGCATATGATCTCCGTTTTAGGTGTATGATAGCTCGTTGGAAAGGTATTGTCGAGGAGATTCATTTTTGGGGCTCAATGATTCTTTTGGCTATCATTGAGAACCTCTATCTCGAAAAACCTTCATTTACGCCCTCAAAATGACCCCAGAAGTTAAAACCTGCTAAAAATAGTAAATTGTCAAAATTGCCAGAAAGTTGTTTTGAGCCAGTTGGAAAAGGTGGGTGGCCACCAATATCCACCTGGATCAATAGGAAGACAAAAGAACCCATCAAGAAAACAGAACCAAAGCTCGATCCCAAAGATCCCCACTAAAAACTCCTATGACGTTTTGAATCAGCTGCTAGAAGAGGAGGAAATACAGAACCCCCATCAAGCAACAATGCAAGTGAAGGGAAAAAGAACTGAAGTGCCAAATACAATCTACTCAAAAGAAACAACCCATGCAACAAAAACAGGCACAGACGGAGACATTAACATGCTCATGGATGAAACGGATCTGGCGAATATAGACCTGGAAAAGTTGGAGGAAGCCCTCAATCAAAAAGACCTGCAACATATCTCGGTAGATCAGCTCCGTAAATTTCATAAAGTGTTTACCAACTCCATAGCAGGATCTACAACTAGGCTGGGTATTACGGTAGATCTAGGATCAGAACCCAAAAGAACAACCAAGGAAAACAAGAGAATAGGGTGCAAACCAGCCCATCAACTTATTAAAGAGGCAGGGCAACTGATGATCAATTCAGGCCAGATACAAAGGTTATCGGAGGGATACCTCCACCCTCCTCCACCTTCCTCATGATGAAGACAATAACTTGGAATATTAGAGGCCTCAA
Source organism: Picea engelmannii (assembly GCA_009831015.1). Lineage (NCBI taxonomy): Eukaryota > Viridiplantae > Streptophyta > Pinopsida > Pinales > Pinaceae > Picea > Picea engelmannii. The sequence goes on from ML805312.1 coordinate 312,401, forward strand.
TGGTAGATCCAAGCAGTGGATCCTCCGAGAATGTATTAAAGCTGAGAACCTGGATATCCTTCTTCTGCAAAAAACTAAATGTGCAAGGCAGGAAGCTGAAAACATCTTCCGACGCAGTTGGAGAGGCTGTGATTTCCTTTACCAAGATTCAGTGGGAGCCTCCGGAGGACTAGCCATTCTTTGGAATCCACACACAGTCTGTCTGCATCATCCCTTCTCTACGACCGGTACTCTAACAGCTCACTTCACAGTCATAGGATCCACCAAGGAAGGAGCCATCATGAATGTCTATGGTCCGCAGACTGCCCAAGAAAAGGAGAGCTTCATGCAAACCCTTCAGTATGTCAAAACTCTTTTACATACGCCACACTGGATCGTTGGCGGCGACTTCAATATGATCATAACGCTGGAGGAGAAAACTGGAGGAATAAAACGGCTAGAGCAGGACAGTGGTAAGTTCAAAACCCTAATAGAGCAATTAAATATGGTTGACATGGAAACTCGAAATGGAATCTTTACCTAGTCCAATAGAAGAACAGGACACCATCATGTAGCCTGTAGATTAGATCACTTTCTCGTTGCTGAAGCCCTCCTCGAAAGTGACCAGGCAATGGAAGAAAACATAATGCCAAAATCAGGGTCAGACCACTGGCCTATCGCCTTCTGTCTGGACCTGGGTATCACCCCCAGGCCCAAACCCTTCCGCTTTGAAAATTTTTGGCTCACCCACCCAAACTTCCACCAGCTGGCTCACACCTGGTGGGCCCAGGCAAAAATAGGTCATGGCACTCATATGTATAAATTCCAGCAGCGCCTCAAGAACTTCAAGAAACATTTGAAAAGCTGGAATAAATCCACTTTTGGAAACATATTCCTAAGGCAGAAGGAGATCGAGGGCCAACTTGAAGAACTTCAATGAACCTTCATCTCAGGAAGCAGAACTCCAAACCTAGTGAAGGAAGAGGAGAAACTACAAGCAGAATTGGAGGTCTGCAGAGAACAAGAAGAAATCCTATGAAGGCAAAAATCCAGGGTTCAATGGCTTAAAGAAGGGGAGCGCAACACAAAATTCTTTCATAGAGCGATGACACACCGAAGATACCTCAATCGCATTACCCAATTGGAGGATGATCAAGGTATCCCTATAAGATATCATGACCAAATAGAAGGGGAACTCAACTCCTTCTATAAAGATCTCCTCACAGAGACCAATATGAATAGGGAAGAAGCAATCTAGAAAATCACCAAGCACATACCCCCGTTGATTACCCCTGAGTAGAACAGAGCACTGATAAGGCCAATCACTTAGAATGAAGTGGATATGGAAGTAAAGGAAATGCCCCCAGGAAGAGCACCAGGTCCAGATGGCTTCACTACAGATTTTTTCCATCATTGCTGGGACATGATCAAGGAAGACGTCTGGCTAGTGGTCTAAGAATCAAGAAACTCTAGACAAGTTCTCTCTGTTCTCAATGCAACGTTCATCACTCTAATCCCTAAGGAGGAGCGAGCCACACACCCAAAACAGTTCAGACCAATCTCCCTCTGCAACGTCATATACAAAATAATCACAAAGGTTATTGCTACTCGCCTCAAGCCGCTCCTGCCTTTCATTATTTCCAATGAGCAAGCTGGTTATGTAGAAGGATGACAAATCATGGACAGCGTCATTCTGGCCAATGAGGTGATCCACTCCTTGAAAGCGGGCAAAACACCAGGTATGCTTATCAAACTCGATCTCTCAAAAGCTTTCGATAGATTAAGCTAGCAATACTTGTGTTCTGTGCTAGAGTCCTTTGGCTTCGATAAACTCTGGTTCAACTGGGTTCTCAAGCTCACCTCCTCTACTTTCTTTTCCATTCTTGTCAATGGGACACCCTCCCAACCCTTCCATTCCACCAGGAGAATTAGACAAGGTGATCCTATCTCCCCATTCCTCTTTGTGCTTATGGCAAAAGGTTTAGGTCGCTACCTCAAAGTAGCGGTTCTTGAGGGTTCCCTCAAAGGGCTACCCCTTCACAACCTCCATCCGACGCCCTCGCATAGCCAGTTTGTGGCGATACCCTTCTCATGAACACCCCCACGGTCAGAGAGGCCACCAAGCTCAACTCAATTCTCTTTGATTTCATGGAAGCCTCGGGCATGCTTCTAAACTTGGAAAAATCCAAACTCTATTTTTTCAACACGCTAGCCTCGGTTCAGAATCACCTTTCAATACTTCTATGCATTTCTAAAAGTTTCCTCCCATCCATATACCTAGGCATTCCCCTAACTGGAGATCCAGTGCGATCCATTTCATGGGACAGCCTGCTCCTGTCTATAGCCAACAAGCTGAATAACTGGACCTTTAGACCTTTGAATATTGCCGCTAGACTGGTCCTTCTCAAGTCAGTCCTGCAAGCTTTGCCGACCTACCTCTTTACTACTCTGGCAGCACCCATCTCAGTTATTAGGGCTATCAGGAGCCTCCAAAGGAATTTCTTGTGGCAAGGACACCAAAATAATAAAAAGTGGGCTTTAGTTGGATGGGACAAACTTTGCAAGCCCAAAAAGTTCGAAGGGTTGGGAATTCAGGATCTGGGAAAGCTTAACCAGGTCATGGGAGCCAAGATGTGGTGGAGATGGCTGCAGCATCTGAAAGAACTCTAGGCACAAATTTGGAAACAAAAGTATGCCCTGAACACACAGCCTGACCAATTAATTAGATTCAATGAACATATACAAGGATCCAATATATGGAACACTGCCTAGCAAAATCGCCCCCTGATCTAAAAGCATGCTTTCTAGGAAGTGAGAAATGGAGAAAGTGTACTCTTCTGGCAGGACTCATGGCAACAACTACCCCCTCTCAGCAACTTGGAAAGCCTCAATTCTCTTAAACAAAGATTACAGTCGAATATCTTCAGAACAGTTAAAGACTTTTGGATTCCAACTCACAGAAGTAAACCTTGGAGATAGTGGAAAACAAGGCGAACAGAATTACAGATCACGGATGATATTGACCTTCTACCTTGGCAAAATTGTGCACTGCATCAGAAAATTCCAATCAAAGAGTGACCAGACATACTTCGATGGGGCCACTCTATAACATGGATCTTCTTGGTCAGCGAAGCATACTACCTACAGGGAAACTACCACAACCAAATCCCCGAAACAATCTGGAGCAAAGTATGGCAATCCTTTCTCTGGCCCAACGTCTCCATTTTTCTTTGGCTCACAGCTCAAAACTGTATCCTCACTTGGGATAATCTTTTAAAGAAAGGCTTTATAGGTCCCTCCAGATGTACCCTTTGTCAACAAATAGAGGAAACCATGTATCATCTCCTCAACAATTGCCACTACAGTCAACAGATTTGGGATTAGGGAGCGCAAGCCATGAGATGCTCCAATCGAAACCGAGGTAGCATCAAGGACACCCTCGCTAATTGGGAGACAATCTCCTTCTGAAATCCAATTCTCCAACGCATCTAGTAGTTGCTTCCGGGATTCACATTATGGGCAATTTGAAAAGAGAGAAATAAGAGAATCTTCCACTCAAAAGCCTCCCCTTCCACTATTACGTGGGAGAGGGCTAAGAAGCTAATCCGTGAAATAGTCCATAGCAAATCTTGGCTCCGCGAAGACCTGCAATGAGAGCCCGAGGAGGATAGCATTCTTAGAGGTTGGGACATGCAAATTCGTGTGCAAACTCAAGTGAAGACTAAAGGCAGATGAGCTAACAACCCCACGTTATGGACCCCACCCCCCTCGGGCTTCATCAAGCTAAACTTTGATGGGGCCTCCAGGGGTAACCCTGGACCACTGGTTTCGGCACAGTCCTTCGGAACCATACTGGTGAGATCATTCACCTGATGGCTGAATTTTTGGGGGAGAATACAAACAATGTGGCAGAGCTCATAAGCCTTGTCAGAGGCCTCCAAGATGTCATTCAAAACCATTACCATCAGATTATCGTTGAGGGAGATTCCCAAATTATCATCCAACTCATCTCCAAAATCCTACATGGTGAACTCCCTAGGCGGATCTCCCCCGGATGGAGACTCTCAGGACTTCTGGAGGATTTTGGAGATCTCATCCACTCCAATCTCACTTTAATACCTTCTCATGTGAAATGAGAAGCAAACAAAGTTGCGGATCACCTAGCAAATACTGGAGTTGACACTAAGTCAGAACTCATATATTGGCAAGCCCATCTCTCTGATGATACAGACCTCTCAAGGCAATGCAGAGACCTTGCAAACAGAGACTCATCATCCCCGGATGGGGTGACACACGGCGATGCCTCGCCACATGGCTCATCATCAAGCCATAGCATAAATGCTTATGGCTGCCACCCATCCTCTCTGCATTTACGATGGTAGCTGGCCATTACAGCCACTATACAGAGGAGGGACTCCTCCCTCGCGCGAAAGCTCTCGTTCAAACCGCACTCAATATGATAGGGTTTATGGGTAGCCAGGCGAATCTGTCATTTGGTAATTCAAAATTTCGAGCGCCTGGACAGAGCTAGTTCGCTCTCGTTTTGGACCTCCCCACCGGTTGGGAGCTCTGGTGCAGCTCTGGTTCCCTATCGTCTTGGCTCACTTTCATTTCGCTGCATTCTCTCTGCATTTTTATCCACCCCTCAACTACAATGACTAGGAAGCGAGGCAGGCCTCACCGAGGCTCGGCCTAGTACACCCACAAAGAGCAAAGGCAAAGGAGGAAGAACCTGGAGCGTGCTCTATCAATGGCGACTTCCATTCTCCAAAAGAGGGCACGTGCTGACCAATTGGCTCTACATGCCATTATCGTTGAGCCTAGGACAGAGCGTAGCATTTGTACCATGGCAATTGAGCCTGGAAGCAGTCTGGAGGGAGGTGCTGCGGACGAGTTTCCAACCTGCTATGTTGAAGAAACGTCGTACCTGGAGGAATTAGTGACCACCCTGGAACCCCAAGCCATGGCGCCAGATTTACAAGCTGGTAGCGATCCTAAAGACGAGTCGGCAGACGAATTCCCTGTGTGTATCGTTGAAGAGATACCGTGGACGGGTGACTATAGCCCCACCAGCCATGTTGAGAAGGCAACGATCGAGGATGAGGCTCGGGATAATGCTTGCACAAAAAGGAACGTGGATGAGACCAGAGCAGGGATGAAGGACGAAGCGGTCGGTGCAGGACTGAATGTGATCAAGGCCAGAGCTGGGATGAACGTGGAAGTGGGGAACGACATCTTCGACAACGTAGGTAATCATGACTTGCATGGTCCACTCCTTTGGGCAGAGCATCTGGCTCTGGTGTTCGAACTCCGAGGCCACATGGCAGACCAGGAGCACAGAGCCCTTCTCATGGGACAACGTCTGAACTTGCTCCTTGACGTGTACTCCAACACTCCAGCAAAGAGGAAATGTCCATTATGTGCGTAGCCATTCGCCATCCCAGCCAGGTCCACGTGGCAGATAGGCAAGGGTGACAGGTCACCGAGTATCTAAGTTCTCCTATGCTAGTTTTTTTTATGTTTAATCATGTTGTTGCTACATGTAAACTTGATCTATGGCCATCTGTCCTGGTTTCCTTCGGGCAGGACAGAGGGCAAAACAATTTTCCAAACTATGGTGGTTTCTGGTAAAATGACAACATTTTTGGTGGCTCAGAACTATATCTCTGTGTATTTTGTCAATGTTTCTCTGATAACTTAATATAGCAGGTACTATCTTTTTTACTTAAAAAATATAGATATATATGAAGTCAATAAATTATTGATTGCTATAGTCCCTCTGTGTTTTTGGCGGGGATAAGATATTTTAATAAAGTAACAAGAGATACAAACATTTAATCTTTCATCCAAAATTATAAAGTATAATAAAGCTAATAAAATGTAGGACAAAAGATAATTATTCATAATTCATCAAATTTTGTGGCTCAGACAAAAACCTTATCATGGATATGTATTTTAGTAATGTGATCAAGGGTCAACTATAAGTGATGTATGAAGTCTTTGAATTTCATTCTACAATAAAAAATCATAATCAACACAACGATCCTGAAAACAATGAAATCGATATAAACATGATATGCCATAAGGGAAACTTCGGAATTAGATTTTTAAGTTTCATGTTAAAATTCATGAAATTCAAAATAATACATGCATCATTAATATAGATAGGGGTCAAAATATGCAATGCCTTCGTAAAAATGCATTAATGTCCAATTTGAAAACAAAATCACAAACATATTTACAAAATAATGCCAAAGAAATAAAACCCAAATTTAAGAAAATTTTGAAAAATAAAAGGGGGCCCAAATTTTATTATTGACAATAAAAGCAAATTTGGGAAGGTTGTTGTATGCCACAACAGGTTCATAAAATTTGGTATCAGAGTATCGATCCTAGCGTTTTACTACTTCAAGCAAGTCATCTTGGGATTTTTTCTATAACTTTTGTTTTGTGAAGTTTTAGACCACTGGATTTTGAGGAGATTGATACAAGATAGCCAATAATAGGTGATAACAATTTCAGGTTTTGGTTCATTGTATTTTTGGAGATATCTTATGTGGAAGTTAGGGATTGTGACTAGTCCTGAAATTAGTCTCAAACTAGTCATCTTTTTATTTTCGCTATAAAAATTTTATGGTGAAGTTCCAGACTCTAAAATTTTCAGAATCTCGAGGAGACATAGCTAATTATGTGTGATTTTTTTTTATAGATTTTGAATCATTATAATTTGTGATATATATCTAGTGGAAGTTGGGGCTTTTTACTAATTCTGAAATTAGTCTTAAACAAGTCATTTTGGTATGTGTGTTATAATTTTTTATCAGTGAAGGTTCAAACTGTGAAATTTTCAGGAGTTTAAAAGGTCATATCAATGTACTACAAGCCAAAATTTCAGACTCATAAGGGTTCACATTTCAGAGATATATCATAACAAAGGTCAACCATCCAAACACTCTCCAAATTAGGGTTTGAAAGGTACATAACTTGCAATTGACATAACTTTTAAATGTAAGATCAAATGAAAAAGAAGATGGATGAAAATAAGGAATAAATAAATAAATAATCCATAAATGAAATGAAATAAGAAATATTAAAATCCATCAAGAACATAGAAAACATTCTCTTATAGAGGAACCCTAATAGGGATATGGATATCCAAGGAAATCATGAAAATAAAGAGAACACGGTTGTTGAGTCTCAATCACATATGAGAAGTATTTTATCACAATTGGAGAGAAAACATAGTGAATCTCAAAATCATGATCATTCATCATTCCAAGATC
>ML805313.1:0-13744 GCA_009831015.1 Picea engelmannii
GGGACATATTACTGTATTAAATTGATAGAAAGAAAGACTTACAACCTGAGCCTTGATGTTGTAGATCTCCTTTCGATGGCTCCTAGCTCTGACACACACACTTGCTCATGCATGAATAAAATCAACCACTTTTGATGACCTTGTTGGTGTCTCTAGCTGTTGTAGCTTTAGTCCTTCATACAATATTGCACTAATTCTCCAATAAATCTCTTACTAGCTTGCTGCTTAACCCTTTCAATGAGCATTCCTCTCAATTTATAAGAGAGAATGGATTAGTTACTTGGATAGGAAATGATCCCAAGATATCAGGAAAGCCAGTACTTAGAAAACCATTCAAATGCCAACTCATCCTTTTGGAAGATTCCCTTCTAGAAGGCTCGAGAACTTCATCTTTTTCTCCCTTTAGAAGATGTTCGCACCCTGATGGTTAGGTACAGTGCGAACCCCTCGCACCCTAGCTTAATGCAGCCTGCGAGAATCAGGCATTCTCGTAGGCAAATATATAAGTAGCCTGCGAACCTCCTTTAAAAGCATGATTTTTGGAAGCAGACAAAGGTAACTTTTCTCATGAAAGTGTTCTTAGTGAAGAGCTTGATTTTCCATCATCATAACATCATCACGATGACCAAAATTTTGGATAACAATTATATTAGTATTGTTAGCATTAGAAGTCACTCCTAGATTACGACAGGAGCAGAGCCCAACACCCATCAATTTATGTCACGAATAAATTTAATGGGTGATCAAATGGGTAGAGATCCAGGAAGGTATCACTCTAACTCAGGGACCAGGCCTGGTATGTAAAGAACAAAGGAGGTATTGATCTAACTTCCGTTAGTGATTTGATTGTAAACTGAGCAGATGGAAGACTTGGTGAGATGAGTGAACAAGACTGCCTCGGGCATCAGGCCTTTCGACAGATTGAGGAAGAAAAGCTCAGAATACAAGATCCTCTTAGTTCTAAGTTTTAGGGAACTGAAGGGTGACTTGACTGGATCCTCCAATTCCAAATCATTCAGCGTTGAGAAAATACAAGAACTAATTAGAGACAATGAAAATATTACAGTGATCCAACCTACATCATCCTATAACAGCGCAACTCGACTCGATCCTCCAATTCCAAGCTGTTCTAACACAGTGTAAACAAAGAGATGGAAAGAAGCTGACATTCATAAGGCAAGAAGTCTCAAGTGCCAATACATAACCAGAGAAACCAGTGCTTCGTTAAAAATTTACAATTGAGAGCCTAGCTCAACCATTGATAGATTAGAAAATGGCGAAAACGCCTACATATACTCAAAACAAAACAACAATAGCGAAAACGAGACACTGCATTTAAAACATTGCATCTGCATGTCTTCTGGTAGTCTGCGCATGCAGACTCTGGACGTTCGTGCACTTATGACAGATGAAATCATACTCCTGACTGTCCTGTAGATGAATCGACATAATTTTAATCCTTTGTTGGACTTTCCATTTATGGTGGAGACGATGTCTAACCACCTCCAACAACTTCAATAAATGCTTCCTTGGGATCAAGAACAATCCGGGTCAACTCTACCCTCTGGGACATGGAGGTCTTCTCATGGTGCCACCTGGATCAGCTAAACGGTCTAATGGATAGGTCATGGAGGATCTGGCATGCTTGGCATAGAAAGGGGAAAGGGAGTGATCACAAAAACGACAGGGGTGAGACACATGGCAAGAAGAAGGGGGGAAGGTGACGGGATATAATGGTAATGGGGGACACATTATTTATGGGAGGCTAACGTGGAGGGGAGTGAGACAGATTTCAGAGGGCAAAGAGGGCCCAAAGGGGACGGGCCTCGTCACGCGGTCAAGTGAAGAAAATATGGCAGGGGAGGAAGTGGTAGAGAAGGCGACATGACAGGAAGGGTGCCCCACATCAATACCACACCATTCTAGACCCCCCCCCTACCTTATTAAAGGAAGAATGGCAGAGGGAGTCCGAAATCGCTTGAGCGTCGTTGATCTGGGTGCCTCGATCTTGATCGTTTCAGAGATGTGTGCCCAATTCCAGACCCCCCCATTAAAGTCATAATGGCGAGGGGCTCCGGAATAAAGCCTCAGCCGCAGATATGGGCGGGCAGATCTTGACCATCCGAAACTACCTGCTCATTAAAATGATGCGCCCACCCTCCAAACTTTGGAAAATGGGTTTTCTGAATCTCTTTCTTTGCCCAATGGGATGTTTCTTTCAAGAGAGCACCCACTACATGATTATGTGCTAACATTAGGCTCCATGGGGGATGGCACGCCCCATGTGGGCTGCTGAGAACACTTTTGCAGCTTCAGTGCCTTGCTGTTGGGCTATGGAGTTTGGCGAAACACCCTACTGAAAAAATAGGTCGAAAAGTAAAAGTAAAAGAGAAACAATAAGTGTACATGCTCAAAATAGATTATTTATGTACAGTCCTAGACTATTAATTTTTTTTTACATGGGGGCTAGGTGAAAGCAAACTTCCACCATAGCCATTCAAGCAACTTCCTGAATAGAAGCTCCTTCTTTCTGTCGACGATCATCAATAGATGATGTAACCGTGACAGCAGAATGGTTACACTCTTCAACTCCTCTTCATAGGATGAAGTTGACATGAAATAGAGCGGCTCCAAGTTGTGAAGGAAATACAAATCCATGTATTCCTCCACAGGCTCATAGGACTAGTGGAAAACTCTAGAAAATGGGCGACAAGCAACCTCCTCTGCTATATAGTTATTCACGTGTGGTTGAATATCTCTACTAAGCACAGGTGGGTGGGCAACTGACGTAGTCTCATTGATCTCAAGCGGTGGCTGCTTGCTGACTAGCTCCGAATAGAAGATAATATGTGCCCTCAACTGCTCTTCTGGTTCTTTCTCCTCTGCTCTTGGCTCTTCCCCCAGGTCAGATTCAAAATCGTCATAAACACGACCCATGGGAAAGCTATGCTATTCAAATGGATGCTTGGTGACCTCTGTGAAGGCTATAAACAACACCCCCTTTTGGTCCCCTTCCCACTCCTCATAACTCTCCCAGGGATCAGATTCATAATCATCATAAATAGGAACCATGGGAAAGCTCTATTCTTCCAACTGTTGCTCAAGATGGTTGATTTCCTCACAATGTTCTTTCTTAATGAATAGAGGATAAGGCTCTAAAGTTTGTCCCTAGAAATCCCACATATCCAACTCATAATCTGATTCGTAGTTGTCATATGCAGGTGGGCTACTCCTCTGGTTAGAAAAATGCGGTGCGGGGCTTTGTTGTTCCTCTTCTAAATAAGCATCAAAGCTTGGGATAGCAAGCACGTCAGGAGCAGATGGCAAGGCCTCTATCATGCAGAAATATTCAATGCTATCATGATCAGTAGGGGGGTCAAGAACATCTGCTTCAGGGACTAGAAAATCCTCTGCGTTGTCTTCAGATTCCAACCTTTCTAGTCAGGCGGAGAGAGACTTCACCCACTCCATCAGCCTACCTAGAGCACCTTCTTCCTCCTTGGGGTATTCATCATCATCCATTGTAGAGATACCAAGAGCATCTTCTTCAAAGGTTGGAAACACCTCCCCATAACGTTTAACTTCCCACCTATCCAGTTGGGCTGAGAGGGATTTTACCAATTCCCAAGCTTCACGCAAAGCATCTTCCTCCTCCCCGGGGTCCTCATTCCTATATCTTCTCTCGTCCTCATAACCTCCAAGAGACACAACCATATCTTGCTCACTGTCCTCACATTCCTCACAACAACTATGACCGATAAACTCAGAGGAATACATCTTTTGATAGTGCCTGTTAAATGCTACATGAAATTCACTAAGTGAGGAAATGCTAGCGGGGGGTAAAGAGTTATACCATTCACGAGCATCCCCTGCTAACAAGAACAAGAACATTTTCAATAATACATCCGCGTGATGTATCTCCCACTGGTGCATGATTTCATGAAACTCACAGAGATGCTGAGCAGGGTTGTCCTCTTCGTGCTCCCTAAATATGGGCAAATAATTTCCCTATTCATTCGGAGAAGGGACATCATTAGGAAAACAAGGAATAGTAGAAAAATTAAAAGGAGCAAACCTCCGAGCTAGGATTTTCTCCATATCGAACCAGTGGAGTCGCCAATCGATCCTCGAATTATGGAGTCGCAAGGTGAAAGATACGCAACTTCTAATGTGTCTGGTCTTTGTTCACCATCAAAGGCTAGATCCTAAGGTTGTGTCTTCCCAGGAAACTCCTCAAGATGAGAAAGAAGCTGGTGAAAAATTCTCGAAAAATCTCCTCTGGGTGAGCTTTCAGGTGTGCTAAAAGTAGCCACAACTAAAATGGTGAAGTGGAAACATTGGAGTTGCCACAGTGGAGTCGTCAGGTGCACAGTTGCAATCTGCGATGTACTAGGTTCTGATGCGCCCTCATAACCAGTAAGCTTTGTCGTTCAATCCCAGGGAAAAATCTTCAATTTCGATCCCCGACAATGGCACCAGAAATGTTAGCGTTAGAAGTCACTCCTAGATTGCAATAGGAGCAGAGCCCAATGCCCATCAGTTTATGTCACGAAAAAATTTGATGGGTGATCAAATGAGTAGAGACCCAGGAAGGTATCACTCTAACTCAGGGACCAGGCCTGGTATGTAAAGAAGAAAGGAGATCTTGATCTAAATTCCGTCAGTGATTTGATTGTAAAATGAGCAGATGGAAGACTTGGTGAGATGAGTGAACAAGACTGCCTCGGGCATCAGGCCTTTCGAGAGCTTGAGGAAGAAAAGCTCAGAATACAAGATCCTCTTGGTTCTGAGTTTCAGGGAACTGAAGGGTGACTTGACTAGATCCTCCAATTCCAAATCATTCAGCGTTGAGAAAATACAAGAACTGATTAGAGACAATGCAACTATTACAGTGATCCAACCTACATCATCCTATAACAAATTACCTCGACTGGATCCTCCAATTCTGAGTTTTTCTAACACAGTGTAAACAAAAAGATGGAAAGAAGTTGACATTCATAAGGAAAGAAGTCTCAAGTGCCAATACATAACCAGAGAAACCAGTGCTTCGTTAAAACTTTACAATCGGGAGCCTATTTCAACCATCGATAGATTACAAAATGGTGAAAATGCCTACATATACTCAAAACAAAACAACAACAGCGAAAACGAGACACTGCATTTAAAACATTGTGTCTGCATGTCTTCTGGCAGTCTGTGCATGCAGACTCTAGATGATCCTGCACTTATGACAGACACAATCAGACTCATGACTGTCCTGCAGATGAATCGACATGCTTTTAATCCTTTGTCGGACTTTCCATTTATGGCGGAGACGATGTCTAACCACCTCCAACAACTTCAATAACTGCTTCCTTGGGATCAGGAACAATTCGGGTCAACTCTGCCATCTGGGACATGGAGGTCTTCTCATGGTGCCACCTGGATCAGCTAAATGGTCTAATGGATAGGTCATGGAGGATCTGGCATGCTTGGCGTGGAAAGGGGAAAGGGAGTGATCATGGAAATGACAGGGGTGAGACACATGGAAAGAAGAATGGGGGAATGTGACGGGATATAATGGTAATGGGGAACACATTATTTATGAGAGGCTGACGTGCAGGGGAGCGGGACAGATGTCGGAGGACGAAGAGGGGCCAAAGGGGATGGGCCCTGTCACGTGGTCAAGTGGAGAACATATGGAAAGGGAGGAAACGATAGAGAAGGTGACATGACAGGAAGGGGGCCCCACGTCAATACCACACCATTTCGGACCCCCCCCTTATTAAAGGAAGAATGGCAGAGGGGGTCCAGAATTGCTTGAGCGTCATTGATCTGGGCGCCTTGATCTCAACCGTTTGAGAGATGCGCGCCCAATTCCGGACCCCCCTCCCCTATTAAAGGCATAATGGCGAGGGGGCTTAGAAATAAAACCTCAACTGCAGATCTAGGCGGCCAGATCTTGACCATCCGAAACTGCCTGCTCATAAAAATGACGCCCCCACCCTCCAAACTTTGGAAAAATGGGTTTTCCGAATCTCTTTCTTTGCCCAAGGGGATGCTTCTTTCAGGAGAGCACCCCCTACATGATTATGTGCTAACAAATACCTCTTCATATTAAGTTATAACCCATTCATATTACTAAATAGTTTCTTTGATCAATTATATTATAATATAATCCTATATAATTATATTATAATACAATTAAATATATCAAAGGGAACTTAAGGTTATTAATATCGATTACTGTCTAAGTCACCAGAATTTGTCATAATAACTCTCCATGCTTTCATGAACATACCTAGAACTCCTGAATGTCAAAGTCCCTAAGGGGTCCCACTTTTATTATGTCATGATACAAATACAATTAATTATCTTGGATTAGAGTATAATAAATTGCAATAAAGGTTCATTATAATCAATTACATTAATTTTATCACTTTAAATATAATATAAAATAATTGCTTATATTTAATATCTATGCAACATTGGTACAGGGAAATGTAGGGTTCATGCCATCGATGATTTAGCTCATGATATCCATCACCCCAAACACCCTAAAGCCTCAAAGTCTCGAAGTCCCTAAGACCACGATATGGTTAAGGCATTTAGTCACGGTTTATTTCCTGGTGTGCTTTGAAATTAGAATAGTATTAAACTGCATTTTCTTTTGGACTCATGCCTTTTTACTATCCAGAAACTCTAACCTCCATTTTTAGAAGAGAAATATGGCACCTTATACTCCATTTTCTAGAAGGATAATAATAATAATAATATAGCCTTTCTCAGTTTTATTACCTTGAGAATTTAAATGAAATTATTTTCTCTTACATGAAAAATAAGGGAAAAAAACATATTTTCGGAGTCTTTATAAAAAAAAATCCTAATTCAAGGAAATCTCTTTATTCTTGAAACTAAAATCATAGTTACAATCTCTCCCTCCTCAGGAGAAAATGAGTAATTTTGTTTTCTTTATTACAATTTTACTATTCTTACCAAAAGTTTAGGAAATTGGTCCTAGGAAAAGAGTTTCCTCAATAATAAATTATGTATTTCTACTAGAATTTACTTCCCACCACAATTAAGGGGATTCCCTCCAAATTTGTAGGAAATTTAACACAAGTTTACAATAACTTTTTATTAATGCCCAAATGAAATCTAAAGGGATTTTGTACTTTGATTCAAGTAAGAACTGTCATGTTTATATCCAAATTATTTTTCCTCACTACCTATTTATAATGACTTTTTCATTTTTCAATATTTGGGTTGTTTCCCTAAAGTCCAAAAATGCTTATAATATACTCTAAGTTTTCTGTAATAAGGCTTGAGTAAAAACCAAAATAGAACATTATTATGCAGAAATAAATATCTCTCTTTCCAGATACTTTATAGAGACCCCACCTTTTTTTTATAATTGTTTATTCGTCCTTTCCTATGCATGAAGTAAACTATGTAAATTAGTCAACCACAACATTCATTCCCAAAATTTGGCACAGAAAGTCACAAGGTGGATTTTTTAACCAAAATAACATTCAGTTGTAACGTTTCACATTCACATCTAAATTTTCAAGGAACTTTAATCATGAAATTGAACTTATATTGCTTTAAAATATGAACCATAATTTATTACTGAAATTTAACACTGCAGAGATTTTAACAAAATATACTTATCTAGAACCAAAACGTGTTGTAAATATTGAAAGGGATGCCCTTTTCCACCCAACCATAGGCACACCAACTCCTTAAAGGACTTACCACTGGCCACCCCCTAGCTAGACCATGATTCCTAGAGAGAGATTCTTCCTTTTATTCAACAACAACCAGGGACGAAGGTTACACTCCTCCTCCCACAAGAACATGGAAGACAAATTTTCTCTCCACCAAGCAAGGGGGTCTTCAATGAGTGCCTCCTCAAACACTCATCTTCTTTGCAACCTCTCTTATCATCTTCGATAGAAAAAGATTCCCAACAGTTCTTGTACCCGTAAACAATTTTTTTTTCCAGTTCTTTTTAGAATCTGAGAGCTACACATGCTATCCCTCTTCAGAAAATGGTCACTAGACCCATTCCTCTTGCCTCCTTTCTGCCCACGATTTTCCTTCATTTTATTTTCTTCCTCAAAAATATTTCGTGGGTCGGATCAGGAAGTTTTTGGATGGGTAATCTTCCCATACCCTAATTTACTCTTGAGTTATATTTTCCAAACACCAACTTGACTAGTAATTAAATTCTCTGGGTCAGAGGATTATTCTACGTCTGGATGATTTCAATCTAGTAGAGTACTAGTCAAGTAGGGGTCATTTCAACCATTATTGGTTCCCCTCACC
This sequence comes from Picea engelmannii, assembly GCA_009831015.1. Classification (NCBI taxonomy): domain Eukaryota; kingdom Viridiplantae; phylum Streptophyta; class Pinopsida; order Pinales; family Pinaceae; genus Picea; species Picea engelmannii. The sequence continues at coordinate 8,308 of ML805313.1, forward strand.
ATCTCTCCCATGCATCATGATCTACATTGACATCCCCTTCAGTAGTTCTGTAACATATTCCATTTTATTTAGTAGTATATACATTACCTTCTATAATCAAAGGTTCATCAATTCCAACATCCACACATAATCAATCTGTCCATGTAGTCTCTTAGCAAACTATAGTTATATTTACAAGTTGGGGGAAACATGGTATTACATACAAAGGTTTAATATGGAATATTGTAATCCATGTAATAAACCATATCAATAGGGATTGAATTTAACTAAGTATTGTGATCATCCTAAGTTCAATTCTACTCTCTATACGAATCTTATTAGTAGGATAATTTATTTGAATCATAGTTGAACTAATATAACTTTATTTGTTAGTGTGGTCTCCCAGTTCATATAGGATCCAAGAGAGATTCATTTGAAGGCCAAAAAGAGGAGTGTTTGTTATATCAAGGGTACATATCAACTTTGTTTAAAATATTTCCACCATAATGAAAACAAGTTGATTGATTATACTAAGTTTGATTGGGAAGGAGATGAAAAAAAGAAGTCAAGTTAAAGTTATGTATTTTATCTTGGATTCAGACCCATATTCTAGTCTTACAATAAGAAGAATTTGGTATCCTCATCAACCCAAAAAAATAAATATAGAGGTGCAATTAATGATGGCACAAAGGCAATGTAGCTTTGAAACCTAATCTAGGTGAACATAAATTTCCTTTTAAAGAGTCGATTGTAGTGTATTGTGATAATCAAAGTGTAATACAAGTACTTAATAACCATTTTTATCATATTAAAATGAAGCATGTGGAGCTTCATCCCTATTATTTGAAACAATTGGTATAGAATAAATTTGTGTTTATTAATTATTATAGGATAGACGATCAAATAGTTGATATATTTACAAAACCATTAACACAGTTTTTTTTTACAATAAACAATTATTTATAAACAATAGAAAAACCGTTAAATGAGGCCCCCCTCAACTATAATACTATTATGGACTCAAAACTTCAACCTTCGATAATCAATACTGTGGATCCTCCAAATCCTCAAAAAAACCCACCCCACAGAAATCTTGTTGTTAGAATACTATTCTCAAGGAAATGTTGGTTAAACGTTCTCTGGGATGACCATCAACTAGAATACTAAACTAGATGAAGGGTTAGCCAACTATTCCTAGTGTTCACCATCAATGTCAATACTTATTTAGAGCAAGGTCCAATCGACCCTTCTGTGAATCTCCCTAAAAAATAATATTATACTTGAGGAATATTCATAAAACCCTTCGCCAGAATCACTCTCGATGAGAATACTAATCTATAGGAAGGGTTAAATTACCCTTTCCATGGATTAATATGGATGAGAATACTAAGATACATGAAGACTAATTGCCCCTTTCTTGGCTCCCCTTGGAGGAAAATACTATGCTCAAGGAAGGGTCGACTAACCCTTCCCTAGAATCCCCCTTGATGAGAACACCATTCTCAAGAAAGGATCAACTAACCCTTTCATAATATCCCCCTTGATTCTAACACTATATTGAATGTAGGGTCAGCTAACCTTTCCTTGGGATTCATATTGGTGTGAATACTATACTTTTAAAAGAGTCATTTGACTCTTCCCTAGGCTCATGCTCAACAAGAATACTAATTTGGAGAAAGTTTTTTCTAACCCTTCCCTGAGTTCTTCCTCAATAATAACAATAAGCTATAGGAAGGGTAAAAAAATCCTTCCTTGAATACTCTTAAATAAAAAATTTATTCTCAAGGAAGGGTCAACCAAACCTTCGTAAGGAAAACCCTTGATGAGATTACTAGTCTCCTAGAAGGGTTGTCTAACCCTTCCCCACACTCCTCGTTGATAAGAATATTATGCTCAAATAAGGGTCATCATTTCCTACCCTCAATGAGAATATTAAGCTAGAGGAAGGGTCATCCAAAGCTTCCCTAGAAAAGAATATTAATTTGGAGGAAGGGTTGCTTTACAATTCCGTAGGATCCCCTTAACAAGAAATATCATATGTAGGAAGGATCGACTAGCTGTTTCCCAACTCCTCTTTGATAATATTATTATTCTTCAAGAAGGGTTGATTTATCCTTTCCCCTACTTCCCTTTGATAGTAATACTATGGTTGAGGAAGGATTGGTTGACCCTTCCTATTAATATGTAGGATTTTTTAGTTGTGATCAAATTATCTAACAAATCTCCCATGTTCATTCTACAAATAGTATGTACCAAAAGGATCAAATGCAAATGAATCCATTGTTTTTGTGTACATGGATGAGGAATCTTGTTAAAATAATGATGTTTAGGTATTTTCCATCTACATAAGAACTAAATCAAGAACATTAGCTATTTGGAAGCCTCTCATATCTTTTATGGTGTACATGTATATGTGGGAACACTATTTTTTCTACCAAGAACAAACATTTGATTAATATTTCGAAACATTTTAAATGATTTATGTATATAGATTATCGAGTAGTAAAAAATATCATAGTAAACACCATTGCACATTGATAAATTTTTTCAAAACATGTAAAAACCACCTAAATTATTATCACAACCATAGTTTTAATTCATTAGCAATTGTGTTTTAATCTATGGATCCACTAAGTTTTTTGAAGAGAAAATAGATAAGCATGCATAGACATAACACTAATATTGGTCATGGATTTGGGTTTTATGACAAGTATTCATGGGGAAGGCCATTGATTAATAATTGTTGATATTAGTCTCAAATATCCCTAAAACAATACCCATGCCAACTAAATTATGGATATCTTGGGAATAACCAATAATTATTTCATTCCATGACCAAATGTCTCATTTATGCATTATTTTAAATATTTTGTTTGCGATGCTAACATCAACACATTTGGAATACATATATACAATTTCATTTCCCATGAAAATGTCTTATTTAAATGCACTTCCTATTTCATAACTATGAATCTAATAAGCTTATTATGAATCCAATAAATGTGTGCATGTCGGTGCACAGTGGGCAGACCAGGGGTGAATCATCTATATACCAAAAAACCCCTTATACACCAGCTCTTTCAGCATCACATACAAGCAAGTGAAGTCCCACCCAAGGCATATAGAGGGGTTGTAGGAACAAAGGTTCTGCAATGATGAGGGGAAGTGAGGCATCCAACATGTCTTTGCTAACTATATACTCATGTGTGTAGTTTCCATTAATAAATAATTACTTATCACGAGACATACCCTATGTGAGGCATTCCTTTACTTGATATTCATTCATTTACCAGTTACTTCAGTCTGTGACATTATAACATCATATATGAATAACACATTCAATATACTTATGAATTTACACCAATTTCATAGTAACGTTAAACATCATCACATGAAAACACAACACATCACAACACATAAGTTTAACGTGGTTCACCCAAGTTGGATACATCCACAACATTCAACTTCTTATATTAGTCATTGGTAATCTTCTTACAACTGCAGACTATGCTACAAAAGGTGCAACAATAACATTACCCAAACCTTCCTAATTGTTTTGTTGCAGTGTGAGTCTCACTCCTCACTCATACCTAAAAAATCCTTCCTTAACTAATAAACTCAAAATAACTTCAGATGTGTCCAACCCTTCTTACTTCAGAACCTATCTACCCAAAAAACATTTACACATTTATACATCAAAATAGGACTAAGCCCATTACAATGTGAACAAATTGTCCCAAAATCCTAACTAATTTCCACCTTTTTTGCAATGCTCCATCATGCTTTCTCCTATCGCATGCTTTGAATCCTTCAAGTCCACTCCTGTCACACACTCTAGTCCATATTATAACTACCTTTAATTTTTTGACTTATTCTAGAACATATCCCAAAGCTTAACCAAAACTTAACCAAAACTCCTATCCAAGAGGACCCCAACACTCACATGTGGCTCATCTCGAGCCACTCAATATTTCATCCAGTTTTCCATGAACTTTTAAAATGTCACTTTTGTTGTCATGGCTTGTGCCTTCACCTTTTTCTCCTTCTGGAAAACTATGTCAAGTTTCTTGTAAATAACTCAAGTCTGCATATTAATGACACTTTCTTCAACTAACTTTTTTATTATACCCCGAGTTTTTTTTAGGGACGCTATCACCATATATGCTTCTTCCTGTAGTACCTCAATATTTTGTGCGCAAGCCTACTGCTCCTCCATTGGTTGATTCATTTTTTAATACATATTCCTTTTCTCATCCATCGCTTTTACAACCTTTGTTGGTGGTAATGTTCCCATGATGGATTTCAACTTCTGTGCCTTTTCCTTCATAGCCTAGATCTTCTGGATGATCTCTTATTTATCCTTGTATTAAGTTAGTTGTGTCCAGACATCCATGGTGTTACCCACCAAAATTCCACACTTAAGTACCTCACCCTAAGTGTCACAAGTGTCATGAAAGTGTGACATACACTGACACCATGAAAGAACATTTGTCACAATCCCTAGTCAATGTGGAGGAGAAATATATTATATGAAGCTCAAAATATGATGTGCACATGAATTATTTATTAATATTCATGAAAAGGAAATTAATTTAGTGTGAGAATCCACCTCACATTTAGTTTCCTAATCTCAAGGAGAGGTTGATAATCTCATGGATGGTTGATATATTTTCACAAACCGAAATCCTAATTTGGTGGATCTTGAGAGATATTTCCTCCTTAAAATCCTTGAGAGATATTTTCTCCCTAAAATCCTTGAGAGATATTTTCTCCCTAGAAATCTTGGAGATCCCATTTTAGTGGATCTAATGAGTGATATTCTCCATGGTAGTTAAGCCTCCAAATCATATATAATGAGGAATTTACATGGAGAAAGGAGGAAGATTTTTTATATCAAACTTATGATCTCGGTAGCATCATGCAAGGGATAGATGAGGGGGGCCTGGAGGAATGTTGCATCATTATGCGTGTTTGTAAGTATTCTCTTTAGGTTCTTATTTTAATATACTTGGCCTATTTCCTTCAAGCTTGTGTATTCTTTCATATGATTGTTTATTTTTCCTTCAATATTTGTAGATGAATTTGTTTGATATAATCTTGTAGAGTAGGAGTTCTTTGTTTCTATTTGTTGTCTATTGCATTGCAGGTATCAAATTGCACTAAGAATTTTGGAAATCAAGCTCAGCTTGGAAGCAATGAGGAAAAAGTTCGAAACTAGTTCCATCACACATTTTCTCCTTCTCTCTCTTTATGATTAGTTAAACCAAATTCAAAGGGATGTTAGTGTCCACTCCTATTTTTCTGTCTTGGTAGTAGGGGTTTGTACTCCAAGGGAATATTCACATGTCTGCAAGGGAATTATTCTATAACATAAATTGGCGACTCCACTAGGGAAGGAAATTGAGTTGTATTTCCTTGGATCATCTGAGATTTTTCCCACCTTTAGATTTTTTTTTTT
>ML805313.1:24729-46038 GCA_009831015.1 Picea engelmannii
TGCATACACACATATAAACACATCTAAAGGGTAGATCAACAAAGTGTTTGACAAAATACCTCACTCAGAAAAAGTTTTAAAAAGACACCAAAACAGTGATGATCCTTGCATAATGGCTTGGGATAATTACAACTCCTCCAAGTGATAAGACTAAAGGGAAGGTTGTCAACCAAAATTCTAACTCTTTTCCTGCTCCATCTTCCAATCCTCTTCAATTTGAGAAGCCAATTTCTAATGAATCATTGCGCCTGCCCAAGAGCGTTATTCGAAAAGTGACATTTAATCCAAATATTTGTGTTCCCAAAAACTACAACATCATTGAAGATTTGGCACAAGAACCTTGCGCTATGTCAACCCTTAAAGTTCTACAGCATTTTCCAAGTCAATATAGAGCCATGTTGTCCACCATTGGAGCCATGGATCTTGAGGAGTAGAACTTGATTACGTTTAACCTGTATTATTTTAAGGAGAATGTCTCCCACCACTTAGCATTTCAAATTCAAGTTTTGGTTGGTGGAAAGAACATCTATTGCAATTTTTTGGATGAGGGAGCCTCTACTTGTGTCATGTCTTTTCCTTGTTGGAGAGCCCTTGGTTCTCCTACGCTTACCACATCCCCTACCACCTTGAAAGAATTTGATGGACATGGTTTCCAACCTCACGGGCTCTTGCAATATTTCGCTGTGACTTTGAAGAGTAAGATTGTTTCAGTTGATATCTAAGTAATCGACACACCCTTAGATTATAATTTGTTACTTGGTCATATTTGGCTTTATTCGATGACTATAGTCGCATCTTCAGTGTTTCATATCTTACGATTTACCCATCAAGGAAATATTATCATTGTTGACCAACTTGAGTATACAAATCCAGATCTCAACAATGTCGAAGAAAATAACGTCGCTTTTCTAAGACATAATAATTTTGAGATTGTAGGTGTAGTTCATCTCAAGGATTCCTCGCTCATGGGGGTTTTACCTTTTCCTTCTCTTCACACCGTGCAGGTTGCCACCTTAAACATGATTTTGAATTAGGTACGACAATCCTTCGATTCATCTCATCCTTTGGTAGTACCTGGTCTTGATGATTATAGTTCATTGTCTCTGTCAAGCTCGTTAAAAAATGAAATAGACCCACCTCCATTACAATCAATTCTCACTCTAGATAGAGTACTTGAACCTCCTGTTCCTCTTCCTAGTGAAAATGTTTCCATTAGCAACCAAAAACCTAAACGAGGAAAGAAGAATAGTCGTAAGAGGAAACGACACTTAGGGGTAGGTCTCCGGCCTCTGGACATCATGCTGGAGAAAAACCACCAACTTCTACCAAATAAGTTGGGGGGAAACTACCTCTAGAGAGACATGCTACTAGGAGTGATCCTCGTTCTAAGGTCATTCCCATCGTAACGTAGTAGTCTTTTTCTAGAACAAGATTAGTTTTTATTCTTTCTCGTGCTCATAAATACATGAGAATAATTTAGATGGATTAGTATTTGTTCTTTCTCGTGCTCATAAATATGTGAGAATGTGACCAAGTATACTTTTATCACTTTTTCGGACTCGTAACGACTATATGAAAAATTAACCCCATGGAGTCTCCTTTAATATCTTTTTAGACTCTTTAAACATGAAAATATTTCCGAGTGATCTTGCTTCCTTTCACATTCATTAAAAGGTTTGAAAGGGTGTCTTTCGGCTGACAGTTTATCTCTTTGTCGACCTTGTGAAACTAATAAAAGAAAAGGAACACTCTAATCAAGAATGATTAGAATATTTCTTCATCGTATCGTTTTATATGTTTTCGGGCCTCAGAGACTAAAATCACAAAAAAGGACAACCCTGGAGTCACCTTAAGTTCTTTTTAGACTCTCTAAACATAAAAACCCACCAATTTTTCTTTCTCTAGACTTTCTAAACTACACATTTAAGGACCGATACAGGAATAAACCCTTAATTCTTCTACTTCGTTAAATAAAGGAAGAGGAACTTACCGAAGGTGATTTATATCGATCATGTGTTACCCTCATCGAGCTCGTTAAAAGAAATAGAGGTACTCATCTATCTGGGTGGGGGAAAAGTTGAAGGAAGTGAATCAAGTTTTTTGGAGTCCTTTATCGCATCTATTTCCTCCCTTGAACATGGCACATGTTTGTGTCTCTTCTTACATTTGGGTAATATCATTATCCTTAAGTCATACCAATTCCATGTGTCGCCATACTTTTTCATCCATTCGAAGAGTGCTCTTATTTACGTCACATTATATACTTTAGAGATTGCGTATAGAAAAACACTTGGCAAAATATATGTAAAGAGTGTAAGCATGAAGAATCCAGACTGGTGCATACCTATAAATCTTGCTAACCCTGGTTATTTGATACTTACATGATCTCTGAAACCCTTCAAATTGCTTGCACCACTTCTGTTAGCACCGTCATATTTTCTCTTGTTAGGATGGGTTAAATCCACGTGCCACAAAATGAGGGATCAAGTATGGAAAAATGTAAGAGTTGAAGTCACGCTAATGGCCGGTTGGCCCTTGGAGTCGGGAAAGGATGTCAGAACCAAACATGTGCTAAAAGTATGAGTATGTTCCAAAAGAATCATATCCTATAATAAGGGAATTCGTTAGGAGCCTCGGGTCGAGGCAAGTTGTGAAAATAGGAGTTTCATCTGCAAGAGCATCAACCATCATCAGATCATCATGGAGACTGGGGAAATGAAAAATTGAGGTGATAGTACCACACACCCTTTGCAACTCCTATCGGTTTCATATCACACTCCACGAAACAAACTCGTTGTGTGGATGTGCCACATAAAATATTCAGTTTTCTTCAAAACATCCCATCAACAGGAATCCTGTGTCCCCTGGCATGTTTCCACTCACTGTCCACTTTGTTATAAATTCTGGATGTTCTGCGTGTGTTCTACTCATTAGCAGAGCTTGTGCACGGTTGGTAATTCTTCTCGCGAGCCCAGTTTGATCAAAATTTTCTCTTTGGTCCCTTTTTAAGTTCCCCATGCATAAGACAGATACATTGTTGCACCATGGGAACTCCTCAAAACGCAAGACGGGGCATGCGAAATGGTCGGAGAGCTAGGCTTAAGCCCCAAAACACCTGGGATTTGTTCTTATTCACAACGGGCATTCTCGAGGCTTCGAAGGGAGACTCCGACCTATGTGAGGAAACAATGGTATCACCCCATATGGAGGCCGAAGTGGAAGAAGTTATGTCAGGAGGATGAATGTTGGAAGCTATGCCTCCTGAACAAAAAATACCCCGGAGAAAAAGAAGGCCAAGGAAGAATAAGGAATCTTGTGAAAACCAAATCTTGATTGAGTCATGTGCAAGATCGGCTGCCGAGGCATTACTTATGTGCGATATCTAGCTAGAACCTGGAGAAAACACAAGTTGGGGAGGCAGGAGCAGAACGAGGAGGATAGATATCTCGGGTTCTAACGTTCGAGAGCTAACTCAATAGTTAGAGCAGGCACAACTCACCATTATTGAACTCTACCAGGAAAATTGAGAATTAAGACGACAATCGACGGAAAATACCTTTGATATAATCATTTCCTCTCAAGAGATAGCTTTGAGAAGTGAAATATATAATCATTAATTTGCGCAAAGCACACAGGGTGTCGGAAGAACACAAAATGAAAACATCTCAGTGTGCACGAAGTATCTGGGTAGAAAGTTTGCGCATAGAAGAGGCATGATTGACAAGCTTCATTTTGTATTCTCAGACATGACACACAATTTGGATAGTTTTCCTTTTTTGTGAAAGTTTTCATGTTCTTAAAGTAAACTGGGTTGATTGGCCCAAAATGTGTAAATAGTGTCTCTTGTATGTAATCTGAGCTTGATGGGGATCTAATATGAAGTCTTGAAATGGATGCATTGTGTCTTCCCTTTGCATGTGTATCTATTGTGTTCTTTGTCTAATTTTTCTTATATGTTAGTCATGAGATTATACATAGTGGTGCTCCAAGTTACACTATATTTTCATTGATACCCTTCTACAAAAAACCTTCGACGTCAATCAATTTCATCGTACGGTGCCGACATGGCACTACTGGCTCAGGATTCATGGTACTGACAATTGAGGACTTAGCTTGTGGTCATTAGTCAGACTCGGGACTTTGTTCAAGTCATGCGCTCTAAGCTAAACTTGGTATTGCCGATGTTGAAAAGGTATCGGGGATCGGCCTTCGGAGATAAAACTATCGCGTAGTTTCTTTGTGGGTTATCGTCCTCGAAAACCCTCGATGCCAAAAACGTTTTAGAATTTGGCAATTGGTGATATTATTTCTTTCTTCTACCAACACATAATCTTTTCTCCCTTTATCGACGCCGAAGGGAATCGGTTGTCAGTGATATCCTTGCGGGATTCTTGTCGCAAAAGAGAGACTTCAATTTTCCGATGCCAAAAAATTGGTGTTTGGCGACCTTGGTTCTCTCGAGTGATTCTCTTTCATTTTTTAATTTTCTTGATGCCAAATCTTTGATCACGTCGGGGAAAATTTTTGACTATCAATTCTTTATTTAAATGTTAGTGTTTTAGGTTATGGGTTTCCAAAGATTCAAACAAACCTTGGAAGACTTAACGAGAGTTAGAATCATAAACAGAGGAAACATTTTCCATATTGAAGTCCAATCAGACAGTGCAAAAAGATCAAGTGGTACCCAAAAAGAAAAATTTGACACAGAATTTTTAGGGTGTGTTGAGTGCTCAACAAATGGTGACTTACTGGGTGAAATCATAAGCTTTGTCCCTCTTTCAAGTTCGGTTGATGCGGAAGCAGGTGGAGAACTCAATTGGTTTTAAATCAAAGCCTCTTTTACCCTTGCATTTGAAATTATCCAGTTGATGCTTATGAGTCTTCCCGTGGGTTTTTTAACCTGTATTCCTCCTTTGTTTCCTATAACCATGACTCATGCCCTCTTTGACAAAAATCTAGTAAAGAATTCACTGGCATGGATCCTTTAGTTACCTTTACTCACTCGCTATAGTGTTTATCTACTGCCAAGAAGTGTCCATAGCTCTGACGGAGTCACCCCAACATCGCAGAACTTGCACCGCTGCCAACGAGCATCCATAGCACCGATGGAGATATTTGCATACCCTCTCTCACTATTCACTCATTTGGTATAGTTAACTTTTATCTCGACAGAATTCCCTGAGCGAGTGGGAGAGGATGACATCTGTTTATTTTGAAAAATGATATGGTTAAGGTGAATCCTTAGCTATCTTTGTCTTTGGGGTACATGTATTCCTTTTGAGCTTTCCAACTTTCCCTTAAGGTTTCACCAGACAATTGATCAGGCACTTTTGCATTTCTCCAAAGTTGTTCATTTGCATAGGTTAGAGGACCCCTTGGAACAACCATAGGTTCCTCGGTGATTCTTGTGTTGCATGTGAGTAATGAGTTAGGAACATATTTCATTATGTTGCATGATTTGAGGTCAACCATTGTATTTCTAAAAAAAAACTTCAAAAGTGCGGAAATCAAAACAACAAAAGAAAATAAAGGAAAAATCGCAATTGAGATAGCTGAAACAAAACTTATCAAACACACACACAAAACATAAAACGAAACTCAACAAAAAGATATATATATATATATATATATATATATATATATAATGGAAATATTGTTTTAGGGATTGGCCGTTTACTGGGAGGGTGTCAGGTTCGCCCCTCAGATTCTGTAAGCGATAAGTGTCTGCCCCAATCTTCTCAGCTACCTGGAAAGGCCTGAACCATAGATTCTGAAAATTAAATTGTTTGCCTTTAGGCTCATTTTCTCTGTCCCATTTTAGGACCAAGTCTCCTACTTCAAAATCCTTCTCTTTATCCTTATGCTTGTCAAACCATCCTTGAACGATCTGCTGGTGGGATATGATCTTTGATTTAGCATTTTCCCTTTCTTATTCTAGCATGAGAAGAGTGTCAATTCTTTGTTATATGACTGATGGAGGTCGTCCTCCAGAATCTTGGGCCATTTGAAGAGATGGAAGATAAATCCCATTCGGGAGAATGGCTTCCTTCCCGTACACTAGAAAGTATGGGGAATTTCCTATATCTTACTTGGGTGTGACTCTATCTACCCATAAAACGTTGTGGAGTAAATTATGCCAATTCCTTTGGTTATCTACAACGATTTTCTTCAATATCCTTACTAGGTTCTTATTAGTTGATTCTTCCACTCCATTTCCATGTGGATAGTAATTTGCAAAGTACCTAATTATGATTCCTTTGTCTAGTGAAAACTCTGTTAATAAGGTGGAAGAAAAATAAGTTGCATTATCAAAAACCAGGACACAAGGAACACCAAACCTTGTGATTAATTTTTGTTTTATGAATTGGATTACTACCTTCTCGTTTACATGGGTTAAAGGAATAGCTTTTGCCCATTTAGTGAAGCAATCAGTGGAAATAAGTATGTACTTGTGTTTTTTTGAAGAGATTGGTGTAATTTCTCCTATGATATCTAACCCCCATTGCTCAAAAGGCCTAGAAACAATCACGGGTTGGAGTGGAACTACCACTCTCTTCTCTCTCCCAACACTTATTTGACAAGTCTTATAGTTTCCAGTGTAAGTGTGAGCATCCTTAAACAAAGTGGGCCAATAATAACCAACTCTCGGTATCTTATGAGCGGTGGTGTTTCTTGCAAAATGTTCACCTGCAGGGCCATCATGGAGATCCTTCAAAACTTTGTTTTCATCTTCACGTTCGAGACATCTTAAGAGTACCTTGTCATAATTAAACTGAAAGAGTACCAAATTCATGAGGTGATATTGTGTGGATTTTAACCTGAGAACTATCCTTTCCCTAGGATTGAAATTTTTTGGGCAAGTCCCATGGTGCAAGAGACAAGTCAAATTCTCATACCAAGACTCTGGCCCAGGGTAAAACTATGAAGCTTCACCACACCATAACTCCATTTCATTCTCCCATACAAAGTCTTCATTTCTTGGTCCTGGGCTTCAGTCACAAGTTTGCATAACCCTTTCTCTTTGACTAGTTTGGCAGGTTTTATATCTAAATAAAATTCTTGGACTACTGCCATCCAATTCCCTCTTCTTTCCCCCGTCTCTTGTTGAGTAAACAAGGATCAGAATGCAGGGTGAGGTACAATTACTTTGGTATGGTTCTTGAGGATGTAAGATCTGAAGTGTTTTACTGCTTTATATACTGCATAGGCCTATTTATCTATAGAAGGATAATTAAGTTCGGCTCCTTGGCGGTTATTTCTCATGAACAACATTGGAGCCTCGTTGTTGTCATCATCCTTATGATTCAATACTGCAACTAACGATTGGTCAGAGGTGGAAGTATAGAGAAAGAAATATCTATTAAAATCGGGACTTTGTAACATGGGGCCTTGAGATATAGCAGTTTTAATATTGATGAAAGAATCCTTTCGTTCACCATCCCACTTAAGTTCAACATCTTTGTGGATCATATTTTATAGTGGTATGACAATCTTGGTGAAATCAGGTGTGAATTTTCTCACACATTTGATTTTCCCGAAGAAGGATTGCATTATATTTTTGTTGTGAGGTAACAGGATTTGAGTTATATCTTTGAATCGCTCAAATTCTATGTGAATGCCAGCTTGGGATATAATATGATCTAATAGCTTTCCTTCCACCACACCAAAGATAGTTTTCTTCGGGTTTAAGGATATACCGTATTTTCTACACCTTTCAAAAATATGGCTTAAGTGTTTGATGTGCTCCTCTCTATTATTTGAATACATAGTTACGTCATCTAGATACACTACCACACACCTGTCGATCAGTCCTTGAAATGCTACATCCATTTCCCTTTGAAAGTTTGCCCTCTTTGTTGATTAACCCGAAGGGAATGCGTTTGTAAGAGAAATTTCCCCACTTGGTTCGGAAGGTAGTTTTCAAATGGTCTTCCTCTGAAACCAGAACTTGGTTGTAACCCAAGAAAATATCATCATCCTTCTAATTCAATACTGCAGCTAACGATTGGTTGGAGGCGAAAGTATAGAGGAAGAAATATCTATTAAAATTGGGACTTTGTAACATGGGGGCTTGAGATATAGCAATTTTAATATTGATGAAAGAATCCTTTCGTTCATATTCCCACTTAAATTCAACATATTTGTGAATCATCTTTTGTAGTGGTCTGACAGTCTCGTCGAAACCAAGTTTGAATTTTCTTACAAAATTGATTTTCCCGAAGAAGGATTTCATTAAATTTTTGTTGTGAGGTAACAGGATTTGAGTTATAGCTTTGACTCACTCAGGGTCTATGTGAATACCAACTTGGGATATAATATGACCTACTAGATTTCCTTCCTCCACACCAAAGATGGTCTTCTTTGAGTTTAAGGATATACCATATTTTTTACACCTTTCAAAAATCTGGGTTAAGTGTTGGATGTGCTCCTCTTTGTTCTTTGAATACATAGTTACATCATCCAGATACACTACCACACACCTGTCGATCAGTCCTCGAAATGATACATCCATTTCCCTTTGAAAATTTTCCCCTGTGTTGATTAACCCGAAGGGCATGTGTTTGTAAGAGAAAGTTCCCCACTTGGTTTAGAAGGTATTTTTCAAACGGTCTTCCTCTAAAACCAGAACTTGGTTGTAACCCGAGAAACTGTCCAACAGAGAAAAAATCTCAGATCCAGACACGGTCTGCAAGAGTTTCTCCATTGGTGGGACTGGGTAATTTTCCTTTACTGAAGCTCTGTTGAGGTTCCTAAAAGCTATGCATAAGCGGATTTCTCCAAACTTTTTTCTCACAGGGACCAAATTTTCCACCCACACAGAATGTCTAACCTGGAAGGTAATTTTGGCATCTAAAATTTTCTTCAACTCCTGACACATGAGAGGTTCCAGGGATGGGTGATACTTGCATAGCTTCTCTTCAAAGGGTTTCACTTCAAGTTCTAACGGTATAGTGTGTTGAATGATACAAGTGTCATAAGTTTTCAAATATCGATAGGACCATGCAAATACATCTTGATATTGTCTGAACAGTTTGAGATAAGACTTGCTTTCCTCTTTAGATATAGTCTTTCTGAGATTTACATTCTTTGTGTTTTCTGGGGTTCCAAGATTTATAGTTCCATGCATGGGACAGGAACTACCGGTCTTCGCATTTTTGGGCCCCTTAAATCATCTTTTTAGGTCAAAGAGATTCTCTAAATTAGCTATCCCTTTCGGGATTGTGTGAGACTTCGATTTTTCAGTTGGTTGACATGTTTGAGGATCAGTTTCTATTGATTGTTCTTGGAATACTTCATCGTCAATAGCTAGGTGTTTGAAATTATCTTGGTTAGTCAGAAAGTTTATGATTTGTTCATCTCCTTTAAAGACTTTCCAATTAGAAATTTTTTTATGCGCCAATGGTTTGTATATTATCTCCACAATGAACTGGGAGGCTTCATAACCTTCTAAAGGTGACAGCCTTGAAGCAATTGTGGTGAGGGAATCAACAAGGATATTCTTTTCTCTGGGGATCGCTGTAATATTGAAAGCTTCAACATGATGTATTAACCTGTGCACTTCCTGTTGATAATTATTTAGGTGCAGGGAATTGAAATGTACAATATTCCTTACTTGTATAACTATAATATCCGAGTCTCCGAAAACCTTCAATTCTTTGACATTTAAGTCTATGGATTTCTTTATCCCTTGTACTAGAGATTCATACTCGACAGTTTTGTTTGTGCACTCAAACTCAACACTACAGGATAGGAAATGTCGTTTACCCTTTGGATCAATGAGGATGCACCCTACCCTAGATCCTTCCCATGACTTAGATCCATCAAAGTATATGGTCCAAATTTGTGAATGAGAATTGTCTATTTCTTCTTTCTTATTAATTTCTTTCTCTCCTAACTTTTGTTCCATGATTTCTAGCATAGGTCCTTGACATAGGGGAGTTTCCTTTGTCGGTATCAGCGATTTCTCTTGAAAAACCATTTCATAATTTTGAGTAAGAGGGACATCAGATGAGAGAGGGGAGAACTTGTCGAAGTAGGAATCACATGAATAATTTCCTAACACAGGGAAATTTTTCGATGAGGGTTCATTTAGGGTTTCTAAATCAGTGACAATATTTTTCAGATACCTTTCCCTATCAATTATGATCATATTATTGTATCCCTTCAACGGTATCCAAAGGTGTTCCCACCCTGTATTGAAGTATTTTTTTAACTTCTCAGACCAATATCGGCTCAATAACAATCCATAAACTTCTGGGATATCTACTACGATAATATCAATCACTTGCACAAACTTAGGATCTGTCGCTATTCTGATCATTACATCTTTGAGTTCCCCCATGACTTTGAATTGAGCTCTGTCTAGTTGTATTACATGTTTATATCTTTTGAGAGGAACAACATTTAATTTATTGCAAATAGACAATGGCATAATGTTGGAAGATGCTCCTGAATTGACCAAACAATTGTGGAGGTTGTTGTTGAAAAATTCAAACGTTAAAAGGAATGGTGGGACAAAGGGTTTTCCCTTCTTATCTTTCGAGCAGGTATTCATCGTTGGTTTATTTACTAGATCTGTGGAAGTTATATTTCTTTGTGTTTCATTTCTTATCGTCATGTTTTCTACTGATTTCAAAGATTGTAGCAAGAAGTCTTTTTGCTGAGGGATTCTACATATGTCCATAACTGATACATTAGCCTTCAACTTATTCAAATATTCAACTATATTGTACTCTAGTCTGGGCTATTCTTGGGTATGGATATTGATAGGGTTCTTATGGGGATAAAAGGGTTCTTTCAAGTGATCAGGATTTTCTCTTCCTCTTGGAGTTTGGGTAGTAGTAGTCTCTTTTGAGATAGGCGGGCCCTTACTTTGCATTTGCGCAACCAAGATCTCTGTGGGTGGTTCTTGAACCTAAAAGAAGTCATCGAAAGGCATAATTAGGTCAGGATCCCATATCAGAATGGTTGTATCTTCTGGTGGATCAATCTCTTCCTGATCAACGACGTTCATAACTGACCCGCTTGGTTGTTTGTTCAGGGAGACTTTGTCTAGGAATCAATTGGCCATTAAATTCATGGCATGCAACCATTGAGGGCAGTCTCTTTCAGAGTGATTTTCTTGGTGATAAGTATAGAAAGAATCAGATGCTACATTTCCTAAATCGATATTTAGGTTAGTCGGGGGAGGTTAAATTTCTTTGAACAAAGGGTTTCTTTTAAAGAAAGGATTATAGGGCCTTTGGCCTTGGTTTCCTTCCCCTGATTTTCTCTTCATGTCTATGATCTCATTTGATCATTTCTTAACCATGTTTTGTAGGTCTTCTATATCTCCATTACCCTTTACGGGAGCTTGTTCTGCTTGTTTCCCTAGCGGTCTAGTCAAAAGGAGTCCTCTCCTGAGGGGAGGTTCGACTTCATTTTTAACTAACGAGACCTAACCTTCCTTACATCCATTCATCTAGAATTCTATCATTTTGGCTTCTTCAAAATTCTCATCTAAGGTTCATTTGGAATCCCTCTTCATAAACATGGAAATAGAAGTTGGGAGTGCATTAGCATATACTTCGATTTGCAATTCCTGAGTTGGTATAGCTTTGGGCTAGAATTTGTTTAAGATGGTTGTGAATATTTGATTGAAATGTTTAACCTTCTCCTTTGAACTCATGATGGCAGTGAACAATTCAACCATCAAATCTCCTGTAGTGGTTTCTTCAGTGAATTTATCTAGAAAATCATTTTGAAAATGTGTCCAACTAGTTCTGGATCCTACAAGTAAGTTGAAATACCATGTGGAGGCAGAGTTCTCGAAAGTGTAGGGGAAAATCCTACATACTACGTATTCATGTTGGAAATTCATAAGTCTGATCGCTAGTATGAATTTATTGATATCATCTTCAGGTAATCTTGAGGTATCGGGGTCAAACTTAGGAAGTAACTTCTCTGGATGTTGGGGAAGGTTATGGACTGGTCACGGGAGAGACAAAGCGTCTCTGGCCAACCAGGGTTGATTTTTCTAAGGTGGTTTTCCCCTTTCTTCATCATGGTCATTGTAATCTTCCATGTCTTTGGATTTTGAGTTAAACTCCTCCTCTTCTGAAAAATCGTCTAGTTCAGAGACATCACCGGCTGGTGTTTCGGGGATCAGATTTAGAGGATATTCGATTTCGGTGATTTCGAAATCTATTAGGTCTTCTAATGTGTTCACAAAAACCTCTTCAGGAGTATTGACCACTGGTCTACTTGTTTTTTGTCTTCGAGGAAGTATCAGAGCTAAAGACAATGCACCAATTTATCAGGTGTATTCTCTTGTGATTCTTATGAATTGATTTAATTCCTCGTGAGGGAGAGCATAAGGTATGTCAAGGAACAAGAGTTCTTCCTTGGGCTAGGGTGAGTTATGCATTTAAGGAGTACTCAGTGTGTGTGGGTTGTCTTGGGAATGACTAGCCATGCATGCGGGTTGTTTTGAATCTATGGGTTGTCTGAAATATTATATGAAATATGTGTTTAGACATTCATTCTCATGCCCTTATTCTWGCACCAATTATTTTGTTGGGTCCTAAATCCATTTAGTTCAATAGTAGGAACCAAAYCCACCATTGAGGACCAATTAGACTCTGCAATGTTTAATAGTGGAATGGTTCTCCAGATCTTGCGATCCGACCAATTATTCGATGTGCTTTACATTTTCTTGCGAAGGCATCTCCTTCAGTTTGGACTTTATCTTTTTGTGTTTTCTCTTAGGTGAGACTAATGAGCTTGAATCCAGTATAAACTAACTTGGAAACAAACATGATTAAGTTTAATTACTGGAGAATAGGATGAGATTGGGATAACCCGCTACTCAAGCCTGCAGACGTCAATTTTTTACGACACTGTTGTGGGTGGGAATCCCTCTTACAGACTTAGCATTTAAGGGCTCTAATAATGCATGCAAAAAATGACCATTTCAAAGGATTCTACTCTTTCATATTCTTCCAACACAAAACCTCACATTCATGCAATACAAAGGTGTAAATGAGATTCAATAACTCTACCTTAAGTCTTTTGCTTGATGTCGATCCCTTTCCTTTCACTCACTCTTTGATTGCAAGCCTCCTCCCAAAGTTGACCAGCATTCACATATGAACAAACAAAAAGATGTGAACATGTATTTCATATACTGATTGTTGGGTTAGTTGTGACAATATCATAAAATAAACATTCAACTCAAACACATGATATGGTGGGATAGGAAAAGTATTCCTTTTTGTATTAATCTTCACAAGAGTAAACTTACAATATGTGGTCGGCACTACTCCTCGAAACTGGTCCTAGGCTCCTCCTCAACTGTCCTCCAACTACTTTGCTCTATATTTCTCTTTGCACAAGGAAGGCTAAAGGTTGGAACAATGGGAGTGCTCAATTGGGTATAGTTTCTTTACTATGATTTTCCTCCTTTGAAATGGGACCCTTACCCCTTATTTTATAGGCTAGAAGGAGCTAGATATTTGGTTGAATGAATGGCCATGCATGGCCAAAAGGTTTAGTTAACTTACCCAAAGTTGTGTGTTCCATCATCAACTTTCCTTTTTCCGTGCTTTTGTAGGTACACAGGGATGTAGTGAGTCAGGTAGAGTGTACACGTGGGCTGTAGTGGAGTAGGGCGCGTGGGCCTTTAACAAGGGTGTTTTTAGGAATAGGTATTCAATATTGGCTTGGCAAAGAAGGCATATGAGATGGCCTAATGTCAGGTAAGAATGTCTGGTGAAAAATATGGTTATAATAGATGCCCCCTAATGTGTGAGGTCATAAGAGCATCTGATGGCCGAAATACATTATCAATCTTTATCAACGTACCAAACCAGTGAGCCCAGGGACCAGAATTCGGGAGGTGCCATCTACAAAATAAAAATTGTCTCACCGAGGCATGCATACCCATGCTCGGGATGAAATAAAATCATGGCTACCAATAAAATACAATGTAGATCCATGTCATATAACTATATAAAGTGTAGCCGTGAGCAATACATAGCAGATCTACATCTCAAAATAAAAAATATATACATGTATAGTATCCATCTTCTAGAAGATGATAAGGCATGATGGCTAGAGATGATGTCTTTAGAGCTCAAGCATCAACATCAAAATATTCAAAACTTGGGTAGGAGTGTAATATGAATGTATGACTTCACTACCCAAAGGTCTTTGATGGCTCGTCAGTCATGGACTAGAGGATCTTGATGATCAGACTGGAGGTATCATTGATTTCGAACAAAGACTTGATTGGACTTTCAAGATGGTCGAGCATGAGAGAAAGAGCCAAACTGCAGAGGGGTCGACTCAGGCTTGGTAAGAACTTCCCTTGGACAATAGCACGACAAATGATGAGACCCAGGAAGCATGGCAATGACATAAGTTCACGATGCAGGAGGCAACACAAACTCTCCATATGTTTGGAAGAATAACCAAATGGAGGAGGACACAACTCTATGTAGCAAGAATAGCTTCCTAAAGTCATATTAAATCCCAGAGCTTGAAGAACAAATGGGAGGATGTGCTTTGTCCAAGGGTGACTCAGTGTGCTGCCAATAAAAAGAAAATACTTCTCCCTTTCTCTTTTTGGAGTATATTTGATTAGTTTTGTCTTTTTCAATAATTTTGGAAAAAGAATAAAAGAATGCTATGTTACAAAGGAGGAACGAGTGTCGCAAACATACTAGTTTTAGGTGCAAGGACAAGACTGATGTTTAGAGAAAGGACATTCAGAAAAATCCCTCCTGGGGCCAAAGGTGTCAAGATGCAGAGGCAAAGTGCTATAGGGATTGCGTATAAGGCATGCTTCAAATGGTTCAGTTGAGAGCAACATGGAGCCATCATTAGGCCAAATACATGGGTATGAAAACACGATTAATAAGACACACAATGGTAATGTCCTTCGATGTAATTTTAACGAGCCCAGAGAAGATAAGCTTGGTGGTTTTTCATATTTAGAGAGTCTGAAAAAACGTAAAAGGCGACTCCGATGGGGTAGTTTTTCGAAGGTAGTCTAGTTGGTTTGAAAAAGGGGTAAACTAGAACAGACAAGATATCTATTCAAAACCATTTTAACAAGTGTGATAAAGACAAGATCACTCGACAATTTTTTCATTTTTAAGGAGTCTGAAAAAATCTTAACTATGGACTCCGTCAAGAATGTTCTTCTAGAACATTTTAACAAGTGTGAAAGAATAAGGTCACTTGGTGATCTTTTCAATTTTAGAGAGTCTGAAAAGAGATTAACTATGGACTCCATGGGGGTTCCTTTTTCGTAAATTTAGTCCCTTGGGCTCGAAGAAGGGTTAAAATTATACCTGAGAATACTCTTCTAGATAACCGAGGTTTCTAGAGTATACCTTTGTTCGTACATTTGACCATCTGGACCAAAAAAGGGGTAAACTATTGTCGTACAGATGTGCCTTCAAATTTCAGTTTAACGAGTGTGAAGGGAAACAAGATTGCTCGGTAATATTTTCATGTTTAGAGGGTCTGAAAGGAGATTAAAAGAAGACACGTTAAGTTTTGGGAGTCCCTAGGGTGAGGTCAAGAGTGATACGAAATTATGCGAATGAGGTTCAAACTCGTAATCAGGAAAAGTTACTAAGGTCTCTCGAGCCGATAGTCATTAGTGACAGCATGGACACCAAAATGCAACCAGGATCTACCTAGGGAATCCATGTTAGGGTGGGCTATACCACTAAATGACGACACTTCTAAAGCAACAATGATGGTTTGGTGTCGCAACTCAGTGGGATCGATCCTATGGAAAAGAGGAAAAGACAACATGCAGGAAGTAGAGGTGGAATCCTAACTGAAATGCAGCGAGTTGAAAAAATGACTTTTTACCAAAGGACCTTCAAAATGACCCAAATCTCCAAAAAAATTCCAAATGCCCAAAGTAACACTTCTCGTGACAATCCAAAGAAAAATCCTAAACCATGCTAAATGATTTGTAGTTTAGAAAAAATGACAAAAAGAGGCCAAAAAATCTATAAATAGAAGCTGGCAGCTCATTATCACCATTGTTAACTGAGAAATTGACTATGGATCCAAAAACACCTCTTCATTTAGAAAGTTGATTCTGGTAGATTCACTGGATGGAATGAGCTTCCGATTGGATCAAGTAAGTAATTACTACCCCCTCTTGCAATTTATTTAGTTCCTTATGAATTTAAATTCATGTTTTGGGGGGTGTCGACCTTTTAAAAGGTTGGCCCTAGGTCCAAGAAGGTTGTCTTATGACAGCTTGAGTGTACACGCGGGCTGCATGTACACGCTATTGTTAGCATTACAGCCCGTGTGGAACCTTTATTTAATATAAAAAATTTAAAAAGAAAGAGTTAACCCTCCTAAACTGGGTTTTTGCAGGATGTATGTTCACTGGAGGGAAAGAGAGCATGAGGATATTAGTGCATTGGTTGGGGAGGACCCAAATGTTGTTGCTACATTAATGCAATGTAGGTTGTTAAAAAAATTTCTATGTCCTTTCATGCGAGCACAACCCAGGCTACTAAACGCCTTGGTGGATTATTGACATACCGATGCAGAGTCCTTTATGCTAGAGGGGCAATCGCTAGTTCCAACCATAGATGACATATACTTTCTGATTGGCCTCTCCAGGAGGGGGGAACCGGTCAATTTTCGTACTTTTCCTTCTGAGCCTCACAACATATCAGAGTTGATTGGACTCTATTGTGAGGTGAGTATAGACAAAACGAGCTCGCAAGTACCCATAAGCAATATCTTAGACTTATCATTGCAAGTGATAGTGTTTCTCATCAGGAGAATTACTAGGTCTGCGACTTTGCATCAAGCTTCTCGTGCACAAATGAATTGTGCAGTTCAGTGCTTAAATGCACAAATTTTCGATTGGATCACCACATTGCTAGATTGTATGAAGAGGTGGCTAACATATTGTTGGTTGCAGAATCAAAGGAACTTCGGGTTTGGAACGATTCTTTTCTCTTTCTTCTTTGAAAAAATGCCCAGTTTTATCCCTCGAGAGGTGGTATGAGGGCATCAGGATTCTCCTCCTGTGTTATGCAGATGGGCGGTGCTATTGTCATGAAAGGAGGGGGGGGAGGACCATTGAGGCCTTTGATGACAACTTTTTTTCTTGGTTGTCATGAAATATCCCATTCATAGAGGACTACCCCTATGTTGGGATTGACTTCTCAAGAAATCCTAAGATATCGGTACCTCCTGGCGAGGAACAGGGAGAGATGGGTAAGTTTGCATGTTTTTTTTTTTTTGTTTGTTAAACATATGTAACTTTTATGTTTTTTTTATATATATCATATTTTTATACCAAAGCATTTGATATATATGTGTCTATTATGTGCAGATGTGGGGCCAATGCGACCAACAGATTACGCGAGTAACAGGTGACATCCTCATCTAGAGGCCACACCCACCGCAGCAGGGGGACCAGCAGCAGTAGGAGAGCTTCCAACCGATGAGGTTGAGCAGGTTCTGAGATGAGTAGAGTGAAATTTTAACTCGCTCACTCGCATAGTCCCCATGGAAGAGATTGAGGATCTGCCACCATCTATGCAACCTCATGTAGTGGGGGTGCCACAGACATGGGTCCAGCTTTTTCAGTGTTTGGAAAACGTCGTTGATTATTACAACAGGGCCCACAAGCCCCGTCCTTAGTTAGGATAGAATTTTTAGGTTCCGAGGGAACTACTTGTATATTTTTTGAGGGCATAAGCCCCATGACTCATTACTGGTTGTATTTTTGAGGCACTTGCGCCCACCTATGTACTCTGATGATTTTGATATTATATATGGATTTTTATGTATTTTTATGTCTTACGTATTATATTTTATTTTTTTAAATGTATTTACATGTGCATGTGTATGTCTTTCTTATATGTGTGCGATATGCCAATCTAAAATTTGATTAGCTAGAGTATCTGTGACTTGATTTAATCTCCTAGGAACATGAAAATATGTAATTTAATCAAATGCTAGTTCTAAGAGACGTACCCTTAGGAATCTTCGGTGTAAAGTAGGATCATGAACATGGTAGACTCTATTTAACTGAGACACAACCAGCTGAGTGTCTAAATAGACAGGGAGGTGAGAGATACCAAATGACAAAGTGTCATGAAGCAACTCAATAACTGTGTTGTATTCGGCGACATTGTTTGTGGTGTCACCTAAACATATACCTCCTGAAGATAATAACTAGCCCTGAGGCAATCCTTCGAGTGTGTCGGCTAGCATTGTCTGAGTATCCAATGAACAACTATCATTCACTTGACATATGCCACAGTGACAAAAGATAGCATAAAAAACGACACATCTACAAAACCAAAAGAAACCAAAATGTAATAGTACAAAGACTATACATATGTTACAAAAAATTACCCAAGGTGACCTACCTATGAGTAATACTTCTTGAGGTAGAGCCCATTTCTAGGCTCTACCAAACCATGTCCCTCAAAATCTACCAGACAATAAGAGCCCTTTTTTAGAACCTCTTTTATGATGAAAGGTCTGAACCACATGGGTTTGAACTTGCCTGCCCCCAGGGGGTCCTTATCTTGGTCATAGACCAGGACAAGGTCGCCTTCTGCGAAAATCCGAGGATGAATGGACCGATCATATTGAAACTTGACTTTATGTTTGTGAGCTATCAAAAAAATATCTCCTTGAATAGGCAGTTCTTCGGGCATAACATCACCTGAATCGACCAGAAGTTCCAAGATAAGTTCTGCAAAGACCAGTGACTTTTTGGATTTCACTGAAACGAAATCTAATTCAAATTCTTGGAGGACAACTATCCATCTACTGATATTTCCACCGATTACCCATCGTGTCAACATGTATTGAAATAGATTCACAATGGTAATGACGATGGTCTTGCAAAACAAAACACAATGACAGAACTGTTGGACATCATGGACTGTTACCAACGCAAGTTATTCGATATGAAAATAATTGAGTTCCGGTCCAACCAGGCCTCGACTCAGGTAATAGATCACATATTATGAGAGCACATCATCCTCCTGAAGTAAGACCATGCCAATGGTTGACTCTGTTGCAACCAAGTATAATAAGAAATCTTTGTTATAATTGGGTGGTCGAAGAAGAGGAGCAGTTGTGAGGGAATGTTTCAATGCTTCAAAGAAGCATTGAGCGGCATCATCCTAATAAAAAGGAATGTCTTTCTTAAGTAAGTGCATAAAGCCCTTTGTGATATCAACATAGTTTGCGATGAAAAGATGAAAAAAGATTGTTTTTCCTTGTAGACTCTGAAGTTGAAGGATCATACGTGGGGGAGGCAAATGAACTATTGCCTCAACCTTGAGAGGATCGGCCATGATCCCTATTGTTGAAACTATGAAACCTAACAAACGGCCCGACGTCACACAAAAACTACATTTGTTGGGATTTAAGCGAATCTGGAAGTAGTGACATTGCTCAAAGATAAGACAGAGGTGTGTAGGATGATCAACTCTCTTACGAGAGCGTGATGCTAAATCATCTAAGTAGGCCTCGACACTATGTTTGAGATCATGGAAAGCAAAAGACATGGACCGCTGAAATGTAGCGTCAACATTTTTCAGACCAAAAGGCATCTTACGATACGTGAATGTACCCCATGGACAAATGAATGTTGTTTTGTGTTGGTATTTGGGTTTGATTTGTATCTGATTATATCCCAAAAAACCATCCATGAAAGAAAAGGCCTCGCAACCTATGCATTCATCGACTATCTGGTCAATAAATGGTGTGGGAAAATTATCTTTTGGACAGGCCTTGTTGAAATCACGGAAGTCTCTAGAAATGTGAATTGTACCCTTTTTTTTATTAACCGGCATAGGGTTTGACACCCATTGGGTCAAATGGACAGGGTAGATAAAACCTGCCTTGAGCAGTTTCTCCACTTCGAACTTAATAACTACTGCTTTCTTAGGATTAACTGGATGAAGCTTCTACTGAACCGACTTAGCCTCAGGATAAGTCTTTATTTTGAGTTCAGTAATTTTTGGATCGATGCCTGGAATTTCCTCGTAAAACAAAGCAAAAACGTTGTGGAATTCCTTAAATAAATATGTGCAGATTTGAATCTCTTCGGGGGAGCAGTAAGCTCCGACGAAAACATTCTCCATGACGCTAGGGGTTCTGGAGATGTTTATAGGTATAGTTTCGATGATGGTTTCCATATTACCCTTGGCATAAACAACATGTGTAGCCAAAGGATTAATAGGACAAGACCTATCTCCAGTCATAGTCAAGGTGAATTCCCCTGCCTCAATTCTTCTTAACTCTGGGAGGAAATAAGATTTGTGATGGATATCATCCCAGGGTTTGTCCAGACTAGTCATTTCTTCCATGATGGCTTCATCTCAGGAAAAGACTAAGTCTGAAGAATATATATTAGCAAGGGAACCTTGAGCCCAAATACGCTCTAGAATCGAATCTAACTCTTGTGTGGGAGTTGGATCGGGGTCAAAAGAATCCTGCTGGACTAAAGAGTACACTACTTCTTCCACAGACAAGGGCATGGACATACCATGGTGCCCTGTCCCTTCCATCGTGGTCGATGGGGAAGGAAGAATCAATGGATTGTTGAAGTAATTCATGCGAAATGACAAAACTTGGAACACCTCAACCTTATGGTGGTCAGATATGAACTTAACATTGCCTTGAGGAGGTGGGTAATTGAATGTGCCCATCAAAGGTGGGCACAAAACAACCCCTATGTTGACGATGCTAGGTTGAGGGTTATCAATCATTGGGACCTCAGATGCCCCCAATGAAGGGTCAGGATGGGAGAAAGAAAAATGATCAATGGTCACAATCTGGCCCTCATGTGGAAACTATTATCACCCTATAAGTTATAGGATCAACTGGTGACTGGGATATTATCTGTCTCTAGTATTTTTGTTGACAAATGATTTTTCATTCTGCAAATAATTTGAAAAAGAAAAGAAAAAGAAAAAGAAAAAGAAAGAAAAGGAAAAGGAAAAGAAAAAGAAAAAGAAAATAAAAGAGGGCATAAAAGAATTCAATAAACGCCCCATGCAATAATAGTAACTTGGTCCATACCTTTCAAGCATGGCCAAGTTCTTTTTAAATTGATGTTGATAGGGCAGTGAATGAGTTTGGTTAAACAAATTAATCTTAGCCAAAGTGTCTAGGTTATATTAGTGAATAAATCTGGCCAGACTGTCTAATCTTGGTCAAATAGCCCTAGGATAGAGTAATTTCTTAACCCAACAGTCTAATCTAGGTTAATTGTCATAGGAAGCTAGGTTAGAATATAGGCTAGTT
>ML805313.1:46664-58206 GCA_009831015.1 Picea engelmannii
GGGGGTTCCAGAATGGTATCTTTCCTCTGGCGGGCCCCTCTTTATACATGGCAACGATCTAATGGCCCTGCGTCCCATCATCCTCTACTGTCTGACTTACCATCGTCACATCTTGACGTCACTATCTACCTTTCCTGAAATAGTCACGTCCCATAACTGTTGTCACCTTCTTCCGCCCCATTCGTTCGTGACAAGCCCCCTCACTATGACCTTCACCTTTAATCGATAGCCGCCATGTCATCTGTCTGTTTTTCCCTCAGTCACCGTCACCCTCCATATCACACTACGTGATTCGTTGGCCATTTATTACTGAATAACCTATCCGTTATCCAGCTGACATGTCTCCCACACCCAACGGACACCCGTTTACTCAAAACTACCCTCATTTCTCCCTTTTCTCACCATTTACCACTCATTGCACCAGAGAGTTTTTTACACCGTTGACTCCTCCGTTACAGTTAGTTGCCCTCATCCACAGTCCCTCACCCCCACTAACATTTTTTGTCTTGCAGGTACTGTTGCATAATGGCTCCAAAGTCCAAACAAGCAGAAGGAGAGGAGAATACGTTTCTCCCGCCTCCTATCGAACTTGACAGGATCCCACTGGTCAACAAAGACCGATTAATCACAAATACCAAGTGTGATTTTGATTTCGCAGATCTTCAGTCATGGCTCAAGGAAGTCTTCCTGGACCAAAGTGATGAAATAGGACTCTGGGAGTCCAATTTACCCCTTTACCTCTTCCCTCAAATTCATCCTTTTCCCGAGTTTTCCCTCAAGTGCCAAGCTCACTACATTCCCGAGCAAAGAGCCGTCATCTCCTCGTCCAGCAAGATTCTTTCCCTCACCACGCCCGAATCCATAGACGAGATGATGCAAATCCCCCAAGCTAATTTTGCGTCACCTTTCAATATGGAAATTCTTACAGAATTATACCAGAAAATGACATTTCCCCAAAGAGCTCAAATATTTGAGATTTTCTTTCCCCCATCTGGTCAATTCCCCACCACAAATCCTCCTTACCCTTCTTCAATGTTCTCAACTAAAGGAAACTAGATCATCTCATCCCTCTATGCTTTGTTAGGATACTATTCCGATCAGTGGGTAGATGAACCCATTCTGGGCTTCCTATCCATCTTCTCTACCGATGAAAAGCCCACCACCCAGTTTGATTTCAGCACTTTCCTGGCGGACAATATTCACGAATAGTTCGTGAATTTTGCCACAGAAGGCATGTTCAGATACTCTTCCATACTGGCATACTTGTTCGTCTTCTTCCAAGCGGACAAATTCATGTTTTCCATGCAAAATATGGATGGAGATGGTAGACCCCAGGCAGTGATAGCATGGACTTCCTTGCTCAAGCACAACTCCACAGAGTTCATTTTCAAGGAGTTCATAAATTAGTTCTACCACCCTGTGGTAAGTATGCTAGGCGGTAGGCCCGAGCCTCGGATAAACGATGAAGTTCAAAGGATACTGCATCTCTCGGATAACACTAAGACGAGGGATTGGTATTTGTACCAAGACTAAACTAAGATCAGAGTATACGGGTGTGATTTAGCACCGTATAAGCTGCCCAAGTATCTTCCTGTTAGAATTTTTGCTTTGGAATATATAAGGCAGATAATAAATTTCAATGATATCCATTTTGTGTCATTGAAGAAAAAGCATCAGCTTAGAATCAAGGGGCAGGTTGGTTCCTTCATTTGCAATAACCGTGGCACTGGGGAAGAAGTAGATAGGATGCTAAGAGAAATGAAGTTCTTCATGAGCTTCCCCTGGCATTACGATCCATGTGGGATCATCTCAGAGATGAGGGTGAAGAACAAAAACATCCCATATGTTCATGAGTCTAGGCCTGAGGTTGAGAAGTTCATAAACCAGACAGCCTAGGAGCCCAACACATTGGTCGAAATACAACAACAGGATCGCCCGACCACTGTATATCAAATAGCCATGCCACAGGTCCCGAAGGAGAAAAGGCCTTGGCAAGATTTATCTCCGCCTATCACAGAGGTATCATCCGAAGATTTCCAGCTACACAAAAAGAGGCCTAAGACTATGTCAATTCCTGGCCCTACCGGAGAAAAGGAAGCCCCGTCTACAACAGTGACAAAGGTTGATAGGCCACCCTTCGGTTCAAGCCTCCATAAGGTCATAACCTCAGCAGTGCCGGGAAAATCCACAGATTCTCCATTGACCACCCAGCCAGGAAAGGTGGGACCGAAGCTGAGTATCTTCGAGAAGTATGAGCTGATCAAGAAAAGGAACCAGACCCTGACCAATAGTACCTGCGCCCAGTTCTGGAAATAGATGTCGATTGCGCAACATAGGTTACTATCGACATTCGACACCGAGAAGGGAAGAATGCATATGGCATTCCTCCAGTCACAGGTACCAGATCCAAAGGTGATCACTAACTACAAGAGGGCCACCTTCGAATTCCAAACAAAGGACGTGCATCCGGCCGATCAGATGGATCTGCACAAGCAGACTGGGGAAATGGTCTTCTATACGTTGGCGCATGCTTCCACTTCTACGTCCAAATTGCAGGTGTCCCTGAACAATGTTCAAACACAAATCAAGTTGGAGAAGATATCATCCTTTGTAAAGGACAATAGGATCAAAACTTTGGAGGAGATGGTCCTCAAGATCGGTTACGATCCTTCAAACGTGAAAGAAGCTGAGGAAATGATAAAGAAGAAGAATGCTGACATAGAATCCTTGAGGAAACAACTGAAACTCCCGCCCACAGAGGATTTGCAGGCAAAGGAGATATCAGAGAAAGAAGGAGAGAAAGATGAAATTCTCAATCTACTCATGGAGCAGAATGTGCAGCTACAATAAATGGAGGTTGAGATGGAGAAGCTAGTAAAAGAGAAAGAGCAGTTGAAGCCGATGGAAGTCATTCCATTGAGTGCCATTCCAATTTCGGGAGTGAGTACAGCATTAGTGACAGAAGTCCCATCTTCTACTCCATTGACATCCCTGGAGAAGACAACCG
Organism: Picea engelmannii; assembly: GCA_009831015.1. Taxonomy (NCBI): domain Eukaryota; kingdom Viridiplantae; phylum Streptophyta; class Pinopsida; order Pinales; family Pinaceae; genus Picea; species Picea engelmannii. The sequence continues at coordinate 49,672 of ML805313.1, forward strand.
ACCTGGATAAGTCTATGGAAAAGATGAACCTGCGGGAAACAGAGATCAGTAGGCTAAAAAAGGAGATTGAGAACCTTCAGGAACTCAAATATTCCTTTCAGACCAGCCTCTCCAAGGAAAAGCAGGTGACAGATCAGCTCAAACAGGAGTTACAGCAGCTCCGGAAGCAAACAGTGGAAGGAAAAACCTTGGCCGAGGTTAAAGAAAGCGTATGGACAAACATCACTAAGTCCATGAACGAGATATTGCCATGATACAGATAATGTTTGAGCGGAATGAGTTGGTGTTGAGGAGAAAAAAATCCATCGAGAAGATTAGATCGGAACTGGGAGATATTCCAACACATGCGAATGAGATAATCAAGTTCCTCAATTATAACACCAGGGAAGAGCTGGAAGAGCTAAAAATTGAAGACAGAACAGAGACCATCTTGGAGGTCAAAAGAGTTTTGACCAAGAGTGGATTAATGCTTCAGCTGGAAGAAAAGGTTCAGGCCATGGACCTGGGGGTACAAAGATTATTTAGTAAGATCGAGAAACTCTAGAAGAAAGGTCTTCCTGGTCTGAAGGTAATCAAGGATAAATTGATGACACTCCCAGACTACAAGAAGAGATTGGCCGATGTGGCTAAGGACAGTTCAAAGTTTGCAAGAATTCAAGGGAGCATTACTGGAAAGGAATTCTTAGATGCCCTTCAATGGGACATCAATATCCAACATGAGATTTGATACATCTTCCTCACCAAGCCTACATTCGCCAAGTACACAGAAATGGATGAAGTGTATCAAAGGCTACTCAAAGTCAATGTGCCCAGTCACCTCCGATGGGAGGAACACTGTGATTTGATCGAGTAGCAGATGAGTTGTCCCTGTCCAGTCAGTTGTCTAGTCAGATGAGGTCGTGTAGAGGCTTCATCAATGGTCCACCCAGAAATTAGCATGCAGTTACACCACATCATCAAGCAGTTGCTAGATTTAGTAAGTTTGTTAATTTAGTTAGGCTAAAAATAGATTTAGCACGTCCTGATCATTAATGAAAGGATCGTTTGTAATTTGAGTTATAAATACTTCATTTTTCAAAGTATTGGGGGTTGTTGATCTTCACACCCTGACGCTATCAAACTATAATATTTTTGAAGAGATCTTCCATTAATAAAAAGGAGGCACTTTACAAGATTCTTGCGTGTATTCACTGGTGATGTTTTTCTCTCTAATTTGAATGTTATTCTCGCTTTATTATCACATTGTTTTCTAAACCTAATCTTTAGAAGTATTGAAAGTTGCAGGATTTATCTCATATACCCTATTTCTGACTTGAAATATTTTAGTGTTTTATCTTCTAGTGTTTTCAATAGAGAAATTCTTAATTGCTTCTTTGTTGAAATTATCTTTCTCATCTTTTCTGCTATTTCATCATTTATGCTACTGAAGAATCCAATGATTATATTATCTCGCCCTGTGAAAGTTTCCCTTTGCGTTTCTGGTTTGGATTTCATATCTTATTCAAGACACAGACCCCATAGCCCAATGGATGTGTAGACTGTCTCAACCAACTCTACAAACACTGTGACAACAAAAACCTACCTATTTATTTACCTAGCCTAATATTTAAAGTTTGAACCATAGCTAAATCATATAGAGAGATCCCTCTCTGAAGTTGGAAGGGATAGATCCCATCTTCAAAAGTGGTTGGACAAAGTTACGTTTTGTGGATTTCTTCTATTGTCAACCTCTAGGAAATTTACAGAGCGCTAACATAGTGGCAACTCCACTGGGGAACGAACATATAAAATTTATAACTTCACGTTCTCTTTCCCTAAAAGAAAGTTTGTTCCTGAAAGATTGCAAATTTGAGAATAAAGTAATGTTTAGAGGTTGATTATATTTGTACATATTATTTTCAGACTCGTAAAACTAAAAAATATATATATAAAAATCAAAATAAATATGGCTCCCAAGAAAGTTTATACTCGATCTCACCCAGACCCAGAACCTGCGATAGTGACAGATAACCCAGAACATTTGCTCAGGAAAAGGACCGTAGATGAAGGCTCAGTGAGTCATACTCCCTTGTATAAGTCCCTTTATTTTTCAGGGGAACCCGTTACCTTTCAAAACCCTGACTTTGACACCTTTTCCCAACAAAGCCTGGTTAGAACACGGTCCGATAGTTTTGTGACTGGAATCATTTTCGACCCAACCGCGTTGCAACCCCGAACCCCTGAAGTTATGTGTCCCACCGTTAAACTGCAAACCACTCCCTTGGTGTTAATCAGTCCCTCCTCGTCCTCGTCTTAGTCCCTCCTCGTCCTCGTCTTAAGTCACAACCTCGTCGATCCTCTAGTCGGTTATCCCACCTCCTCCACCAAACATGGCGGCTAGATATGCTCCCTTGGAGCTGGACACCCCTCTTCATGCCATGCCCCAAGACTATCAAACGAGACTTCCACAGTTTGATGCAACAGGACCTTTGAGTGCACAACAACACGTTCATAAAATGAATGATTATTACGATCTGCATGAAGTAGATGAGGCTGACATTCAAATGAGATTGTTTTCCCAGAGTTTGATAGGTGACGCTAAAAAATGGTATAAAGGTTTACATGCTGCCTCCATCCTCGACCTTACCGAATTCCAAAGGATTTTTCTAGACAGATGAGAGGTAAAGAAAAACCCTCTCCAAATATTGTCAGAATACGAAAATATTAGAAGAAATCAAGGTGAGACAGTACAAGATTATTGAACTTGTTTCAATAACCTGTACAACGCAATCCCAGCTGAAATCAAATCTCCACAAGGTTTGGCATTGATAAAATTCCCTAATGGTTTTGACGCTGACATGTCATACCAACTAAGGGAAAGAAATTCTACCACCCTGGAAGATATGCAGAAAAGTGGAATAAGTGTGGAAGCCAATTTGTTGGCAAAAAGGGCACGTCAGAGGTCAAAGAGGAGAGTCACAATTAAAGAAGAACCTTCCACATCAACCTCAGATTCCAAATTGGATTCTTTGGCCAGAGCAATGGAAAGAATGATGGAAAGACTTACTGTGTCAGAAAGAAATCCTCCAAGAGACAACCCAGCTGCTCCTCAGGTTCGAAATCCTAACTTTAGGAGAAACCCTCCTCAAATTAGACAGAGAGATCCTAGGGATCAAAGAGAGAAGAGAGGTCCAGATCAACAGATCAGACCTCCCCTACAAGAAAATTATGCTGATGAAGGGGAGGAAGTGATTGAGGAACTAGAGGACACTCACATAAATCTCATGGGTATTCACGATAACAAAGCTATTTTCCTTACCCAAGAAGAGAAAGAACTTTTTCTTCTCAACCAAACAAAAGTAAGTGAAGAATATGAAGACGCAGAACAACAGGCATTAAAAAATTCCATTTTGGAGGTACATCGACAGTATAATCTGTGGAGTAAAAAGACAGAAGGGAGTTCCCCAAAAAAGACGATTGAAACGAAGAAGGTGACCTAAACCAAGAAGGCCTCTGAGACAGCTATCGAGAAGATTCCTAAAAAAGGCACTGCTGAAGTTCTCATGAAAAAAAATCTTACTATTCTGAAAAGATCGTCACAGCCCAAGGTTTCACCTATTAATCCACCAAGTACTTCTGGCCAGAAGAGTGTGGTGGACAAACCAGAATTGATGAGCCAAGGCAGAGCTCCTACACCTTTTAGCCTTGAAGGGGAATTAGCCAAAGTAAAAATTCCCATTCTACTTTCCGAGTTGATGAAAAAAGACGTTTATCGTTTATAGGTGATTAAAGCACTGACCATTGAACCTGACATAGGCACGAAGGCCTTAACCATTGGATCAACAAACCATTGTGATACTATGAACCTTACAAATGATCAACTTGAACTTTTGTTTGGACCTGAAGTAGATGGCCGAGATGATAATGGTGATGTCGCTCCTTTTTACATCAGTTTAAACATACATGACCTGATCTTGCATAACTCTATGCTGGATTCAGGTGCTTCTCACAATCTGATACCTAAAGCAGTGATGGAGAAACTAGGACTGGAGATCACTAGACCTTACAAAGATTTACACTCATTTGACTCCAGCAAAGTTAGATGTATTGGTTTGATCAAGGACCTATGCATCACCTTGGTTCAGATTCTTGCAAAGAGCATGGTAATGCATGTGGTAGTTGTAGACATCCCTCCGAAGTATGGAATGTTTCTATCCCAATCTTGGGGGGATAAGTTGAGAGGTACCCTGCAGCTAGTTATGTCTTATGCCACTATCCCAGTTTTCGGGCAACAAAGAAGGCTATACAGAGAAACATTGATGAAATACATGGTCAGTAGCCAAGAAAAGCCACACAACTACCCTCTTTACTCTGCACATTCCGACTTGGATTCTTTTATCTTGTACAATGATGGTGATATGGGAGAACAAGATACTCAGTTGGCAGAAGATACATCTAGTTTGGATGAAGGCCAAGAAATCATTGAGGTAGAAAGAATGAAAAACGTGATAACTGAAGAGCTACCAGCAGATTTCTGGAGCATGGATTTTGATGGATCAATAATCAAAGAAGGAGCGAGAGCAGGAGTCTGGCTGCATAATCACAGAAACAGGTATTCAGAAAACCATTCTTATAAATTAAATTTCCAATGCACTAACAATATTTCCAAGTATGAAGCCTTGGTGCTCAGTCTAAAGCTTTTGAAAAAAGTTGGTGCTAAACAGATTATGGTAAGAGGTGATTCTGAGTTGATAATCAAGCAAATTAAAGGTAAGTACGTTGCGAAACACCCACGTCTTAGAGATTACAGGAATGTTATTCTTGATGCCCTTAGATGTTTAACTGAAGTTGACTTGCAGGTAATGCCGAGGGGACAAAACATTCTGGCGGACGGGTTTTCTACGTCAGCAGCCACATGTAAGATTCCTTTCCGCTCGACTCGCCCATACACTGTCAAGGTGAAATGCAGACCAACCGTTCCCGACAATATCAGGTACTGGCAAGTGTTTGGTAATGATGATCAAATTGAAGACTTTTTGCAGTGTAAAAATGATTTTGAATGTACAAATATAGATTTAGAGAACGAGGATGAAAATGTAAATAGATTTGATTTTGAAATTGATAGTGTAAATAGCGTAGATTCAGGAGAATTAGGCGATGATGAAATGGAGGCCGATATTTTGCATCTGAAAAGTAATGTTTTGCCTAGGGGTCTAGTTCCTTTAGAGGATTTGTTTGATTTTAACGGCGTAGCCAAAAAATCGAAGATTGAAGACAGTGGGCAAGAAGTAGAAGATTGTAATATAGGGACGGAGGAAAAACCCAGGATGGTCAAATTATCCAAATCATTACCCCCTGAGAAAAAACTCAAATACATTGAGCTGTTCAAAGAATATTCAGATGTCTTTGCCTGGGGTTATGAGGATTTGAAAGCTTATGATACCAACATCATACAACATAGGATTCCAATAAAATAAGACCAAAAACCATTCATACAGAAACTTAGGAGGATAAATCCCAAGTTACTCCCTCTGGTAGAAAAGGAAATCAAAAAAATGTATGATGCCAAAATCATTGTCCCACTTTGTTTTTCCAAATGGGTCTCTAATTTGGTCCCTACGCGTAAGAAATCTGGGGCAATCAGACTTTGCATAGACTTCCAAAATCTGAATAAGGTCTCCCTGAAGGATAATTACCCCTTGCCCAAAATGAACCACATCCTACAAAGGGTGGTCGGATCCAGTCAAATCTCTTTGCTAGACGGGTTCTCGGGTTATAATCAGGTCCTGGTTCATCCAAATGACCAAGACAAAACGTCTTTCACCACACCATGGGGCACTTTCATGTATGTGAAAATGCCTTTTGGTTTGATGAATGCTGGAGCCACTTTCTAGAGAGCGATGGATATCTCCTTTGTGGAAGAATCAGGTAAGTTTATTGTCATCTATTTGGATGATGTAACTATGTTTTCCTGATCTGACGACGAACACCTGCGACACCTCAGATGAGTCTTCAAAAAATGTAGAAGGTCTGGGATCTCTTTAAATCCTAATAAAATCATTTTTGGACTAGAGGAAGGCAAACTGCTAGGGCACATCATCTCCAAGGACGGAATCAAAATCGACCCCAGCAGAAGCGAGGCCATACAAAAATTAGAACACCCAAGAAACCTCAAAGAATTATAGTATTTTATCGGGAGAATAAAATTTGTACGAAGATTCATTCCCAATCTGGCAGAGCTCCTCAAAAACATTACAAATATGTTAAAAAAGGATGTAAAAATAAAATGGGACACTGAGTCCAGACAGTCATTCGAACAAGTCAAACGAACACTCATAGAGGCCCCTGTCTTAATCAATCCTGATTTCACCAAGGATTTCTATCTTTTTCTTTCGCTTCCGAACATACTATAGCAGTGGTATTACTACAAAAGAACAATGAAGGGTATGAACAACCCATAGCTTTCTTTAGTAAAGCATTAAGAGATGCTATTATGAATTACAAGATAATGGAGAAAAAAGCTTTTGCCTTGGTAAAAGCCATAAAAGACTTTAGGGTCTACATTCTCCATTCCCACACCATAGCATATGTTCCAAATGCGGTAGTAAAATACATTTTGACCCGGGAAAATCCGGATGGAAGAAGAGGAAAATGGATTACTGTCATTTTAGAATATGACATAGAGACTAAGCCTACGAAACTAATCAAGGGTCAAGGCCTAGCAAAATTAATGGCTGAATCTAATTTCCATGCTCTTGACATTAAGTTTTTAGCTGCAGTAGATGAATAGGGTGAGATGGCAACTCCAAGCGTGAGAGAGGTATTTCTCAACTCTCCATGGTACGCAAACCTTATATTCGTTTTGCAAAATTTACAAGAACCCCTTGGTTTGACTAAGACTAAAGCTAGATTTTTAAAGTTGAAAGCCTTAAAATTCTGTATTCTAGAAGGCAATTTGTATTGGAAAGATCTTGGAGGTATTTTTTTTAATTGTTTATTGAAAGATGAAGCTGATAATGTGTTACAAGAATTTCATGCAGGAGAATGTGGTGGCCATCTGAACTGGAAGGTCACAGCCAACAAAATACTCAGAGTTGGATTCTATTGGCCCACCCTGTTCACTGATGTACATCATAAAGTGACTGCATGCCATCAATGTAAGTTGTTTGAAGGAAAAAGGGAACTCCTTCCTCTCCCCCTGAAACCGATCTCAGTTGAAGCCCCTTTCCAGCAATGGGGATTGGACTTCATTGGAGAAATACACCCCCCTTCTTTAGGCCAACACAGGTGGATTCTCACTGCCACATATTATTTTACCAAATGGATCGAAGAAGTACCAAGTAGGAAAGCCACTAACTCTGTTATTATCAAATTCCTTGAAAATAATATCTTGTCTCGCTTTGGATGTCCTAGAAAGATTATAACTGATAATTCAGCTGCTTTTCGGTCGAAGAAACTCATAGATTTCGGCAACCAGTATCACATTGGTTTGGGACATTCCATAACTTACTACCCTCAGGGGAATGGGCTGGAAGAATATTCAAACAAAACCTTGGTGAACATCATCAAGAAGACGTTGTAGGAAAACAAGAAATCGTGGCATAACAAGTTGGTGTTCACATTGTGGGCTGACAGTCTGACCACCAAAAGGTCAATCGGTATGTCCCTGTCATCAAGTTGCTTCAAGAGGTACAAGCCAAGCCAAATGACTCACAGAGAAGGATCAACCAGATGATCCAATTGCAACAGTCTAGGGAAGACATTTTCAACAAGACTCAGGTAATCCAAGAGAGCATCAAGAAGATTTTTGACAAAAGAACCAAGGAAGATGATTTTGTGCTAGGAGATTTGGTGCTGAGATGGGACGCCAGAAATGAAGACAAGGGAAAACATGGAAAATTTGACAGTCTGTGGAGAGGTCCATACATGATTCAAGCATTCAGGGGGAACAACGCTTTCTTTCTAAACAACGTTGATGGGACAGATCTGCCAGGAGGACCTGTAAATGGCAGAATGTTGAAGCATTATGTGCCACCTCAGTAGAGACTCGAGTTTCACTCACCATTGTACATACCATTTTTATTTTTCACCTGCATTTTCTGAGTGAATGACATTAGTCAGTTGGTTTAAGCCTGAAGAGAAGGCCCTAAGTCGCTGACCACTGTTCTTCCAATTTTTTAGAATAAAGCCAATCAATCAACAAAGGCTACGAGGAAGAAATTTTCAGAATGACAGGAACCAGGATTCTTGGCACTTCACGGGGCAAGTACCATCCCCAGGTGGAGCCGTTGTTATCACCCTATAAGTTATAGGATCAACTGGTGACTGGGATATTATCTGTCTCTAGTATTTTTGTTGGAAAATGATTTTTCATTCTGCAAATAATTTGAAAAAGAAGAGAAAAAGAAAAAGAAAAAGAAAGAAAAGAAAAAGAAAAAGAAAAGAAAAGAGGGCATAAAAGAATTCAATAAAATCCCCATGCAATAATAGTAACTTGGTCCATACCTTTCAAGCATGGCCAAGTTCTTTTTAAATTGATGTTGATAGGGTAGTGAA
>ML805313.1:58659-86556 GCA_009831015.1 Picea engelmannii
AGATCTACGGTCAACATTGGATTCCGGACCCCCCCATCCGTTCTACCTTTAATGGAGGGGGGGGTCCGGAATGAGTGATAAAAAGCATGCAAAGATCTGCGGCCATGAAACAATCACTCAGATCAAGGGCTCAAAATGTTTTTCGGACCCCCCCCCGACTGATCTGCCTTTAGCCGAGGGGGGGGGTCCGAAATGGTATATTTCCTCTGGTGGGCCCCTATTTATACGTGGCAATGATCTAACGGCCCTGCGTCCCATCGTCCTCTACTGTCTGACTTACCATTGTCACATCTTGATGTCACTGTCCACCTTTCCCGAAATAGTCACGTCCCATAACTGTTGTCAGTTCTTCCCCCCATTCATTCATGACAAGCCCCCTCACTATGACCTTCACCTCCAATTGATAACCGCCACGTCACCTATTCATTTTTCCCTCAGTCACCGTCACCCTCCATCTCACACTAAGTGATCCATTCGCCATTTATTACTGGATAACCTATCCGTTATCCAGCTGACCTGTCTCCCGCGCCCAGCGGACACCCATTTACTCAAAACTACCCTCATTTCTCCCTTTTCTCACCATTTACCACTCATCTCACCAGAGAGTTTTTTACACCATTGACTCCTCTGTTACAGTCAATTGCCCTCATCCACAGTCTGTCGCCCCCACTAACATTGTTTGTCTTGCAAGTACTGTTGCAAAAATGGCGCCAAAGTCCAAACAAGCAGAAGGAGAGGAGAATCTGTTTCTCCCGCCTCCTGTCGACCTTGACAGGATCCCACTGGTCGCCAAAGACCGATTAATCGTAGATACCAAGTGCGATTTTGATTTTGCAGACCTTCAGTCGTGGCTCAAGGAAGTATTCCTGGACCAGAGTGATGAAATCGGACTCTGGGAGTCCAATTTACCCCTTTACCTCTTCCCTCAAATTCATCCTTTTCCCGAGTTTTCCCTCAAGTGCCAAGCTCACTACATTCCTGAGCAAAGAGTCGTTGTCTCCTCGTCCAGGGAGAGTATTTTCCTCATCACGCCCAAATCCATAGACCAAATGATGCAAATCCCCTGAGTCGATTCTGTGTCACCTTTCAATATGTTAATTCTTACAGAATTATATCAGAAAATGACATTTCCCCAAAGAGCTCAAATATTCAAGCGTTTCCTTCCCCCATCCGCTCAATTCTCCTCCACAAATCCTCCTTACCCTTCTTCAATGTTCTCGACTAAAGGAAACCATGTCATCTCATCCCTCTATGATTTTTTAGGATACTATTCTGATCAGTGGGTAGATGAACCCATTCTAGGCTTTCTATCCATCTTCTCTACCGATTAAAATCCCACCACCTAGGCGGACAATATTCACGAATAGTTCGTGAATTTTGCCACGGAAGGCATGTTCAGATACTCTTCCATACTGGCATACTTGTTTGTCTTCTTCCAAGTGGACAAATTCATGTTTTCCATGAAGAATATGGATGGAGATGGTAGACCCCAGGCAGTGATAGCATGGACTTCCTTGCTCAAGCACAACTCCACAGAGTTTAGTTTCAAGGCGTTCATTGATCAGTTCTACCACCATGTGGTAAGTATGCTAGGCGGCAGGCCCGAGCCTCGGATAAAAAATGAATTTCAAAGGATCTTGCATCTCTTGGATAACACAAAGATGGGGGATTGGTATTTGTACCAAGATTACACTGAGATCAGAGTATATGGGTGCGAGTTGGCACCGTATAAGCTACCCAAGTATCTTCCCGTTAGAATTTTTTCTTTGGAATATATAAGGCAGATAATAAATTCCGATGATATCCATTTTGTGTCACTGAAGAAAAAGCAGCATCTTAGAATCAAGGGGCAGGTTGGTTCCTTCATCTGCAATAACCGTGGCGCTAGGGAAGAAGCAGACAAGATGCTGAGGGAAATGAATTTCTTCATGAGATTCCCCTGGCATTATGATCCATGTGGGATCATCTCAGAGATGAGGGTGAAGAACAAAAACATCCCATATGTTCATGAGTCCAGGCATGAGGTTGAGAAGTTCGCAAACCAGACACCCTAGGAGCCCAACACATTGGTCGAAATACAACAGCAGGATCCCCCGGCCACTGTATCTCAAACAGCTAGGCCACAGGTCTCGAAGGCGAAAAGGCCTCGACAAGATTTATCTCCGCCTATCACAGAGGTATCATTCGAAGATTTCCAGCTTCACACAAAGAGGCCTAAGACTATGTCAATTCCTGGCCCTACCGGAGAAAAGGAAGCCCCGTCTACAACAATTACCAAGGTTGATAGGCCACCCTTCGGTTCGAGCCTCCATAAGGTCATAACCTCAGCAGTGCCGGGAAAATCCACACATTCTCCATTGACCACCTAGCCAGGCAAGGTGGGACCGAAGTTGAGTATCTTCGAGAAGTATGAGCTGATCAAGAAAACTAACCAGACCCTGACCAACAGTATGTGCACCCATTTCTAGAAACAGACGTCGACTGCGCAACATAGGTTACTATCGACATTCAACACCGAGAAGGGAAGAATGCATATGGAATTCCTCCAGGCACAGGTATCAAATCCAAAGGTGATCACTGACTACAAGAGGGCCACCTTCGAATTCCAGATGAAGGACGCGCATCCGGCCGATCAGATGGATCTGCACAAGAAGACGGGGGAAATGGTATTCTATACGTTGGTGCATGCTTCCACTTCTGCATCCAAATTGCAGGTGTCCCTGAACAATGTTCAAACACAGCTCAAGTTGGAGAAGATATTGTCCTTTGCAAAGGAAAATAGGATCAAAAATTTGGAGGAGCTGGTCCTCAAGACCGGTTACAATCCTTCAAACGTGAAAGCAACTGAGGAAATGATAAAGAAGAAGAATGTTGACATAGCATCCTTGAGGAAACAACTGAAACTCACACCCACAGAGGATTCGTAGGTGAAGGAGATAGCAAAGAAAGTTCAAGGAGAGGAAGACAAAATTCTCAAGCTACTCATGGAGCAGAATGTGTAGATAAAAGAAATGGAAGCTGAGATGGAGAAGCTAGTAAAAGAGAAAGAGTAGTTGAAGCTGATGGAAGTCATTCCATTGAGTGCCATTCCAATTTAAGGAGTGAGTACAACATCAGTGACAGAAGTCCCATCTGCTACTCCATTGACATCCCTAGAGAAGACAACCGACATGGCTAAGTCTATGGAAAATATGAACCTGCAGGAAACAGATATCAGCAGGCTAAAAAAGGAGATTGGGAACCTTCAAGAACTCAAATCTTCCTTTCAGACCAGCCTCTCCAAGGAAAAGCAGGTGACAGATCAGCTCAAACAGGAGTTACAGCAGCTCCGGAAGCAAACAGTGGCAGGAAAAACCTTGGTCGAGGTTAAAGAAAGTGTATAGATAGACATCACTAAGTCCATGAACGAGATATGGCCCATGATACAGATAATGTTTGAGCAGAATGAGTTGGTGTCGAGGAGAAAACATGCCATCGAGAAAATCAGATCGAAACTGTGAGAGATGACAACACAGGCAAATGAGTTCATCAAGTTCCTCAATTCTAAGACCAGGGAAGAGCTGGAAGAGCTGAAAATTGAAGACAGAACAAAGACCATCCTGGAGGTCAAAAGAGTTTTGACCAAGAGAGGATTAATGCTTCAGCTGGAAGAAAAGGTTCAGGCCATGGACCTGGGGGTACAAATATTCTTCAGTAAGATTGAGGTTGTCCAGAAGAAAGGTCTTCCTGGTCTGAAGGTAATCAATGATAAATTGATGACACTCCCAGACTACAAGAAGATTGGCCGATTTGGCTAAGGACAGCTCAAAGTTTGCAGGAATTCAAGGGAGCATCACTAGCAAGGAATTCCTAGATGACCTTCAGTGGGACATCAGTATCCAACACGAGATTCGATACATCTTCCTCACCGAGCCTACATTCGCCAAGTACACAGAAATGGATGAAGTGTATCGAAGGCTACTCAAAGTCAACGTGCCAAGTCATCTCCGATGGGAGGAACTCTGTGATCTGATTGAGTAGCAGATGAGTTGTCCCAGTCCAGTTAGTTGTCCAGTCAGATGAGGTCGTACAGAGGCTTCATCAACGGTCCACTCAGAAATTAGCATGCAATTACACCACATCATCAAGCAGTTCCTAGATTTAGTAAGTTTGTTAAGTTAGTTAGGCTAAAAATAAATTTAGCACGTCCTGATCATTAATGACAGGATCGTTTGTAATTTGAGTTATAAATACTTCATCTTTTGAAGTATTGGGGGTTGTTGATCTTCACACCCTAACGCTATCAGATTGTAATATTTTTGAAGAGATCTTCCATTAATAAAAAGGAGGCACTTTACAGGATTCTTGCATGTATTCACTAGTGATTTTTTTCTCTCTAATTTGAATGTTATTCTCGCTTTTTTATCTTATTGTTTTCTAAACCTAATCTTTAGAAGTAACGAAAGTTGCAGGATTTATCTCGTATACCCTGTTTCTGACTCGAAAGATTTTAGTGTTTTATCTTCTGGTGTTTTCAATAGAGAAATTCTTAATTGCTTCTTTGTTGAAATTATCTTTCTCATCTTTTCTGCTATTTCATCCTTTATGCTACTGAAGAATCCAATGATTATATTATCTCTCCCTGTGAAAGTTTCCCTTTGCGTTTCTGGTTTGGATTTCATATCTTATTCAAGACACAGACCCCATATCCAAATGGATGTGTATACTGTCTCAACCAACTCTACAAACACTGTGACAACAAAAACCTACCTATTTATTTACCTAGCCTAATATTTAAAGTTTGAACCATAGCTAAATCATATAGAGAGATCCCTCTCTGAAGTTGGAAGGGCTAGATCCTATCTTCAAAAGCGGTTGGATAAAGTTACGTTTTGTGGATTTCTTCTTTTTTCAACCTTTAGGAAATTTACAGAGTGCTAACATACAAGACCCAGAAAACTGTAACGACTACTACTTGCATAGCATAGGTCCAACTCCTTCATAACAAAATATTGTAGTCGAGAGTTGCGTCGACCACTTCAACCTCGACACGCACGGTTTTCCCTCCTAACTTCATGGGAAAATAAGGGATAATGCCATGTGGTTGAAATGAACGACCGTTGAAAGCGATAAGAAGAGTAGGTGATGGAGACAAAACGTGTTGGCCAATGGCCTTCCAACACGCCAAATAAATTACACATGTTAAGGCACCCTCATCAACCACTGTGCACAAAATGTTTCGATTAAAAGTTTTCACGGTGTAAGCCACTACTATATGGGACATTATGTGGTAAGGGAGACAAGGTTTTAAGTTGGTCATATCAAGCATGATCGTACCTAGATTATAAGTCTTGGCGGATCCTAAAGCGGCTAAGAGAGCCTTTCTCTGGGAAGGGAAACTTTGGAAGACTTCCATAGAAGACATCACACAAGGGGTTTGGGACAAATCCTCCACCACAGAGTAGTTTTGGGTGGCCCTTGCGTTTGGGTTGTGAGAAGCTTTCTTAAACGCACCTTTTGGGATGTGTGTCATGGTTTCTCCCAACGCCTTCTCAATCTGGAGAGGAAGAGATGGGGTTTCATCTTCTTTACCCTTCTTAGAGGTGCTTGTCTTGTTGTAATCATGTGCTCTAGTCGATATATAAGCATCACCTTTCATCATGTACACATTTTTGGATGCAGGATTGTTTGACGATGGAGGGGGTCCTTGGTTGCCCCCTTTTGTGCTTGTAGAGGCTTGAGTTAGAGTTTGGCCATGTTGAAAAGGGTTTGTCAACATAGCCGGCTACTGCTGTGATAATAAATTTTGGGCCTCTACAAGCTAAGGGAATTTATGAGTTGGGTGGTCTTCCGCACACAGATTACATGGATACCTCTACTTCCTTTTTTCGGTGTTGCCCCCACCAACATTATTAGTGGGTTTCTTATCCCCCTTACCCTTCTTACATTGTTTTTTCTTTCCATAAAGCTATTGGGTGGCCTTCGGATTTGTCGATTGCACACTGTGTACATCTGACATTTGGGTAGGGGAAGCAGCTAGAAAAGTAGTCTGGCTAGCCGTTGTATGTTGGATAGACAATTTTTGCAATTGTTTCATCAGTTGTTCAGCGGCCTTTGTTTGTGTTGAACCAACAATACCATCGACATGTGGTCCAACTCTTTGTCTATTTTTATCAAGTATTTATTCTGGCGCATCTAGCAAGATCTCGTACAGTAGACCGGAGTGAGAATATATTAGCTCAAGTTGTTGAGCTCTCAGGATTGCATATTCTTTGAAAAACACTCCCGACGTCACGGTGTATTTGGATAACTATGGGACCAAAGACTTAAGGAACCACTCAAGGATGAATTCTTGTCGGACAGGCACCTTAATCAAACTCTTCTGGTGTCTCCATTTGCAGATGTGATCAGATATATGGTCCACCTTTGTCTGTTCGAAATTAGCCAACAATTCTGTGTCAGGGTCGTATCTCACAGGTAATTGGAAATGGTGTAGGAAATCCATAACCAATTCGCCAAAGGAAGAGTATCTTGAGCAATCGAGCTCAATGTACCATTTCACATCACTCCCAATGAGAGTACGTTGAAACAATCACAACTGTATGGAGTTGTCTTTCAATGAATTAGATGAGCACCAAAGGTGAAAAGTAGTCACATGATCTCCTGGATCTTCGTTAGGCTTGGCTTCCAACTTTGGTATGTCTGAAGGAAACATCGTCGGCATAGGGGGCCAACTCGGATTGTGAAAGATAGGGTCATTCAACAACCTTGTTAAGTCTGGAAAGTGCAAGGTTGCCAGGAAAGGTAGTTTGGGTTGTTGGTGATATCCATGGAAAAAGGGGCCTAGAGTTTGACTGGCACCAGGTTGCGAGGAAAAGTTGGTTTGCTGACCAGGGTTTTTGTAAAAACCATGGCCATGACCAGCTTATGGATTTTTCATTTGAGGAGACATCATCGACTCATTCCCAAAATAGGACATAGATGTTTGGGCATGAATTACATTCAGAGGACTTTGGGAAGGGTTTCCCCATGCCAATTCCATGGGCATAGGTATTGCACCTTGCTCGGGGTTCCATTGGTTGTGAAAATAATTGCCCCATATTGGAATTCTTGATGAGTGAACTAATCCTTGCTAAGAATTCCAAGGTCCTGATGTGGAAGTATTTCCTGGGTTTGCCCCATGTGCAGGAATATTACCCTGCATAGGATTAGGTTGGCCATAACCGGGGTTGCCCCCAGTCGGGAAAGTAGTCGACGTGAAAGTGTTGTTACCAAACACACCAAACAAAGAAAAAGGTGTCGACCCTATCGAAATATTATGATAAGGTGGTCCTTGAATCCCTACTCCAAATGAACTATGGTGTGTGTTTGGCTCGGTGGATTTTTGGTGGGTACCGCCGAGCGAAGGGGATGAAGGAGGTATATGACCTCTCCCATAAGGGAAATCATTAAAGGGAGCTGAAGTGCCCCTTGTGGGTCCTTGAAGAGGAGCATTAGAGCTCCCTACCCCCAGACCTAAAGTTTGTAAAGTGGAGTAGGATAGTACAGGGTTTGTACCTGATCTAGGCATCCTGTATGAGAACGGAGGGCTTGTCGCACTTTGTGTGAAAGGATCAGTGGCCGCCACCAATGATCGGACCAGACCACTACTGAATATAGAGGTAGTCGAGACCATGGTGGCTCAGAAAAATGATGGTGGATTAGGAGGTGGAACACCCCCTGTGGTGACAGCCAAAGTGGGAATAGAAGAATTCCCAGAAGAAGTGGCAACATTTGTTTCCATTGCTGTGTGTGACACTGTCTAGCACGCGTAAGGATAAATCTGTATGATGATGGGCACTGAAATATCAGTGGTTGGAGTTTTGGGTGGATTGAGAGCTTCCACTCCAAGGTCTGAAATAGTTGGTTCCTTCGTATGTTGGTCAGGCACAGTTTCTTGTGACCTGGTCGCTTCAAAAGACCCTTGTTGGTCTAGCTTTCACCTTAGCAGTGGTGGGGGTGGCTCCATTATAACCGGTGGCAGGACAATAAGCCTTCCTGGCTGGCGGAGCTCGTGATCCTCCACTGTGTGAGAATATCAAATACACACTATGGATTTCTATTCGTTCAAAAACAACACACTAGAAAAAACACCCTACAAGATAAAACAAGAAAACACTAAACTAGTTGGAAGAACAGTTACAACAACCAACACTAGAGAAACTTACTGGTGCAAGTGAAACTTGAACATGGAAACACCCTTTGGGTATACTATGCAAAGTGTGGCCCGATGTCTTTCCTAGGTACTATGGTATACCCCCACAATCACCTGTGTATGTCTCTAAAAATGATAGGCAACTACGTTGCCAGCGCGTGAATAGTCACCAGGAGAGTACAGTTGATAGTCGGGTAGACCAAAATGAGCAAGGTATCGAGCTTGAAACTAGTCAAGGGTATCAAAAACAAGTAGTCCAAAAGAAAACTGAGGACCTCGAATGGATTCGAGACCCACGAAGCTTCGTGGAAAATGCAATCGACAGAATCCCAAGACAAGCCCTCTATATGTGTTCTCCACTACGATTGGTCCGACTTTGGAGGGGTTATCTCCGCTACATTTCCGCATGTGACCTCGTGTTTAACCCCTGTGTTAGAGGGGGGTCTTGGATAAATCTCACGATACTGGACTTTTAACACTCCCTAGAATAGACTCTTATGTATATTTTGCAGCCCTGAAGAGTTTCCTCTCCAACCTAAATCAAGGCTCTAGCCTAGACTAATTGATGGACCCTACAAACATAAAGTCTAGTTAATTTGAATTAATCGTTAATATTTTATGTCTTGTCTTAAGTCAAAGGTTATGAAAGTGAAACTAATGATGTTTGAGAGACGAAATAAAAATAAACAGAAAGCTGGAAACAAAATAACTTCTTCTTGACACAATTCTTAATCACCTTTTCAAACTAAATTTTTTTCCAAGATCTTTGAACAACAAAGTCAAAACAGGATTTCGCTCAACTACGAGATACTTATTTTCCTATGTAAACAACCAAGAACTTATGAAAGAAAAACTTTTCATGGTTATTAATGCAAACCAATAACTACTTAACCAAACCAAGAAATAAAAGAGTTTTTTTTGTTTATTTAATGCTCATAAAGCAAAAAAGGAAAAATGACAACAATTAAAGACCAAGAAAACTTATGGCCTAAGAAAAGATCGCAAAGAGTCACTAACAATAACACACAAACTAATGAAAATAGACTCTCACACTTGTCTAAAAACCCTATGAAATAAAAATAAAATTAGGAAAACATTTCAATGAAAAAGAAAGTTATTGTTGTGATCATACCTAAGTTGTTGACTGATATGACGGAGACCAAGAACCCTGAGAGGTATAAATTTTGACAAGGAAAAGGATGACTACCTCTCCTCGAACAAATTTTTTCTCAATAGGCATGCAGCTAACAGTTCAATAGCTAGCATGTGCACGAGATCTGTAAAAGGTCAGAGCATGTCTAGACGCTTGCATACCTTATGCAGACTATGTGTACCTCTACAATTATTAAAACAAATGAAAATATAAGAAATCAAACACTAACATAGATCACTAGTATTGAGAACCATAATCTCTTGAAGACTCAGAAACTTACTTTGTCAGAAAAGAAAAACAATCCAAGGAAAATTTCATAGAACAAAACCAATATGAAGTGGTAACTAAGATACAAACTGCAAAAAACAGAGACCATAATGAGTTTCAGAAAACCCTTGAGAAGGATCACTTCTGATAGGGAAGAGGATGACTACCTATTTAATAAAAAAAATCTGAACTTAACCATGCTACTGTCACTTCATCAGCTAGCGTTTCCATGCAGGTTGTGTGAAGGTTGGGCTTGTGTACACACATGAAAGCCTTATACAGACTACGTGCACCTCTGTGACTTACCGTAAAAGAAAATGCAGCCAAGCAAAGTAAGCAGGAAGAACTGATATGGAAGACCAGAATCCCTGTTAGCTCATACTTTTGCAAAAACTCTAAAAACAAGTAATGAAACCAATTTTTTTTTTTTAAATAACCAAAAAGGACTCCTAGAAAACCCTAGAGATCCCCAGTACGGTCACCAATTCTATTGTGGGTGGGAATCCCTCCTACAAACATACCATTTAAGGGCTCTAATCATGCATGCAAAAAATAACCATTTCAAAGGCTTCTACTCTTTCCTATTCTCCCAACACAAAACCCCACATTCATGCAATACAAAGGTGTAAATGAGATTCAATAACTCTACCTTAAGTCCTTCATTTGATGTCCATCCCTTTTCTTTCACTCACTCTTTGATTGCAAGCCTCCTCCCAAAGCTAACCTGCATTCACATATGAACAAACAAAAATATGCGAACATGTATTTCATATACTAATTGCTGGGTTAGTTGTGACAATATCATAAAATAAACATTCAACTAGAACACATGATATGGCGGGATGGGAAAAGTATTCCTTTTTGTATTAATATTCACAAGAGTAAACTTACAATATCTGGTCGGCACTTCTCCTCGAAATTGGTCTTGGTCTCCTCTTCAACTGTCCTCCAGCTGCTTTTCTCTATATTTCTCTTTTCACAAGGAAGGCTAAAGGTTGGGACAAGGGGAGTTCTCAATTGGGTATATTTTCTTTACTACGATTTTCCTCCTTTCAAATGGGACCCTTACCCCTTCTTTTATAGGCTAGAAGGAGCTAGGTATTTGGTCGAATGACTGGCCATTCATGGCCAAAAGGTTTAGTTAACTTAGCCAAAGTTGTGTGTTCCATCAACAACTTTCCTTTTTCCGTGATTTTGTAGGTACATGCGGGTTGTAGTGGAGCAAGGCGCATGGGACTTTAACAAGGGTGTTTTTAAGAAGAGGTGTTCAGTAGTGGCTTGGAAAAGAAGGAATATGAGATGGTCTGATGTCAGGTAAGCATGTCTAGTGAAAATTAGGGTTATAACACACACGCCTAGTACTAATACGTTAACCATGTGAGCATCCAATTACTGTCTAAGATATTAATTATCTGAAAGAAAACACATATGTGATAAGATAATGGAAAGAAAAATAATTCACCTACTCTAATCATCCATCACATAATAACACAATGATTCACCTTAATCATTAAAGAAAAGAACTGTAAAACATTGCATCAGATAATGTTGCCCCTTGACCAAGTTTTGGGAGCACTTGGTCATATTTGATCGTTTTTGGGACTTCGACAGCCTGTAGAATATGGAGCTCCAGAGGAAGCAAGGATTGCAGAATCTTGGCCCACTTTTGGGTCCCTTTTTGGGTTTTTGAAATATGTAATGGGAAAGGGATGTCGGCCCATGGGTCTAGCCATGCTTAGGCCCATTTTGTATGTATAAATAGAAGATAGGAAAATATAACAAGAGGGTAATATAGAAGAATTAGGTATCTATGTGATATAGGCTATGTGCCAAGTGCAATCTATGTGATCGAGGTGTTATGCATTCTATAGGCTTGCAGAGCTTAGTGCAAGTCCCTATGCAGAGATATAGAAGGATTTGTGTTGTAAGGCAAGGAGGAAGGATATGGTGAGTTGCATAGATCTTTTGTCCTATGCACAGTAGGTTTTGGTGGCTCTGTGCTTGTAACCGATTGAATATGCTAATAAAGAAGAAGAGTTGGTGGACGTAGCCCCAGAGTGGGGGTGAACCACGTAAATCTATGTGTTATTCTCTATGCTTTAACTTGATGTGTTTATCCCTGATTTTGAAACTTGATTTGATATGTTTAGATGGATATACTTATGCTTTATGATTCATTAGATGTGTATGATTAGTAGATTTGATATGTATGAAGATGATTAGTGTTGATCTATTGGATCTGATCTATTTTATTGTTGCTAAGTACTAAGATACCTTAGATCTAAGTGGATGTTGTGATGCTTTTTTCTATCTATGAAGTATAATAAGGGTTGAATATTGATGAATGATCAATGCTAAGTGCTTTGTAAGAGATATAATCACAGACCTATGTCCCAGCTAAGGTTGCAGATGCCTGAGTCTCGCAACCACCCCTGATTCTACCTCAGGTGAGACTTCATCTACTTCGCATGTGTTGCCGAAAGGGTTGGTAGTTAGGGTTTTGTTGGTGCGATGTTGTAGCATTGAACCCCGGGTCTTCCCCTGTTCCAACAAATGGTTCCATTGCTGGGACCGAAAACTGTGATTGTTGGGAATTAAGGGATAAGAAGCTTTGTGCAAAGATTCATCCTGAAATTGTGGAAGCTCTGTGCGTGGATCTGTGCCCTAGTGCGTAGTATTCCACTTGATCTGAAAATCTCTGTGCTAAAGAAAGAAGGCCAGATCTAAAGAAAAGAAGAAATATCTCAATGCTTTGTGCTCTAAGAAAAGTAAAAGTGGAAGCTTCTAAAGAAAAGAGGTCAAATATACAGAAAAGAGGTAAGATCTGTAAGCTCGGTGCTCTAATAAAGGTAAGAATAGTTAAAAGTTTTTAGATCTGGAAGTTTTGTACTATGTAGAAGTAAGATAAGTGGAAATTTTTGTTTCTAAAAACATGAATCTAGGTGTGTTTGATAGATTTTGTCCTAGCTTGAAAACTAGGGCTCGGATAGATGAAAAAAAGTTTGATATGAATAAATATGATAATCATAATGATAGATATGTTATATCTATGCATAGAATGAATGCTTGGACTAACAAATGGATGCAGGATCCTAGAAATAAGTTTTTGCAGGTTAGCTACCACGATCCTACTGCGCATTACAGAAGAGGCTGGGGATCATTTAAAAGAAAGAGAGGATTAAACCTATGTTAAAGTTGCAAAAAACCAGACCATCTACCTAAGGAATGCCCTGGTGGAAGATCTAGTTGCCTATGTTGCAAAGTTGTGGACCATGAAGTGTTGGATTTCCCTAGAATGATTGTTAAGTTTAAAAGAATGAATTTGAATGAAGAAAACCATAAGGAAGATCCATAAATAGTAGAACCCCGGAAGGAATCAGAGAAGGCATTTCTACAAATGAAAGACACCTTGAATGATCACCGACATGTTAGGCTATCATATATATTTAAATAAAAAGAATGTATCGAGGTAAGAATAGGAGACTTCAACATTGACTATGTTCTTGATGAAGAAAGACAAGTGAACATTATGCCAGAGAGAACTTGGGAAGCTATAGGAAGGCTTGCTATGATCCCTTCATTAAGAGGAATAGGGCTATTCAGAGGAAAACTGGTAACCCTGTGTGGAAAGCTCACTTAGATATCTATGAATGCCAATGGAACTTCGACTGAAGAATATTTTGAGATTATTAAATTTATTGAGGATAGCACCCCGTTTACCATGTTGCTAGGAAAGCCCTGGGTTGATAACGATCAATCTAGATGAAAAGAAGAAGAAGAAGTTCTGGAACAATGAAAATAGGAGTTAAAATATTTCATGACTAGAAGGATCGCGAAGTTGATTGAAGAACAGGACAACAGATCGAAGCTATTTGACACTAGAAGCCCAGATGTCAAAGCTGGAAGTGCATTAGAGGACTCACATAATATTGAAGTATCTATCTTAGATATAGAATAAGTATTACCCTCGAGTCTTAGGAGAGAATCTCAACAGTGCGAAGTGACTATGTCTAAGAAAAATAAGAATCAGAATGGGAAGAGAATCACCGAGATGAATCTCACTGGAAAGAAGGCTAGGAAGCTAAGTAAAAATAGAGCTAAGATCGACAGGCTACAGAAGATTCCAGATGGAGCCTCGCAGAAGGAAAACTTGCATAATTTGAACTTTGTCAAGATATCAGACCAGCTACATTGGCCACTTCATCGAGGTGAAGCAATATAGTCATTGGATGCTGATATAACCATTTGACTTCCTCTCCGAACGAGTCGAAAAGCATTGATGATTCACCACTAGACCGTTAGACTATGCCATAATGGACAAAACATGAGTTAATGACGCTTCATACCCATTGCAAGCATATTGTTGCTAGGTTTCTTATTTAGTCCGTCGTGCCACACACCGAGAATAATTTTGCTAATTGAGAATTTGAGACCAAAGCCTGAGATTATTTTTCACTATGATCATCAAATTTTTCCCATACCCTTCATTGCAATCTTTGAATTCAGTTCACACTCGATCTAATTGACCCCGAGACTATATGCCGGACGAGCTCAACACTGCAGAGAAAATAGTCTAAGAATTTTTTATTGAATTAATGACTGAGAAAGTCATGTCGGAGCGAGGGTTATCTAGAGTAATCCAAGCATCATCTACAAGAGGACTATAGGCCTCTCCTTCAACTTCTTACGTCGGTCCATCATGATAGGCCGATGAGAAGCATACTAAACACAGAGACAATATCACGAATGTCAAGCTGATTCTGAGCATTCTACCTGCCTACCTACCCCCTCTAGGTGGTGCCATCAACCGGGATAGTGTGCCCAGAGATTTTGACTATGATTTCGTCACGACATACCTCCCGAAAGGGATACACATAGTTCGAGCCGACCAGGATATGCTCGCAACATTGATGTTCAGTGACTTCAACCTTGGTAACAGGAAGGCTTACAACATGCTCGCCCCGCACAAGTATGTGACCAGAACTAAAGGCAATAATTTAAAAATTATCCCACAGTCATGGACCTAGAACCTTTCGCAGTCCACACTGCTCAATGTGATGAATATCCTGCACTTCGGCAAGCACCAGGAAGTGAACGCATGCGTCAAGTTACTACTGTCCTTCCACCACAAAGGATACTTATGGTTGAACCACCGCATCAATGTGGATCCAACCTTGATCAATCAAATCACAGGGCTTAGTATGAAAGGCCCTGACCCACATGAGTTTTACCCTGGAAAGACCTCAGACCGAGCATTAGCACAGAGGATTAAAGAAACTTATGGCGATGTCGAGAAGGGAATGCAAGGCTACAAGGTATCCTCTATCCAGAGTGGTGTAGTGTGCCTTGCATGTAAGTTGATTGTGGGAAAGCTAGTTCGCAAGAACATACCAACCCAAGAGACTGGATTCGTAGTTGACCTCGCAGGAAAGTGCACGGAGGGAGTACAGATGAACTGGGCGTAGTACGTTGTAAACTAGCTAGATTTTGATTGCAGAGAAGCGCAAGACCAAGGGTATGAGTTCCACTTTAGCTGGCATCTCATACTGATCACTTTCATCGCCTGGGAGCTACCATAAGGTGCCACTTTCTCGGATATCGAACCCTTTGACCCACTTGTTTCAGGATTAATCCGTAAGTGCGGACACAAACCGATCTCCCTAGATCCACCTACATCTAGAACAAAGCAGGACATACTAATACTCTTTCCCTAGATTTATACTATTGAATGAACTAGGAGGCAAGGATCATGTACATACCTTATGAATGCTTCCTTGGGTCTCTGTTGTACCAATTTCGCTCCAATTCTCTTGCACCGTCAAGACCACAACAATACAAACCAATCGAAGTGAAGACAATTCAATATATTCAACAGCTAATCTATACATATGATCAAGGAGTTATGTAATAAAGTGACATTGGATTTATGGGAAAGAGACATATTACTGTATTGAACTGATAGAAAGAAGGACTTACAACCTGAGCCTTGATGTTGTAGATCTCCTTTCGATGGCTCCTAGCTCTGACACACACACTTGCTCATGCATGAAGAAGATCAACCACTTTTGATAACCTTGTTGGTGTCTCTAGCTGCTGTAGCATCAGTCCTTCATACAATCTTGCACTAATTCTCCAAGAATTCTCTTGCTAGCTTGTTGCTTAACCTTTTCCATGAGAGACCCATCAATTTATAAGAGAGAATGGATTTGTTACTTGGATAGGAAAGATCCCAAGATATCAGGAAAGCCAGTACTTAGATGATCATTCGAACGCCAACTCATCCTTCTAGAAGATTCCCTTCTAGAAGGTTCGAGATTTTATATTTTTCCTTCCTTTAGAAGATTTTCACACCCTGATACTTAGGTACAGTGTAAACCCCTCGCACTCCAGCTTAATGCATCCTGTGAGAACCATACTCGCAGGAAAATATATGGGTAGCCTGCGAACCTCCCTTAAAAATATGATTTTTGGAAAAAGACAAATGTAACTTTTCTCAGGAAAATGTTCTAGTGAAGAGCTTGAGTTCTCCATCATCATTACATCACCATGACAACCAAAATTATGGATAACATAATGCCCCCCAAAGTCTGAGATTGGAACCAGTGACAGTCGATAGACTTTGTAAGCTGCATGTGTGTGTCGAGAACCAGGAGCACATCTAATCGGAAACCTGCGAACAATCAAGCATCAACAGAGTATCATATATATCAAATTCTGAGGTAGGCATTCCAATACTCAGATCATAGACTGATAACATCATAAACGAAGTCATGGCCACCAATCATACACTGTGGATCCATGCCATCAAAATATAGCATAGCCACCTGAATACACTGTGGATCTATGCGAAAATTTTCAAATCAAGACGACATAGACACGAGACATACACAATGGATCTATGTGTCACAAATCATATATACTCCATCGCAACCTGGATTACAAAGATGATATCCAGGGTCTTCAATCTCGTTTCCCAAAGTACGAATCTAACCATGTGATTACATGTGCTGAAGTCGAACATGGCAGAAACCACTTGATTACCGGTCATTGATGTAACCGTTAACAAGTGCGAGGGAAATCACCATTGATATCAATGACTCCCAAGGTACTAGAGTACAATCCATTGAGTGTGAATAAATGAGTTGATGTCGAACATCCGATGGAATCTTTCGATCAGGGTTCAATGATGTAAACCCACTGTCGAAAGAGAGGAAACTTGTCATTGAGGCATGCAAGCTCCAAGGTACTAAATAATTTCTAAGTCTTGATCCCGGATAATGAGATGAAGTCGACAGAACAAGACTCGTCACAGGAGGGCCTTGATGTATCCCCCATCAATGACACGAAATGAGTAACAGAGTTTGAGTAAAACAGAGCATGTTGCAATAGGACTGGACACAGGGAAGGCCGACACAAAGAGAATGGATAACTGCAGATGGCCGACTCAATAAAGGTTTTGGATAGACTTCTCTTGAACATATGAATGACACGACCAATGATTTGGCAGCATTGACTCAAAAATGACACATGGAATGACCTTGTAATCAATTGAAAGAGAGACAAATGGATTTCCCAAACCGGATTCAAATGATGAATAGGGGGTGTCATGTTCAAGAGCGACTCTCACTGCCAATTAATACAAAGATCAAACATATCCCTTTCCCAAATTTTCCCCGACCATTTCTGGCAAGTACCTCTTTATTTTTACGCAAGCTTGAAGAGGATCACATATGCTTGTTGATATAAGTTCATCCTTCAGATGAGTCCCTCAGAGTATTTTTAACGAACCCTAAGAAGGAGTGGTTCGATCCCATCATGGGTCTGTCAATGTTTGTTTAACGAGTCTAGAGATAGTAAACTCGAAGGTTTTTCAAGATTATAGAGTTTGGAAAAACACTTAAAAGAGAACTCTCTCGGTTCCTTTTTTGTACAGTAGTCCAAAGAGACCGAAAAAGGGTTAAACTATCGCTCGAAAGATGCATACTTCAAATACTTTAACGAGCGTGAAAATAGCAAGGTTGCTCGGCAATCTTTTCCTGTTTAGAGAGTCTGAAAAGAGATTAAAGAGAACTCCAGGGGAGTTCCTTTTTCGTATAACCACAGCGAGCCCAAAAAAGTGATAAAATGACGCTCGATCACGTTCTTATATTTTTCACAAGCGCAAGAACGGACAAAAGGCGCTCGAGGTTTTATGTAAAAACCATAGAAAACAATCAAAATCACACCACACCAGGAAAAATTCTGCCCATAATCATCCATGTTTCGCACCTGCAAGTCATTTCACTCGTTTTCACATTAGTGATTAGGTTTAAATAATAAATAAACATAAAAAACCATATTTGATATAGTAAAAAGTAATTAAAATGAGTGAATAACCAAATTTACCATATCATTTTACACTTTTACCATTGAGTTTCAAAAACCCTCATTTTACCCTCTAAATTCGGCGTCGGTTTACGGGAGCTACGGGAGACCATTTGACGAGCCGTCAGCAGCATCTTGGTAAGTTCTTCATTCCTGATCTTTTCATGGTTTAAAAACTTGATTTTATTGGTTAAAAGTTCAGTTTTAAGTTAGTTTTTTGAACCCTATTCGCGTGGAGGCATTCTCGCAGGTGGCCCATACGAGACCTGCGAGAATGACCTGTTCTCGCAGGTGGGCCTTAATCCGCCTGCGAGAAGTTCGCACTGTACATAGTATGTTACCTGCGAACAATGCAGAACTCAAAAAAAATTGAAGCATTTAGCCAATAAACAAAATTTATTTCATGAAAAAGATCATTAACCATGTTTGTATGTTTCTTATGCAGGAGAATAGCTGCAATGATGGTGCTCTAGTGGCGGGAGTGAGAGCACGAGGAGGATAATGCAAATGTCGAAAAGCATCCTCCCACCATAGCTTCACTAAGAGACTGTGGTATCTTAAAATACTTCCGTATCCCGGGCATGAGAGCCCAAGTTCGATTACTGGAATACCTAGTCCGAATGTGGGATCCGGACCAACAAGTTTTCATTGTGGGAGCTCATACATTGACTATTGACATCGAGGACATATATTTCTTGACCGGATTATCCAAGCGTGGGTCCTATGTCAGTTTGACCGGCAGCAGAGCAGGTGGTTTAAAAATGAGTGAATATTGCAACCAGTATTGCGTACCTGAGGCCGAAAGAAAGAAAGGGAAAGTGGCAATTTGGGGAATAACTGACTTGACTCTCCACACTATTCTCTTCAACATAGCTCAGATGGCTAGAATTGTCGCTCTGCATATGGCATTGCAGAGCTATTTCCAGAACGCCATCGAGTGTATTGAGCCCCGGGTATTTAACTGGGCTGATGCAGTATTGCGCAATATCAAGAAACAACTGACTAAGTGCAGACGTGGAGATCTGAAGTAGTTTGGATATGGATCGTTGTTAGTGTATTTCTTCCTGGAGAGAGTCCCTGTGTTCAGACTACAGGCTGAGTGGGATCTTCTGGGTCCTAGAGATCCGAGGATGTTGCGATGGTGTAGGCTCATGGCCCGGCATGTGGCAGGACCAATCGTCAAATATGACGATATTTTCTTTGACTGGTTGTGGAACCAAATGTTGATGGTCGACGACTACGCATATGTCGGGTTGTATTTCCAAGGATATCCATATCTAGCACTTCCTGAAGACGCTCAGTGGGGAGACCTCGGTAAGAAATACACAAATTTTTCTCTTTTTAAATGTTTTTGAAATTTTCGTATTATATTTAAATGTTTTTGTTTTATAGATTTACCCAAAGACTAACATCATACTTGTTAATAACACAGATGTCGGACCATATATACCTTCTGGTAGTTGTCCTATCCAACGACGAGGAGAAGCAGCAATAGCAGTACCACAGTACGCCGAGGATTATCTAACGGTGGAGCAAAAATTAGAGGGCCTCACAGCTGACATTCCAGATATGACTCTGGAAGAGATTCCATGACGCGATTAGCATCAGACTGTAGGAGTTTCAGCGGCTATGGGTCGACTTCTTCACAGAGTATCTAGGTAAGTAGTGTGTTACCATGAACGTCATCCGTGACATCACATTGTAGAAGCTATAAGCTTCCATTTTTTATATTTTGGTCTTCGGACAAACTTTTGTAAAAACAACAAACTATTTTGATCGTTATATATATACATGGTTTCTACCTGCTTACTTTACATTGTGTGAATTTTAATGTGTTTGATTTATAAATGGGTCAAATGTCTGTCCAATACATAATTAGCTAATGCATCTGTTAATGTATTAAGACTTCTAGGAATATGTTGATATTCAATGTGATCAAAATATCGTTCTAAGAGGCGAATTCGCAAATACATTCATAATAAAGTAGGACTTCGAATAGAGTAGACATTACTTAGCTGTAGTACCACCAGCTGCGAGTCGAGTCGCACAACCAAATGACGTATTCCAAGCGAGATAGCATCAACCAATAATTCAACAACGGCACTATACTCGGCAATGTTATTGGTTGCACGGCCAAGACATACACCTCGTAAAGATATGAGTTCGTTGGTTGGGGCATAGATTGCCCACGCAGCGGAAGCTAAGTTCCGAGTACTACGGATAGCACCATCAACGAAGCCAATATAGGGTAGCGAAGACTCCGACATCTAGAAATCAAACACAATGTCACATAAGGGTAGAGACCAGATAACGTCAAAAGCAAACTAAATTAACACACGCAAAGTATGATACATAAAATACAAGTAGCTGTGCACAAATGACTTATGCATAATACTTCTTTAAGTACAACCCATTCATGTGTTCACTCAAAGGTATACCATCGTAATCAACTAGCTCATACGCTCCTTTTTCCAAGACTCGACTAACAATGTAAGGACCATGCCACATTGGTTCAAACTTCCCAGCTCCTAAGACATCTTTATCTTGTTCATACAGAAGAACAAGATCACCCTCAGAGAAAAGGTGAGGCTTGACATGCTTTTCATACTGTTCCTTGACACGTTTCTTCTGGGCTTCTATTACAAGAGGGGCGTCACGTCGAGTTTCATCTAATTGCATCAAATACAATAGATGCTCTTCTTCAACAGAAGTGCTAGGTAAGAGTTCGACAGCTAGCTTCAGAGAAGGTATCTCACATTCTATTGGGAGAATGGCTTCCATGCCATAAACTAAACGAAAAGGTGTAAACCCCGTAGTAGATTTGACTGATGTCCGATATGCCCACAATGTTGAAAACAACATCGTGTGCCAACTTGTCTTATGAATTCCTATCATCCGTCGAAGCATAGTTATAAGAACTTTGTTGATTTCTTCGACCTGGCCATTAGCTTGCGGATAATAGGGTGTTGAGTTATCATGACGAAGACCCAACTTCTCTATAAGTTCAGACATCATAAAATTCCTAAAATGACTACCGTGATCAGTAACGATAGCTTGAGGAACACCAAAACGAGCTATAACGTGGTTGAAAAGAAACAATTATGCAGTCTTTCCAGTATTATCGAAGGTTGGCATCGCCTCGGCCCATTTAGTAAAATAATCAACTGCTACAATGATGTAACCATGCCCCCCGACCGAGTGAGGGTGACATGTCATAAAATCAATGCCCCATTTTGCAAAAGGACCAACTGAGACTACAGGATGAAGGGGAGAAGGATGCGACCGAATCTTCTAATTGTAGGTCTGGCAGGCATGACACTTCTGAACAACAGTAATGCAGTAATTGAACAAGGAAGGCCAAAAATATCCTGCGCGTAATATCTTCTGGGCAGTAGCATACCCCGACTTATGACCACCACATGCTCCAGAATGGCAGTCATTCAAAGCTTTCTCGGCTTCGTCAAAAGTCAAACAACGTTGAAACACAGAGTCAATTCCCCGACGGTAAAGAGTATCCCCAAGGATAATATATTGACGTGCTTGATAACGAACGCGACGTCGTTCATTACTAGACAAGGTAGGTCGGAAAGTTTGGGTTTGGATATATATAATGATGTCTCCATACCAAAGATCTTCAATACTTATGAGGAAAAGAGAGTCATCAGGTAATGAATCTACTGCTACATTTTTCGTGGCAGAGTGGGGGAAATCACATATCAATTCAGCGAAAACCAAGGCTTTCTTAGACGTGGCATGATCGAATTCCAAATCGAACTCCTGGAGAATGACAATCCATTTGGAGTACTTTCCCCCTAGTAATTGACGAGTAAAGATATGTTGCATAGGGTTGTAATGTGAAATCACTGTAGTTTTCCTGGAAAGGATATAATGCCGAAAGCGTTGAACAGCTTGAACGGCAGCCAAAGCCAGTTTTTCAACATGTTGGTACTTGATTTCCATTGGTGATAGACTTCTCCTCCAGTAATAAATAACATGTTCATCATGTGCATCATCCTCTTGAACTAAAGCCATGCCGATGGTATACTCAGAGGCAGCAAGATAAAGAAAGTAATCATGACTATAATCCGAAGGAAAGAGCAGCGGAGCCCGTGTGAG
Source organism: Picea engelmannii (assembly GCA_009831015.1). Classification (NCBI taxonomy): domain Eukaryota; kingdom Viridiplantae; phylum Streptophyta; class Pinopsida; order Pinales; family Pinaceae; genus Picea; species Picea engelmannii. Next base: position 80,733 of record ML805313.1, read on the forward strand.
GGACAATTTCAGAGCTTCAAAAGAATTGTTGGCAATAGAATCCCAGACGAACTCATAATCTTTCTTTAATAGCCGGGTGAAACCATGAGTAATCTCGGCGTAATTAGGAATGAAACGACGAAGAAAGTTTGCTTTCCCCTGCAAACTTTGTAATTGGCGTAGTGAAGAGGGAGGAGGAAGATTGAGAATCGCCTCAACCTTAATAGGATCTACCCAGATCCCTTGATGTGAAACAATGAAACCGAGGAGATGGTCAGACTCTACGCAAAAGACACATTTGTGAGGATTTAAATGAATGCGATAGAACCGACAACGAACAAAAATTGCTCGGAGATGAGTGGGGTGATCGACTCGGCGTAAAGAATGAGCTGGAAAATCATCCAAATAAGGTTGAACGATATGCTTTATATCGTGAAACACATAAGACATAGCACGTTGAAACGTTGTGCTCGCGTTCTTAAGACCGAAGGAAAGTTTCCTGTAGGCGAAAGTACCCCAGGGACAAATAAAAGCGGTTTTATGCTGGACCTCGGGAGCGATGTTAATCTGATTATAACCGGAGAATCCATCCATGAGAGAAAAGATTTCACTACCGGCACAGTAATCGACAATCTAGTCGACAAAAGGGGTTGGAAATTTGTCTTTTGGACAGGATTTGTTAATGTCCCTATAATCAACACATACACGAATACTACCACCTTTCTTATCAATCGATACAGGGTTGGAAACCCATTCCGTCAGAGCCACGGGATAAATAAAACCGGCTTTGAGAAGTTTTTCAACCTCAAGCTTGATAGCTACCGCTTTGCGTGGGTGGACTGGACGTAGGCGTTGCTGGACTGGTTTAGCTCCGGGGTATGTCTTAATCTCATGTACAACAATAGCAGGGTCGATACCTGGCATCTCTTCATAACTCCATGCGAAGATGTCACGAAATTCTTTAAACAAAGAGGTATAAGTGACGATCTCATCCAGAGAACACGAAGCTCCAATGTGAACATTTTCAACTATTCCAGGTTTAACTAATATATCAATGGGAATCGTGGGAGAAATATTACTAAGTTTCCCTTCGGAAAACACATCTTGTGTAGATCCGGGAACGGTTGATATAACCACAACGGTCGACGGAGTCGAAATCCGTTGATAATTCTCGAGAGTGTGTTGTTCCAGAAACAATATGGAACGATGATGTCCATTGTCCCAAGGGGTGTCCTCCATGATGGACATGATCATTTCTTCAGTGGGAAAGATGACACAGAAAGGATCGGGAGACAACTCCTCAAAAGAAGGTGTAGAAAGTGTTGCCGATTGAATCGTGTGATAAACAGACTCAACCGGACTTAACGGCATAATCTCGCCGAAACGAGTATGATCTCCAGGGTCAGGGACTATCCAAGGGTCAAAAGACACAGGAAGTTCATAAGGTACGGTGGAGATCATATTTATAGAAGAAAATGACGGGCGTGGAATATCGGGTGGTGGTGGAATGGAAAAAGTACCCATTAACGAAGAGTCTTTTAAAAGACCGACACCAACATTCTCGTAACTCGGTGGGGTTTTGGCTATAAATGACACATTTCCAGTACGAGTATCAGAGTTAAAGAAGACAAGTTGGTCAACAGTAATGACCTTTCCTTGGTGAGGAAAACGTACGACACGAAAAAGTGTTGACACAACAGCACGCATGGAATCAACCCAGCTACGACCAAGGAGAAGATTATAATCTAAGGGAGCGTCGAAAACTTCCACTTCAACTTGGATTGTCTTACCTTCTAGAGTAACAGGTAGCGATGGAAGAACACCGTAAGGCTTAAAACCAGAGCCATTAAAGGCTTTCAAATTATTTTGTGATTTAGTTAAAGGAGGAGAGACAATGGCTTTCCAACAAGCAAGAGGCATTACACACGTATAAGCACCCTCATCTATAACAGATCGACCAATATTCTTATCGGCAACAACAACTTGTATTTGAAACACAAGCTGAGGGGGTAACCTTGGAATATGATCTTCCAAGTCAAAGACTATCAAGTTCGTATCTGTAGGATCAATTCCACCTATAGCTTTCAATAGAGCCCTTCATTGTGTAGGAAAAGACTGAAGGACTTCGAGGGTAGACATCGCTGAAGGTGCTTGGGCCAGATCTTCCACAATGTTGTAGTTCTGGGCCACACGGGCATGAGGATTGAAAGCCGATTTCTTAACGACACCTTTTGGGGGTGGTCACAGAACTGTATCAAGGCTCGGTCGTTCGAGATGAAGAGGACCGTTCGTAGGTGGAGTCGGTGGAGAGGGTTGGACCAAAGTAGGAGGTGAATCATCAACCTTCTCCTTAGATGGAGTATATTCTTTGGCTCTAGTCGCGAGTGCAACATTATTCTGCTTAGAATCACCAGTACACATCAAAACATAAGATGTGGTAGAAGTAGAGGGTTGGTCATGGATGACCAACGAGGCCTGTTGCTGAGACAGGAAGGGTTGGGACAAGACTGTCAGCGTAGATGATTTTGGTGTTCCTTGAAGGAACTTAGTGACTTCGGCACGTCTAGGACAATCCTTCGTGTAGTGATCGTCACCAAAGATAAGGTAAGGGTAACGCGGTTTGCGCTTATCCTAATCATCAACAGGAGGGGTTTTAGTTTGCTCATTTTGATTATTATTTTTACTCTCCTTATTCTTGCCTCTCCCTTTCTTTGATTTATTTTTACCGGTCGACATAGATTGAACAGTGTTCACTTCAGAAGTTTTACCGGCGAGAGGAGCAGGAGACAGAGCATTTTGAACATTAGAAGATGTAGATTTAGGGGTTGTAGTTGAAACAAAATGTGAGTGGGTATGAGCAGTACCAATCACACCATCAGCTGCATGCGAGGCAGCTGGAGCAGTTGAAGTGCTGGAAGTACCAGGACGAGGTAGTTCAGGTAGCAGGTTATAAAGTGTTCCCATTTGCGAATAAACGAGATCAAGATATTGAGCACGACTGATAGCCTGCTCCTCTGTAACAACACCGCCCATGGCAATGTATTTACCAATTTCGTTCATGAAGGATTTCGTAAACCATTCTGCCAGTAACTGATCAGGGAGTTCAAGTTTAATGAGACGTCGTCTCCTTTTCCACTCATGAATATGATCCGATATATGAGTGCCTTTGGTTTGTTTGAAGGAAGTCAAAATATCAGTCCCAGTATCATAATGGATCGGTAACTGGTAATGTGTAAGGAAAGCCATAGCTAGGGTGTTGAAATCAGAAAAGAAACCTCGTGGCAATTCAATATACCACTTCGCAACAGCACCAGTAAGGGTTCTCTGAAAAAGACGTAGACGAATGGAGTCATCCATCAGCAAGTTGGACGAACACCATAAATGAAAAGTCATGACATGATTATTTGGGTCCTCTCCCTCCTTGCCATCGAATTTCGGAATATCTGATGGAAGCTTAGCAGGAATAGAAGGCCATTGGGGAGAGTGACGAATAGGATCATTGAGAATCCTGGACAAATCCGAAAAATCCAAGGTAGCAAGAAAAGGCAAATGTCGATTCACTTGTGGGTACTGGTGACTTTGGGGTGGAAGCCTTGTCGGCAAACCAGTAGGACCGTAAGCAGTCTGCCCATAGAGGGAAGACCCTGGCTGATTCGGTGGTGGCTGGATAGGATAGTAACCCCAAGGATTGTGACCTTGAGTTTGAGTAGGGACCTGAGGTTGAGTATTCTGACCCGAACCCCAAATAGGATTAGTTATACCTAGATAAGGTTGGCCTATAGTAGGGACAATTTGTTGCCCCCCAACAGTTTGAGGAAAGTTTCGTAGAAGTTGATTCCAATACTGGGCCAAGTTAGGAGGTATGTTTTGTCCAAAAGGTGAAGTTGGTCCCCCTATAGTCGGTATAGTTCCACCCGGAATTTGTGTGCCAACCGTAGGTTGTGTAGTAACTGTTTTGTGTCCAGGGAAAGGAAAAGGAAAAGGAACCGTACCACCCTGTCCACCAACGGGAATCTGCAAGTTGGGTGCAACAGTCGGAATAGTGCCACTATGATTAGGATTACCATAAGGAAATTGAGGGAGTGTCAGGATAAAACTGGGAATAGGATGCCCAGGAAAAGGAGGACCACCTGGAGAACCGGATGGGGTTTGCGGAGGTGTTGGATTAGAAGCATTCAACAAAGAATTCAACGCATGGTAACCAGGAGGTAAATTTGGGTTAGCCTCAGGCATTCGCTGGGTATTGATAGGAGCAAGGGTAGTTGTAGGAATTTCTGTTTGGACACTCGTAGTATTTGCAAGATGGGCCATCTCAGGAGGGAGAAAAAAATGGTAAGTTGTCGCTACAGGTGTAGTCTCTGTCTCAGGAGATACTGGAGGGTTGATTTCGTAAACCGAAGGTGACTCAGTACCAAAAAGGACTCGTCGGAAATCACCCGACCAAAAAGGATCTTGGCCTACTACACCGGAAGAAGGCCCAATGGTCGATTCAGAAGATGTAACAACTGCTTCTTAACTGCTTCTTTAGAAGGATTTAATTGCACAAAAGGTCGTTCACTGCGACGAATGCGATATTCCTCTCTAGTATTGGTAATTCAAAAATATTCTAGAGAATCAGTTCGTTCTACTTGTGGAGGTGGTGTAGTGACAACGGGAATGTCACTAGTTTCCTCGTGTGGTGGAGTAACCACAGGGACTTCAGTCTGATGAGGGGAACCTTCAGGGGTACCCTCAGGTGTCGCCGTATGCAAGGGTTGTGAAACGTCCGAATGTTCCAGAGATAAACATTGCATTCTACATGAACGTCGTGGGGGAGCAATTGTAAACAAGTCACAAGCTCCGCGAATAAAATCCTATGGTCAACTTCGAGAAACAAACAACACACACTAGTAAAGAAAATCTAGGAAGCAATCACCAAGCAAACAAAACCTTCTAATTTCGAAGCCACTAGTTGGTGATGAAATCCAACGTCGCAACAACGAGATGAGAAGGGGCGGGGCTCAGGTGGAAAATTTAAGCTGACGACCTGCTTAACGGACTTACACCCTGGTGCAAGCTCCCACACATAATCGTGGGTATACCCTCCAAGGAGCCCGAGTGAGTCTGGCCAACGTCAATTCCAGGTACCGTAAAGACTTTCCCCTTCATAGTCACCTTGGGTAATAACCTAGAGAGATAGGCCACTAAGGTCACCACAAACAACAATAAAACCTGGGGGAACAGTCGTCAGTCCGATCCACACGCAAGGGCAGGGTATCTAGCCCGAAATCAACTCAAAAGCTTCCACTCATCATTGTGGGTATACCTCGGAGTGATCCCCGTAATATGTGCAATCTCTACACCGATGTCAACAAAGCAGGGTTAGTAACTCTGCCAACACCAATGCGACCTAGTGCTTGACCCTTGTGTAAGAAGGGCGTCCCAGAAAAATATGTTGCAAATGGAATTTAACACTCCCTAACTCAAGATGCTATTGTGTGTTTTGAGCTTTTGGAGAGTGTATCTCTCTTCCTACTCCAAAGCATTAGCCTAGCTAAATGTTGGTGTAAAAGAGCCCTAAAAAAGAGTTTACTAGATAAATTTTAAGATGCAATGTTTTTAAGAGTTGTTTTTTACTCAAAGGTAACATAAGTGAAACTCATGTTGTATGACTCTGACCCAAATAATGCAAGGATAATAATGAAATATGATCCTTTTCATTCCATGAATCCTAGTTATGGGAGAGAGAGAAAATTTTCCAAATCAACACAATACTATCATGCAATGCACAATTTCCTTTCAGATGTCAATGCAAACAATCATTTATCAAATGACAATTTCTATTTGTCTTTCCCAAATACTTCAA
>ML805314.1:0-32784 GCA_009831015.1 Picea engelmannii
GACTGACATATCTTCCTCTCCATCTATATCCTCACATGACGAATCCAATCGGCCGCTCTTTCTTTCCATACTTAGCCAATTTTATGGTCGCAGTTGTCAGGTTGGCACTTTCGAACTCTGTTGCTTCTTGTTCTGTGATATAAATATTGCACTCAAAACTTCTGTGATCTACAATTCCATTGTGGACTCCTTAGCCCTCTTTCCCTTTTCTTCTTCCCCTGTATTATCACTTTCTGGTTATATACATAGTCGCCTTTCTATGATCGCAGGTTCCAACCTTGGCGGACCGACATATCTTCATCTCCATCTATATCGTCACATGATGAATCCGACCGAACGTTGTTCCTTTCCATACTTAGCCAATTTTATGGCCATGATTGTTTGGTTGACTCTTTTGAACTCTGCTGCTTCTTGTTCTGTGATATACATCTTGCACTCAAAGCTTCCGTGATATACAATTCCACTGTGGACTCCTCGAACTCGCAAGCTTCACTCTACCATGGTTCACAAATGTTTCAAAGTATTTTTCACTGCCTTCCATCCCCACTAACTTCCAATCCTTTGTAATATACATTAATTATTCTCTTACTAGTGACAACTAAACACACTGGTATGAAACAATTAGCAGTCGGTCCTCCGCTATATACAAATTGACTACTGTTTAGTCACCTTTCTATGATAGTAGGTTCCAGCATTGGCGGGATGAAATATCTTCATCTCCATCTATATATTCACATGGAGAATCTGACCGACCACTGTACCTTTCCATACTTAGCCAATTTTATGACCTTTGTTCCTTTCCATACTTAGCCAATTTTATGGCCGTGGTTCTCGGGTTTGCACTTTCGAACTCTGTTTTTTCTTGTTGCGTGATATACATCTTGCACTCAAAACTTTCGTGATCTATAATTCCACCGTAGAATCCTAGAACTCACAAGATTCACTCTACCATGGTTCACATATGTTTCAAAGTATCTGTAGTTTCCTTCCACGCCCACTAACTTCCCGTCCTTCCTAATATACATTAATTATGCTCTTACTAGTGACAACTAAACACACTGGTACAAAAAAGTTGGCACCCGATCCTCTGTTATATACAAATTGACTATCGTTTAGTCTCCTTTCTATGATCGCGGGTTCTAGTGTTGGCGAGATGACATATATTCATATCCATCTATATCTTCATATGATGAATTTGATCAACCGTTGTTCCTTTCCATACTTAGCCAATTTTATGGCCGCGGTTTTCAGGTTGGCACTTTCGAACTCTGCTGCTTCTTGTTCTGTGATATACATATTGCACTCAAAACTTCCATGATATGCAATTCCACCACAAACTCCTCGAAATCACAAGCTTCACTCTACCACTATTCACAAATGTTTCAAAGTATTTTTCATTTCCTTCCATCCAACTTCCCATCCTTCCTAATATACATTAATTATTCTCTTACTAGTGACAACTGAACACACTGGTACAAAACAATTGGCACCCGGTCCTTCACTATATACAAATTGACTACCGGATTCTGACATTGTCCCCTCTTCCGTGTTACAAATTATGTATTCAAATGTTCTGAGCGATACAATTTGACTGTCGGGGCCTCACATCTTCTGGGGAGATCTTGTCACCCTATTTTGGATCCTCGTGTTGGTGGGTTGACGAAATCTCAAATTCCTAGTCATTGTTTCATGTTCTGACCATCCTCAAACTTCTTTCCAAATATGAAACACCAAAGGTTTAATACTAAAAATCCATCATGCAACAACCGTAAGGATCATCATTAATAAGCAGAAGTCTCGAGGACTAACCATCCCCACAGAACTTATTTAGAAACATGAAAAGAAGATCTTGCCAGCTAATGAAAAAGCTATTACAAATTTCAATATATTAGCGAAAACAAGTCTGGGCCAGGGTTTCCCTATTCCATACTTGGAAACTCTTTTGATTGTGGGTTCTTGGATTGATGGCCTCAAAATTGTGTTTGGAATCTTCTGCAACTTGCAAACAGTGCCTGAATTTCTGTGATATACAGCTTGTTCGATGGAATTACCTGTCACAAGCCAAGACGTCTGTCGTACCTTTCAATACCTAGCCCCAAGTTGGTTGTATCTCTATGACATTGTAAATTTACATTGTATCAAGTCCTCCCTTCCATTTTTTCGATTGTGGGTTCCCGGACTAGTGTCCTCAGGATTTTGTTTCCAATGTTCCATGACTAGAAAATAGTACCCAGAGTTCTGCAATATATAGTTTTTCCACAGGAATGCATCATCATGCCCCATTCCATGTTACACATTCTGTGGTCAACACTCTCAAGAGATACAATTTGACCCTCTGGCCCTCACCTTTGCTGGTTGTATCTTGTATCCCTATTTTGAAGCATCACCAACCACTTTCAATAATTAGCCATTCCTTACTTGTTGTTCCCTGTCCCCACCACCTTCCTACTTCTCTTTGGAAATACAATTGGAAAGATTTAATGGTACCACTTCATTGTGCATGAACCTTAAACATGTCATTAATGATTGAAAGGTATGTTGTATACATATTGATTGCCAAACTCCCATATCATCCCCTCTTTCGTGGTACACATTTTTCATTCAAGTTCTGAGACATACAATTTGATAGTCGGGAATTCACGTCTCCTGGGGAGCCATTGTCACCCTAATTCTGAAGCTTGTCCGACGGCTTTCCATACTTTCCCATTTCATATAATCTCTTTCGCAGTTCCTCAGGTTGGCGGGTTCACGAAATCTCCAATTCTTAGGCACTTTTTACTATGCCCGACCAAGTTTTAATGCTACTATTTCATCATGCAACAATCATACAGACCGCCATTAAAAATAAAAACGTCGATGAGACAGTGAAGTTTAATTAAACATCGACTCCCCAAATTTAAATTAATTTATCTTCTCTTATTTTCTCTTTTCTGCCCAGACACATGCAGAAAATATATTGCCATGCAATGCGATATATATTACAAGTTTCAATATATTAGCAAAAACAAATCCTCCCAACCGTTTCTCTATTCCATACTTGAGCCACTTTTTTGATTGTGGGTTCCCGGATAGGCAGGATCATGTTTGCACCTCCATTGTTCTATGTCCTACAAGCATTAACCAAACTTCCACGATATATAAAGTTCCCTCTAGAATTTCCTGTCATACCCTCTTCAGTGTTATGCGTATTGCACTCAAAAACTTCTGAGACATACAATTTGACCCTCGCACCCTTGCCTCCAACAGTTGTACCTTGAAACCCTATTTTGAAGCCCGCCTGACCGCTTTCGATAATTAGACACTCCTTAACTTCTCTTTCTCATCCCCACGACCTTCGTACTTCTTTCTTAATATGAAATTAGTAACCTTTCATGCTAACAACTCACCATGTAGGAACTGTCAACATTGTCATTAATGAGAGAAATGCTCGAGGAGATCTCCCATTAATACGCATTAAAACAAGATCAGCGGAGAGTTATATTGTCCTTTCTGATTTTTCATCTCAAACATGGGTCGTCAGGTTGGCCTGTTCAAGAAATATCCAATGCTTAATATCTCATTGTCATATCCTCCATGTTCTCACTTCTATGTGTGAAATTACTATTCTTTAATGTTAACAACGCGTCATGCAACAACCATCAAAATTGTCATTAATGAGCGAAAGTCTCGAGGAGATATCCGTTTCACATGCATTGGACCAATATTTAGGTAGTTTTATATGGGTTGGACATCTTAGCCAAGTTCCTCAAAAACCAAACAACAGTTCCTAAGGATACCACAAATTTGTAGGTAAGTTCCTTTAGAAATCCATTCCAGGAAATTGCTTCATTGTTTACAAGAATAACGGGACATGAATCCACAACAAGCATTTCCCATATAGTTATTTATATTTTGTACTTCACATTCAAGGAACAATTCATTTTTGATTGGGGGAAGCTAATTTCCATTGAAATCGCTTCCCATCTATCACGATTCAAAGAATCATTTTTTTTTTATATGTCATCCTACTTGATTTTCGCAATAGTGCATTGTTGTCCGTTTCCAAAGATGTCTCTTTCCAAGAAAGTAAACTGTGGATTCAACCCAGTAACATTCTGGTACCAGGTCTTGTGGAGGCACAAGGCCTCCCGTTGTTTTTATGAAGTTTTTAATGATTTTGTATCAATTTTCAAAGATTTATTGTTAGGGAAGGATGCTCCCTGAATGTCTGGCCAAGAAACCAAGTTCTTGAATAGGAAGGGGACACTTGAACAAAAGCAAAATCGCAGTGTACTAATTGTCTTTGGATCCAAGGAAAATCCTTCTTTCCTTCCATGCCACATCAAGGAGAAGATGTTTGTTATAGAAATAGGAAGGCAATACAACCACTCGTTGCATTTTTTCCATGACAATAAAAAAAAACAGTTCATTCCTCTGCCCTGGAAATTCGGGGACTTCGTGTGCAGAAATGCCAACAAAATTGATGAATTCGCAGGAAATTTCAAGAACTTGAACCTAACATATGCTGAAATCCTAAAAGGGTTCGACCCTAATGGGATTTTTAGAGAACATTTACTAGAAGTTGGATTTATCATCTCTTTTATCCATATACACCTGACCGAAGATAGACACAGTGACGACACCAATCCTACTTCTGGCGATTGCTACATAGAGACATTGTAAAGTGCGACTGAATTGTATAGACAACAGGGAAAAGTATCCAGTGAGAAGAGTGTCCAGTCCCCCGCCAACACTCCCAAGAGCATGAAATCACGGAGCATCACTTCAACGACCCACCCCAGTAAGAAAGAAACCTAGAAATATTCAAATGGAGGAGGAGATAAGAACCCTCCTCACACAAAAATTGATAGTTCTCACAAATTTCCCCTGACAAAGAAGAGACAAAAAATTGTAGGTCAGGAGGACAAACCCAAAATTGAAAGTGAGAAAATGCAACTTGAAATCGAAACTGAGCACATGCACAAAGTTGGTCCATCCGCAAACGTGATGCACCATTGTTCCGCAATGGAAATAACTGAGACCAACATTTTCTACGAAGATGAATCCGTCATATTCCAGAGCATTGTTTTTGACAGCCAATCTAAAAATATGGTCATTTAAAAGAGAGATGTAACAAATAAGAAAGGCATATCTCATACAGAGATTAAATTTAGGAAAATGCAGCCATCTCAAATCTCCCTATTTCACCGCGTAATCGGTGATGCTCTTGATGATTCCATTGTGAGAATTGAATCGGAGAATGCCATACTAAAATACCACGTAAAGGAATTTGAGGAGGCTTTCATTGCTACCCCAGAGTTTTCCAGTCCTTTAGCAAAAACCGTGCCTGCTACCCCTGCAGCCAGGTTAAAATTATCCCCCAACCTCCTTGCATTGTGTAGAGCCCTTGTAGAGAATAACATCAAGAAAATAATGCAACTAGTTACTGAAGCCTGCGAAACATCACAAAATATAGCTTCCTTTCGAAAGAGGGAAAATTATTTTCACGAACATTTGCAGACGAATTTAAAAAATGATCAACATTTTTATGAACACATGTTGACCCCTTTTTCCAACCATGCCATCAACAAATTGGATCTGAAAAGAAGACAAGAGGATATCCCCTCCCCAAAGTAGATCAAAAAATTAAAATCATGCTGGAAAAATAAAGTTAAGAACCTACATCTCATTGTCGAATCATGTGAACAAGACATATCAAAAAAAGAATAATTATTCAGAAACCTGACCCAAATAAACTTAGTCGAAAGTACCAAATAGGTTCAACAACCAAACTTAGTCCTCAAATCCTTGTCAATGACCAAAGAAGCCTTTGATGAACAACTTGATATTTTAAAGGGGTTGTCTTTAGAAACATTTTATGACATCCTTGAATTTCGTGTAGATCAGCTCGCGAACTGGCTACTAGACTATGCAACACACAATGAAGAAATTGAACAGGCTCTTCCATAGTATTTATATGGATCTAAGGAAATTAGAAAATGATCTTTTCGACATGGAAATCCAGGTTGAAATCAACGTGGGTCCCATGAGAATCTACATTGAAGAATGGTTCCAACGAAGAATGGACAACATCATCGAGGAAGGGAAACAACCAATTGGCATGATCCCAGTGACCGTGGATGACAACAAAAAAAACGCATCTTCTTCATAGTAAGTCTATATTGATGTCATCTTCTTTTCTTTATCAATCCAGTTATTCTACCTCTTTAAATAGAAATCTCTATCCAAAGGCTCATAACTTCCAATTTCTTGTTTTCAGGTCTTCCTCTCTACCGTCACACATTTCTTCTTTCTACAGTCCTAATTCTTGTACTTGTTTCTTTTTATGGTCCGCAGGAGCCCCAATCCCAATCTATATGACAAACACATTTAAATTTCCAGAAATCTGGAACATATTCTAGAAATGTGTAACATACATTATTAATTTTTGATAAATTTCAAAGAAAACTATGCTGGATGTCAGGAATTTGTGTTTGTTATATTTGAATGTTTAATGTATGTGTTTCCTAGTCCTTTTTTCATATTTGATAAATTTCAAATAAAACTAATTCGTAAATGCTATTTTTTTTTCCTTCAACTATGTTGGGTCTATTATATTTGCCATCCTCTGCATGGATACCACATGTACTTCAACGTGCATTTATTCCCATTCCAACCTGGCAAGGACTACGCTGCCATGCAACACTTGTTTATGTAAAGTCCTTGATACAATTGATAAGGAATTAGTTAATTTAGTTTGATGATGATCAAACATATATGGAATTTAAAGAAATTGATTAGAAATTAATTGATTTATTTTAATATTTTTTTGTATGGTCAAAAAGTTGGAGAAAAAACTTTCTTAAGGTTGTTTGGTTTTCGAGAGTAAACATGTTATGAATATTAGTAATGTTATAATTTTTTTGAATTGAGATTAATTGTGTTCATAAATAAGGCATTATAAAAGAAAAAATAAGAGATAGGCCAAGGCTTACATAAACAGGAGCCTAAAACATTTGGGATAATATCATATATAGAAAACTTAAAGAATTAGATAACATTTACATAAATGACTAGAACTTCTATCTCAACAATGTTTGTTCTCAAGTGTCTAAAGACATACAAACCACTCATCTCTAAGCTTAAGTTTTCTCGAGTAAGGATATAAATTTTGGAATTTATTTATCACAAATAAAAGGACAAAGAAATTGAAGGATACCAAGCTAGTATCTTAAAAAATAAGAGTCATTTCCATGTCACTCATATTAAGCATCTTTTCAATTAAGCGAAAAACCAGGGATTCCTACAAAAAATGGATTCAAATCTTAATTGTCCATGTTTTTGAATCAACGAACCAAAATGACCCAACCAATTATTAAACTATCATGATTATACCCTTTCATAAAAATTACTTACATTGATCCTTGAAACAATAATTTGTTTAATAGATTGACGACAATAATAAAAGTGGTAAATAAAAAGTCAGTTTCAGGAATCAACATTCAACAACCAAGCACCTTGTCACCCTTACTTTTATTGTTAAGGACTGTAGTGAATAAAAGGAATATCATGTCTCTATGAAAAGGTTTCTTCTAATATAAAATTTAATAGGGACTTATTAATGAACAATAATTGAAATATTGATGTTAAGAAATGGTTCCCCTTTCTCTCACCCTTTTTGGCATCTATATCGATAAAATTGACTAATGTTTAGAAGAGGAGGTGTACATTGGTATTATCATCATTAGAATAGTTACCATCCTTCTCTTATGCAACGATGATTTTCTTCTTCTTGCAAAAACTATTAATATTCTTTACAAGCAACTCAAAGTTATCCTACATTTCTTTAAAAGTTATATATTGATAAAACAAAGATTATGATAAACAATTTTAAGAAAATAATTTCTATTATAATTTGATATGGTCATAACACCCTTGGATAGATTCAACCTCACAAATACTTGGTCATGAATTTCAATTTTCATTTAAACTAGAAGCAAGGAATTGCAAAAGTGAAGAACAATGAATTTTAAGAAGAAGTGGTGTTGATAGACATCATTATAGAATTTAAGCACAAGTGAAAATATATCAACATATGGAAAGAATAATCAACACCTCAAATCTCAATTCATTATCATCATAATGATATATTTATCCATATATTTATCTATATATAACTTAAATCTTAACAAACTCCCATAAGGTAGGGAAGACATACTCAACTTTGATCACCTTAGGCATGACCGAAGGCTCCATATTTTTTCCATCAATCTACACACTAATTGACCTTGTCAATACCACCTTTAGGCAGTCTAATCAACTAGTTGACCTTCAACTACAAAAAAAATTATGCTTATTTTCTTCAAAAGAGAAAAAAATGGGATCAACCTATTGTTCCAATTTCCCATGTTAGCACAATTATCTTGAGATTCAAAATATAGAATCATCTGTAAATACCCCCTATAATTGTAACTTCTTAAATTCTAAGCATAGTCAAGAGTTTCAAGTAATTATCTTCTACCAATGGATTCATAAGATATCAGGAATACAATCATTTTCCTTGTAATAAGAAAGAGGCACAATATTTGCATGTACCAATTGTATCAAATAATGGTCATGAAGCTCCACATGCTTCATTTTACTATGAGTAATAAGATTTTTAGCTACTCATATTTCTCTTTGATAGTCACAATACACTACAGTCTACTCCTTGCAAGGAAATCTAAGCTCACCCATTAAGTTGTGAATCCATACTAACTATTTGATATCATTAACAACACCTATGTATTTGGATTTTTTACTCAATAATGAAACAAACTTATACATTTTTCAATACCATTCTATGAGGCTAGATATAAAATGAAGCAAATAATTGGAAGTTAACCTTGTTTCATCTCCATATATAACCCAATATATGTTAGTTTAACCAACCAATCAATCCATATTCTTGCTACAATAATTTATACCATGATTACATGTACATTTGATATACATAACAAGTCTCCTTGCATCCTTTAAGAGCCTCTCTTTTATATCCTTCTTGAATATGGGACCACAAGAATATAAAACGATATATAGAGTTGACTATGAGACAAATAAATGAGGATACCAACAAGATTCCTATAGAGAGGTGTTGGCTCTAAGATATGCAGTGTTGAAGCTAAACTGTGCAATGATGTTGCTTTAGTACACACGTATGCATTCATTGACCTTCATAATAATGGGGGGGTTAAGACCCAGGATTCATCTAGAGCATGTCCAACGAAAACACCTAAGTATCGACATATCAATCCTTGACCAAGGCCAAGGAAGGTTGTTAGAAAAACCTGATCGTGGAGAAAAAAAATAAAACCAAATGAGGAAATAAAAAACAAAAGATATGCAATATAATAGAGACATAGATATGAGTGGTTCACCCAGTGTGGGCTACATCCACCAGAGAAATTTCCAGGTCCTTCCTTTTTATTATCCATCAAATGAAGGGATACAACCTACAACACACCCATTGTAACTTTCTCTTCTTTCTCTGACAATATCCTCCCTCGGAATACAATATTCACAATGATCCATAGCCGTAATACATTTCCCTCATAAAATAGGGTTTCCTTCTAGGGAAAAAAACCCTAACATAACTTATACCGTTAGATATGCAACCTTATAATGAATGGTACAAATTTAATATGAAATTACAATATACATTTAAAAGGAAAATTTTCCTTCAGGGGCTTCGCCCCCGAACCCTGACCAAGGCCCGCTTGCCCCCAATGTAATTCCCTCACGTGGAGGGGTGTACAATATTTTTGGGTGAAAAGTATTCATGGGTTATAAACATGGCTGAAAACAAAAACCTCTGAATCAGGAAGATAATTAGGCTCCACAACCAACAATTTCCCACTTGGACACTAATCTTAACAACTCTATCGATGTTGTATCTACTGGAATATGATCCTTCTTGGACTTGGAAGATTTCTCATCTTCACTTTCATTCTTGAATACCAACTAATACTGATTATGAACTCAGTTTCTCCCTGGTTACTCTCTTTGTTAACATGTCTGTAGGATTTTGGCTAGTGTGTATCTTTTCCAACTTCAAATGTCCATCTTCCAGGATAGATTGTATGAAATGGTACCTAATTTGTATATTCTTAGCATTCGAATGGAAGGCTGAGTTATTTTCAATATGAATGGCACTCTCGGTGTCATAGTATAACCTAATATTATCTTTCTTCTTTCTCAATTCCTCCATAAACGTCTGTAACCAAATCATCTCTTTACTAGCCTCTATAGTAGAAACATACTATGCCTCTATTGTTGAAAGTGCAACAACCATTTGAAGTTTTTAAATCCAACTTACTACTATTCCACCAACAATAAAAAACATACCCTGTGGTTTTCCTCCTGCTAACTTTATCACTTTCCATATCTGAACCAACATATCTATGTAGAAAAGTGTGTGAACCTCCGAAACATAATGCATGAGTAGCAGCACCTTTCAAATACCTGAGATTCCCCTTTACTTCCTTCCAATGTTCTTTACCTGGATTGTTCATATATCTACTCACAACTCCCACTGCATGTGCAATATCTAGTCTTGTACAAACCATCACATAGATCAAGCTACCCACTATTGATAGATAAGGGACCCTGGACATGTATTATATCTCCTCTCGTGTCTTGGAACACATTTCCTTGGTCAATTTGAAATGGTTCTCCAAATGTGTACTAACTGGTTTTTCATTATGCATTTTAAACCTCTCCAACACCTTCTCTATGTACTCACCCTCAGACAATGTCAATTTGCAATTTTTCCTATCTCTTTTTATTCTCATACCAAGGATTTTTTTTGCATCACCAAAATCCTTCATCGCAAATGATTTAGCTAATTTATTCTTGAGAAAATTTATATTTTTCATATTAGAACCTGCAACAAGGATGCCATCTACATACTATAGCAAGATAATATAGCTTCTATTTTCAATCCTTTTAAAATAAACATAGTGATCATAATGACATCTACTATAACTTTGTTCTCTCATAAACCTATCAAACTTCAAATACTAATGCCTTAGATCTTTCTTTAGGCAATACAATCTCTTCTACAACATGCATACCAAATTTTCCTTCCCTTTGACCTCATACCCCTTTGGTTCTTTCATATAAATCTCTTCCTCCAAATCCCCATGAAGAAAAGTTGTTTTTACATCTAACTATTCAATATGCAAATCTTCTACTTCCACAAGACTTAAAATAGTCCTAATTGAAGTCATTTTAACAATAGAAGAAAATATTTCATGAAAATGTATACCTTTATTTTGTGCAAACCCCTTTACAACAAGTCTATCCTTGTATAATTGTTTTCTTCCATATTCTTCCTTCAACTTGTAAAACCATTTATTCTGCAATGCTATTTTTCTTGCAGGAAACTGAACCAAATCCCAAGTTTGATTATTTTCCAGGGAATCCATTTCCTCTTTCATGCCTTGCTCCCACTTCTTTTTAGTGTCTACCTGCATTTCCTCTTCATAACATTCTAGTTCACTAGAATCAGTCAACAATAAATATACAATGAAGGAGAGTATCATTCAGGGGGTATACTTAGCTTGGTATATATTCCAACAACACTTGTAGGAGTTTGAGGTACCTCTTGTTACTATTGTTGTACAATTTCATTTTTTGGTACCTTCAAAATTTCTTTTTCAGTGATCTCATCAAGCACTATGTATTCTGGTTTTTCTTTTTCCTGTTTCATTCCCTACAATTGATCTTTGTACATGACCTTCTCATTGAATATGACATCTCTACTCCTAATGATTTTTTTATTTTCATAAACCCATAAGAAATCATTAACACTATATCCAATAAAGGTACACTTCTTGGATTTTGCCTCAAGCTTTGTTCTATTTTCTTTATCAATATGGAAAAATGCTTCAGAACTGAAAGTATTCAAAAAACAATAGTTTACCTTTTTACTTGTCCATGGCTCCTATAAAATTACACCATCCAAAAATATTGAAGGTCCTCGGTTTATTAAGTAAACAATAGTATCTACAACATCTTCTCAGAACTGTAAGGGAAAACTAGCATGCAATATCATACTCCTTGAACACTCCATGATTGTCTTGTTCATCCTTTCTGACACACCATTTTCTAGTGGTCTTCCTAGAATTGTCTTCTCTCTATGAATCCCATGGTATGAATAATAATAATCAAACTTATTGCTTTTATATTCACCTCCATTTTCTGTTCTGTGACACTTCAACCTTTTTCCTGTCTCATTCTCAATCAAAGCTTTCCTTTTCTTAAAAGTATCAAAACATCATATTTTTGTTGAATGCAATAAACCCAAGTTTTTCTAGTTGCATCATCAATAAAAGTATCATAATAAAAAGATCCACCAAGATATGATACATGAGATGGTCCCCATACATATATATGCACAATATCTAACCTTTCACTCTTCTTTTCTTTTTCGACTCTAAGAAATCTTACTCTCTTATGTTTTCCATAAACACAATGCTCACAAAAATCCAAGTCAATTTGTTTAAGAACTGGAAACAAATTTATTTTGTGAAGTATCTGCATCCCCTTATCACTCATGTGTCGAATCCTATGATGACACAATGTTGTATCCACTCCTATAGAATCTAAAGAGATAGAAGATTCAATATTACTAGTACATAAATACAGTGTACCTACCTTCTCTCCTTTTGCTATCATCGATGATCCTTTGGTGACCTTCCATGACTTATATTTAAATATAGATATACAACCTTCACTTTCCAACTTCCCTATTGAAATTATATTTTTCCTTATATATGGAACATGTCTTACATCTTTCAACAACCATTGGTTTCCATTCCTTTGCTTTATTTTTACCTTTCCCATTCCAACAATTTTGCATGGTGCATCATCATCCAAATGAACCTGTCCAAAATAACCTTTAACATAATCTAGAAAATGATTCCTATGGGGTGTTGCATGAAATGATGCCCCTAAATCCACTACCCAAGACTCAGAAATATTATCTACATAAAGAATCAAAGCATCTTGTAACACATCACATGTTACATTTGTTTCCTGATTTTTCTCCTATTGTCCATCTCTTTGTTTCTTTGGAGCTCTTCAATCTTTCTTCATATGTCCTTTCTTCCCACAATTCTAGCACTCTATATTTCCCAATATAGATTTGTATATGCCCTTCCTATAATTCTCGCGGTTCCCTGATCCCTTTCCTCTATCCTTTTGTTTTCCTCTTTAATCCATGTTTAATGCATTACCTCATGTCTCACTTGTGCTTTTCCGTCACATATCCTCACTAAGGATAACACCAACAACATCATCAATTTTTAGAGTGTTTGAAATAGATATAGATTTACTTACAACCATGACCAAGCCATTCCATCTTTCTGGCAATGAGAACAATATTAGAAGATCCCTGACCTCATCATAAAACTCCACTTTTACAAAACTTAGTTGATTAGTAACTGTATTAAATTCATTTAAATGATTTGCAACAAACCCACCTTATGACATCTTCATATTAAGTAATCTCTTCATTAGAAATACCTTATTGGACATCGAGGGTTTTTCATACAATTTATCCAATGCGTCCATCATCTCCTTCATTGTATTTTGTTTCAAAATATTGAAAGCCACCAACACTACCAGGCTTAGCCATATCGTTCCTAGTTCCCTTTTGTCAAGAACCTCCCATTCTTCGTCCTACATGGCAATCAAATTATTTTCTATTCCACCCAATGGTAGTAATAGATCCTTCTAATATAAATAATCTTCCATCTACATCTTCCATAACTAGTAATTTTGGCTATTAAATTTCTCAAACCTAAACTTTCCACCTTCTTCCATTTCTCCCACTCGAACCAGGAACCCTCTTTTCCTCCGAGTTATATATTGCTTTGATACCAGTTGTTATAAAAATAGGATCACAAGGCAATAAAATAAAAACAAATATGGAAATAAAACACAAAATATACACAATACAATAAAGACATATATATATGTGGTTCACCTAGTGTGGGCTACGTCCACAAGAGAAATTTCCATGCCCTTCATTTTTATTATCCAGAAAATGAAGGGATACAACCTATAACACACCCACTGTAAATTCATCTTCTTTCTCTCACAATCTCCTCTCTCAGAATAGAATATTTGCAACGATCCATATTCACAATACATATCCATCATAAAAGAGGGTTTCCTTCTAGGGAAAAAAACCCTAACATAACTTCTACCGTCAAATTTGTGACCTTACAATGAATGGTATAGATTTACTATGAAATTACAATATACATTTACAAGGAAAATTTTCCTTTAGGGGCTTCACCCCCTAACCCCCATTGGGGACCTGCTTTCCCCTGGGCCCGCAGCTAGGGGATTGACACCCTAGACCCCACATAGGGGAATTACCCACCTACAATTCACTTGCATCGAGGGGTGTACAATATTCCAGGGTGTAAAGTCTTCATGGGGTATAAACATAGCTGAAAACAAAAACCTTTGAATCAGGAAGATAACCAGGCTCCACAACCAACAATATCCCACTTGGATATTTATCTCGACAACTCCACCGTTGTTGTATCTTTTGGACTATAATCCTTCTTGGACCTGGAAAATTTCTCATGTTCACCTTCATTCTTGAATATGAACTGAAACTGAGAAGGAACTCAGTTTCTCCTTGGTTACTCCCTTTGTTAACATGTCTACATGATTATGGCTAGTGTGTATCTTTTCCAACTTCAAATGTCTATCTTCAAAGATGGATCATATAAAATGGTACCTAAGTTGTATATGATTAGTATTATAATGGAATACTGAGTTCTTTGAAATATGAATGGAAATATCAATGTCACAGTACAACCTACTATTATCTTGCTTCTTTCCCAATTCCTCCATAAACCTCAATGGCATAGTCGTCGACTTATTTTCTATTCCACCCAATGGTAGGAATAGATCCTTCTGATATAAATAATCTTCCATATGCATCTTCCATAACTGGTAGTTTTGGCCATTAAATTTCTTGAACCTAAACTTTCCATCTTCTCCCATTTCTCCCACTCGAACCAGGAACCCTCTTTTCCTGCGAGTTACCTTTCCCTTTAATACCAGTTGTTAGAAAAACAGGACCACAGAGCAATAAAATAAAAATAAATGTGGAAATAAAAAACATAATATACACAATACAATAGAGACACAGATATATGTGGTTCACTCAGTGTAGGCTACGTCCACCAGATAAATTTCTAGGTCCTTCCTTTTTATTATCCATAAAATGAATGGATACAACCTACAACACACTTGTTGTAACTTCCTCTTCTTTCTCTCACAGTATCCTCTCTCATAATACAATATTCACAATGATCCATAGCTGCAATACATTTCCTTCATAAAAGAGGGTTTCCTTCTAGGGAAAAAAACCCTAACATAACTTCTACCGTCAGATCTGCAACCTTATAATGAACGGTCTAGATTTATTATGAAATTACCATATACATTTACAATGAAATATTTCCTTCGGGGCCTTCACCCACGAACCCCACAGGGGGGGAAATCCCCCTCTATAACTCCCTCGCATGGAGGGGTGTACAATATTCTGCGGTGTAAAGTCTTGATGGGGTATAAACACCGCTGAAAATAAAAACCTTTGAATCAGGAAAATAATCAAGTTCCACAACCAACAATATCCCACTTGGAGACTAATCTCAAAAAGTCCATCATTGTTGTATCTCTTGGACTATGACCCTTCTTGTACCTGAAAATTTTCTCATGTTCACCTTTATGTTTGATGACCAACTGAAACTGAGCAGGAACTCAATTTCTCCTTGGTTACTCTATTTGTTAAAATGTATGTAGGATTCTGGCTCATGTGTATCTTTTCCAACTTCAAAGGTCCATATTCCAAGACGTATTGTATGAAATGGTACCTAAGATGTATATGATTAGTTTTCGAATGGAAGGATGAGCATACCCTGTGGTTCTCTACAAGATACCAGATATAATAAATATACAGAATAGAAATAAAATGCTAGAAATGGCAGAATAACGGTAATATAACCAGCATAATCTCCACAATAACACAAAAATGATATAAGAACAACAACAAAAATAACACTTTGATTCAAAAAGAAATGTTCATGGGCCTCTTTGAGGGGGAAACCTCCAGTTGAGAAACGCTCTGTTACAATAATCTCCAAGCTAGGGTTTTCATACCCTTGACCCTTATTTATACTAAATATGTCTATCAAGAGAAGCATCTAGAGGAAGATCCTTCCAGAAGCAGAAGCTTCTATTAGGTCTTCTTACCTGCCTTATTCTATTTTATTGAAAGGCCTTATTAATATTGACCTTTATTACATCTGAATATATTGATCTACCTATGTGAGGGTTAGGACCCTAACATGTCCACCCCCTTAAAAATAGCCTTGTCCTCAAGGCTTGAGATGTGGAAATTGTTGCAGAATGGTAGTTGGTTCCCAAGTGGCATCTGTTGGAGTCGTATCTTTCCATTAGACTAACACTTCCTTGATGGTTCTCTAACGCAGGCGATGCTCATGCTGGTCCAAAACTGCTTCTGGTTGTAGCCAAATGGATCCTTCTTTAGCTAACTCTGGAAGGTTGGTTTGAATTTGGCACCTAGTTCCAATCACCTTCTTTAAGCATGAAACATGAAAAATAGGATGTAGCTTCGACTGACTGGGTAGAGCTAACTAATATGAGACTTGTCCCACACACTTGAGAAATGTATAAGGACCATAAAATTTGGGTGCTAGCTTCTGACAATGCTCGGCCTTGAGGGAAGTTTGCTTGTATGGTTGCAGTCGCAGAAACACCTAATCCCCTTCTGCAAATTGACGTTCAGAGCGACCTTGATCTACTTGTTTCTTCATGCAATTCTGTGCCATGACCAAGTTATCTTTAAGGGTACGAAGAATATCCTTTCGAACTGTAAGTGTTTTTTCAACTGCTTGGACCTTCTAGGTACCCGGTAAGTATGAGAGAACTGAAGGTGGCTTCTGTCCATATACTGCTTCAAAAGGAGTCATGCGAGTAGTTGTATGGTAGGATGTGTTCTACCACCATTTGGCTAGGGGTAACCATTGAGCCCACTGATGTTGTTTTTTAGAGGTAAAACACCTCAGATATGTTTCCAAATACTTGTTGACAACTTTTGTTTGACCATCAGTCTGGGGATGATAAGTTGTGCTGAGATGAAATTGGGTGCCCTATAGCTTAAACAACTCTTGAAAAAAATTGCTTGTGAAAGTTGGGTCACGATAAGAAACAATAGAGTGCGGCATGCCATGAAGCTTGAAGACCTGGTCCATGAAAATTTGACCCACCGTGGATGCAGTAAATGGGTATTGAAGAGCACAGAAATGAGCATACTTGGAAAGGTGATCCACAACCACCATTATGACTGATTTATTCTCTGATTTGGGTAAGTCAGTAATAAAGTCCATAGAGAAATATTTCCAAATAGAAGGTGGAATCGGAAGCGGTTGTAGTGTGCTCAGAGATTTGACTATTTCTCCCTTGGTGCATTGACACACCTCACATTCAGCAATAAAATTACGAATGTCCTGTTTCATACCATCCCAGAAAAAAGAACGTTTGACTCTATCATATGTTTTGGTGAACCCTGAGTGCCCTGCTATGGGTGTAGCATGAAGCTCAGAAAGTACCATGGATTTAAGCTTTGATTGTTTACTTAAATACAAAGGGCCTTTGTAGTGAAGCTCATCCTGGAGCCAAGAGTACCCTAGGGGAGCGAGAGCCTTGGTCTATAGTTGCTGGATCAGATGCGAAATTTTGGGATCCTGAAGCCATTCCTGGCGCACAGCTTGGAGCCAATCGGGTACAATGAAGGAAAGAGAAAAAATGGATCCTTCTTCTTCATATTTTCGAGACAGTGCATCCGCCACTACATTGTCTTTTCCCTTCTTGTAAATGATCTCATAATCATATCCAAAGAGCTTAGTCACCCATTTTTGTTTCTCCTGGAAGGAAATGCATTGTTCCAGAAATTACTTGAGGCTTTGATGGTCGGTCTTAATTTGGAAGCGTTTCCCCAAGAGATAAAGGCACCATAGATCAACGACATGCATAATAACCAACTTTTCCTTTTCATAAATGGGTTTGCCCATATTCCTTTCAGGAATTTGCTTGTTGGTGAAGGCCAAAGGTCGACCCTCTTTCATAAGGACAACACTGATTCCTTTCCCTAAGGAATCACATTCCAACACAAAGGTCTTTGTGAAATCAGGAAGGGCCAGAACTGGAGTGGTGCACATGGTCGTCTTCAAGGTTTGAAAAGCTTGAGCAGTGGCTGGAATCCAAGTGAAAGAGTTCCTTTTGAGGAGAGCAGTGAGAGGTGCTGCAATATTTCTATAGTTCTTAACACGCTTGCGATAATACCATGTTAAGCCCATAAATCCATGCAATCTTTTGAGAGTCTTTGGGTGCATCCAGTCTTACATAGCTTCAATATTTTTCGGATCCACCCTGACGCCATCCTTGCCAACCATATGACCCAAGTATTCTACTTATGAGGCACCAAAATTACATTTAGACTGTTTCAGGAAAGGTTGGTGCTGAGAGAGGAGATAGAGAACTTGATCCACATGAGTAAGATGGTTTGTCCAGGTTTTCCTATAGATGAGGATATCATCAAAGAAAACTAAGACAAAATGACAGGGAAAGGGATGAAAGACATGATTCATGAGGCTTTGAAAGGTGGAGGGGGCATTACACAAGACAAAGGGCATGACCAAAAACTCATAGTGGCCCTCATGAGTGTGAAAGTTTGTCTTGGGAATGTATTCCTCTTTCATACGTATTTGGTGATAGTCCGAGCGAAGATCAAGTTTAGTAAAGAATTGGGCGCCACTCAATTCATCCAGGAGGTCATCAATGATAGGAATGGGAAATTTGTCTTTAATGGTCAGTTTGTTGAGGGCACAAAAGTCAAGACACATTCTCCAAGAGCCTTCCTTGTTCAGGACCATGACTATAGGAGAAGAGTAAGGGATCGTACTAGGGCGGTTAACGCCTGGATTAAGGAGTTCCCGGACCATTTTCTCAATTTCATTTTTTTGTGAAAAGGGGTGGCTATATGGACGGATATTGGGAGGAAGGATTCTGGTTACAAGGGGAATGGAATGATCATGAACACCACGGGAAGGACGGAGTCCTTGGGGAGTGGAAAATACCATTTGATGTTTAGAAAGGAGGGCTTGGAGGTCATGCAGCACCAGGGGTGTCTCTGTTGCTTGTATGGCATGGAGTTGGGCAATGACACCAGAATGACCTTTTTTGAGCAGCGTTTTCATGCGATGGGAACTAATGACCTCAGGTGAACCAACAATGATTCCTTGGAATTTATATTGGTGGCCTTCCTGGTCGAATTGCATGGTTAATGCCTTAAAATTCATGAGAATGGGACCCAAAGTTCTTAGCCAGTCTACACCCAACACAATGTCACAACCACCCATGTTGATAGCAAACATATGGTATTTTAGGTGTTAGTCACTGATTTGGAGACGCACATTTTCACAGCGCCCTCCACATTTCATAGAACCACCATTGCCAATCATGATTTGGAAATTGTTGACAGCATGGATGTAGCAATGAGTTTCTTGGGCAATGTGGCGATGAATAAAATTATGGGTGCTTCCACTATCAACCAGAATGATGACCTTCTGATGCTTGATGTAACCTATTAACTTGAGGGTTTGGGGAGCGGAGAATCTAGTGAGATCATTGAGGGAAATGACGGGTTCTACTTCGGGAGGGTTTGAGGGATGGGTTATGTCAGTGATTTCAGGTGACTCAGACACAAGGGGAGCTTCAACATACTCTTCTGAAATATCCTCAGAGATTGCCATCAAAATCTTTTTTTCCTTACACTTGTGGCCCAAGAAATATTTTTCATCACAATTATAACAAAGGCCTTTGAGTTCACATTCATCCATTTCATCCCTGGTCAATTTTTGGATATTTAATGGGGTAGAGGGAGTAGTGGGTGTGATGGGTTTAGGGCGAGGGATAAAGGAGGGTTTTCGGTTTTGAGAGGATACAACCTATTGTGATTTTTTAGCTCTTTTATTAGCCTCCACCCAACTCAAGGATTGAGCCATGAGGACATGGGCCCGAATCTTTTCCTTGAGGCCACTGATAAAACACTCTCGAAAGAAAGCATCAGTCATGTCCTCTGTTTGAAAAACCAGGTGCTCAAAGGGAGATATGAAGTCTTCTACTGTGCCAGATTGTTTCAAATTTATCAAACAGACAAAATGGTTGGTGTCCGTGTCAAAGCATTCATAAAGTTCAGTCACAAATTGGGTCCAAGCAATATACCCTTGACGGAAAGTTTTTCTCCATTGCCACCATTGCCAACGTTCTTGATCTAGATGGAGAACACCATACCAGAGTTTGGCCAAGTCATCTGTGATGCCGTATAAAGAGAAATAATGTTCCATTTGGGTTACCCAACCAGTGGGGTCTGAGCCATAAAATTTGGTCACATCCACCTGCGGAAGGTGTAGGTCACGTTAAAATTGATGGGGCTGAAAGGTATGGGAATGGGAGGAATGTTCACCTTCAGTCTTTGGAGGTGCTTCAGAGAAAGGATCATCTGTAGGGATCTTCAGTTTGGTGTAGAGTGATGCAAAGACAGATTCAAGTTGGGTGGTCAGTTCTTTTTTTACTTCCTCCATTGAGGATTGCATGGTTATATTTATGGCTGTATTGATGGATGAATCAATGGAGGCAATAGTAGCACTGAGTTGTTTCACTTCTTTTTGGGTCTCGAGGAAACCAGATAGCAAGGTGTTGAAGCGAGTTTCAAGATCTTGGCTACGGGTATGGGCCACGAGGATGGGTGAATTGAAAAGGGGTGGTCGGGGTCAAAAATTTTGCCGAAAAATGATAGGGATGAATGTGATAAGGGAGAAGAGATGAATCCAATGGAATAGGTCTCAAATAATGGTGAAAAAATTTCCAGACTTTTTTTTTTCTTTTTTTCTTTTTTTATGCCTGCAGAGTTATATTCCGGTCTAAATAATACTGCAGTGATGAAATCCCCAAATTATTAACCAGAAAGAAATGTGTATTTACTTGGCAACCTGAACAAAGTTGCGCGACAATAGATCTAGTCTGTTTTAATTTGTTTATGTTTCTGTCCCCCAAGGGTTAGGTATTCAAGGGTTCTATAGACAAGGGTTTTCCCTGTGCTATAGCTCTTTGATATACGTGCGAGGTCCAACAGTAGTACTCTGCCCAATATCTCAGGGCACTAACTAAGGAGGATAGACCGTACCCTTAGCCGTACTACTTGACTACCCAGGTACTAGAGAGTATCTTCCCGAGTGTTGTTCTTGGTGACACTATAACAGTCTAGTGGCCAATAGGTTTATCTAAAGATGGCTTCAGTAAATCTAGGCCAATCCATACATAGGTGTTGTTTGATGCACTACCACTTGAAGGGGTACCAACAGGGGTTACAAGGGTGGCCAACATATGTGCGCTTAAGAACCACTTGTATTTCCTACATGTATGAATCCATGAACCGTGGGTTTATGCGTGTAATGATAGATCTCTGTGGCTTAAAGATGTCAGAATACATCTCTACCCTGAAAAAAAATTCCCACAATTCCTGCCAAGGAAAGTGATCTGATACCACTTGCAAGATACAAAATATAATAAATATGCAGAACAAAAATAAAATGCTAGAAATGGCAGAATAACAGTAATATAACCAACATAATCTCCACAATAACATAGAAATGATATAATAACAACAACAGAAATAACACTTTGATTCAGAAAACAATGTTCACAGGCCTCTTCGAGGGGGAAACCTCTAGTCGAGCAACATTTTGTTACAATAATCTCCAAGCTAGGGTTTTCATACCCTCGACCCTTATTTATACTAAATATGTCTATCAAGAGAAGCATCTAGAGGAAGATCCTTCTAGAAGCAGAAGCTTCTATTAGGTCTTCTTACATCTACCTTATTCTATTTTATTGAAAGGCCTTATTAATATTGACCTTTATTACATCTGAATATATTGATCTACCTATCTGCAGGTTAGGACCCTAACATGCTCCTCCTGCAATATTTATCACTTTCCATATCTGAATCAACATATCATTGTAGAACAATGTATGAACCTCCAAAACATAGTGCATGAGTAACAATACCTTTCAAATACTTGAGAATCCACTTTACCACCTCCCAATGTTCTTTACCTAAATTTTTCAAATATCTACTCACAACTCCCACTGCATGTGCACTATCTAGTCTTGTGAAAACCATCGCATACATCAAGCTACAAATTGTTGATGAATAAGGGACCATGGACATGTATTCTATCTCCTCCTGTGTCTTGGGACACATTTCCTTGGTTAATTTGAAATGAATAGAAAACATTGTACTAACTGGTTTTGCATTCTGTATTCTAAACCTTTCCAACACCTTCTCTATGTACTCACCCTAAGACAATGTCAATTTGCAATTTTTCCTATCTCTTGTTATTCTCATACCAAGGATTTTCTTTGTAGCACCCAAATTCTTCATCGCAAATGAATTAGATAATTTTTTCTTGAGAATATTTATATCCTACATATTATAAACTGCAACAAGCATGCCATCTACATACAATATAAAGATAATGTAGCTTTTATTTTCTAGCCTTTTAAAATAAACACAGTGCTCATAATGACATCTACTATAACCTTGTTTTGTCATAAAACTATCAAAATCCAAATACCACTGCCTTGGAGCTTTCTTTAGTCCATACAGTCTATTCTTCAACATGCATACCAAAATTTCCTTCCCTTTGATTTCATACCCCTGTGGTTGTTGCATATAAATCTCTTCCTCCAAATCCCCATGGAGAAAAGTTGTTTTTACATCTAATTGTCAAGATGAAAATCTTCTACTTCCACAAGACTAAAAATAGTCCTAATTGAATTCATTTTAACAACAGGAGAAAATATTTCATGAAAATGTATACCTTTTTTTTATGCAAACCCCTTTACAACAAGTCTAGCCTTGTACCCCTTGTTGCCTCCATATTCTTCCTTCAACTTGTAAACCCATTTTTCTTCGATGTTATTTTTCTTGCAGGAAATTGAATGATATCCCAAGCCTAGTTATTTTCCAGTGAATCCATTTCCTATTTCATTCCTTTATCCCACTTTTTTTTAGTGTCTACCTACATTGCCTCTTCATAACATTCTAGTTCACTAGAATCAGTCAACAATAAATAACACAATGAAGGAGAGTATCATTTAGAGGGTCTACTTACCCTGGTAGATATTCTAACAACACTTGCAGGATTCTGAGGTACCTGTTGCTCCTATTGTTGTACATTTTGATTTTCCGGTACCTTTGAAATTTCTTTTTCAATGATCTCATCAAGCACTGTGTATTCTAGTTTTTCTTTTTCCTGTTTCTTTCCCTGCAACTGATCTTTGTACATGAACTTATCATTGAATATGACATCTCTACTCCTAATGATTTTGTGATTTTCATAATCCTATAAGCGATAACCAAAATCATGAACACCGTATCCAATAAAGGTACACTTCTTGGATTTTTCGTCAAGCTTTGTTCTATTTTCATTATCAATATGGAAAAATACTTCACAACTGAAAGTCTTCAAAAAAGAATAGTTTACCATTTTACCTGTCCATGCCTCCTCTAAAATTCCACCATCCAAAGATCTTGGAGGACCTTTTTTATTAAGTATATAGTCGTATCTACAACATTTTCCCATAACTATAAGGGAAAATCATCATACAATATCATACTCCTTGAACGCACCATGATTGTCATGTTCATCCTTTCTGACACACCATTTTCTTGTGGTGGTCCTCGAACTATCTTCTCTCTACGAATCCCATGGTATGAACAATAATCGTCAAACTCATTGCTGCAATATTCACCTCCATTGTCTAATCTGAGACACTTCAACCTTTTTCCTATCTCATTCTCAACCAAATCTTTCCATTTCTTAAAAGTATAAAAAGCATTAGATTTGTTTTTAATGCAATAAACCCAATTTTTTCTAGTTGCAGTATCAATAAAAGTAACATAATGACAAGATCCACCAAGAGATGATACATGAGCTAGTCCCCATACATATGTATGAACAAGCTCTAAACTTTCACTCTTCTTTTCTTTTCCAAGTCTGAGAAATATGACTCTCTTATGTTTTCCATAAACACAATGCTCATAGAAATCCAAATCAATTTGTTTAAGATCTGGAAACAAATTTATTTTGTGAAGTATCTGTATCCCCTTCTCACTCATGTGTCCAAGCCTATGATGCCACAGTGTTGTGAAGACATATGAGAGTCAATATTACCAGTACATAAATACAATGTACCTACCTTCTCTCCTTTTTCTATCACCAGTGATCCTTTGGTGACCTTCCATGCCTTATCTGTAAATATAGATATAGAACCTTCACTTGCCAACTACCTTAGAGGCCCAATTAGACTCTTCAGCATTTGATGGGTGGAATGGTTCTCCAAATATTTCGATCTAGATAATGTATTGATGGGATTTACTTAGTAATTGACATGATATCTTTTTGTGAAAGTTCCTCCTTTAGGTTAAACATTCTCTTTTGTCTTTTATTTTATTAGATGAGTTTGATAAAATGAGGTGTGCTAGTATAAACCAACTAATATAATGGATTCTTAACTACAGAAGAAGGTTGAGCCTAGGATAACCCTCGTGCTCAAGAATGGATAAAACGATATTCACACCTATTACAAGTCTAGCAATAATATGTTAACTTGTTGGTATTTCAACAATGACTGAGATATAATTATTGAAATAAAATATGCATGCAATGAGATGAGTAAAAGAAAAATAGTTACCTTAGCTCTACCATCAATCACACATTGACACAACAATTCACTTTTCATCATTAAGAATAAAAGAACTTTTAAAATATTGAAAAAATATATCTTATCAATAGATTCACAAACTCTTACTCCTTACAGCATCAACTACTGAAATAAAAGTTGGAAGTAATTCCTTCTCAATCCAATCACATAACTCCTTTGATGAAAAAAAAAGTTTGTCTGTGGTTCTAAACAAAACTTCTCAATTAAGTTTGCTAAGAAATATTTATTTACAATTCTCAAAAATAGGGTATCTTTCACAAAACCATCGACCATTTCTAAAAGTTCAATCACCCTATTTATAAAGAATCACTAACTAAAAATCTCTGCTACAAGTTTGTGTTAAGTAAAACAAAATATTTCCACATGGCGCTTGATCTCTTTGTTCTTTGGAAATCATTTTGTGGTTCTACTAGAGTGGATGAATCTTATTGTATTATGACCACTTGATGAAGAGATCCTCACATGTGTTAGCATACAAGAATCTGTGTTGGTCCATTGGGACTGAAAAGGTTTCCTTCACTTCTATCGCCCGTTCTCTATATTTGGCGACTTTGGCACTTAAACGTTGCAAAAATGCACGAGCCTTTATCCGATGTTCCATAAAATTTTGTATTTGACTCAGTGTCATGATTTCCACCTTTGTGATCTCCACTCCCCATGTTGACTCCTTTTCTGCATGTCTTTTGACTATGTCAAGCAAGTCGAAAAAGTCTTCGGGTGAACCGAACTCTGGGAGGCCAATGTCTTTCATCTCCCGATTGATATTTTCCCATATTCTTTCACACCCGACCCACCTCTTATGTATTTCTCCCTAAGGCTCCTGGGACATACTTACCCATTATTCAGTTGCTTTCCTGACCCGAGAGATGCTACTATCCATAAACACTTGAATACCATGCTCCTTTGTGTCTCGACCCTTCTTCACTGCGTTGATGTAGTCAATTTGTTCTACAACTTGGTATGCCTTTTCATACCATCTCTCCACTTCATTACAGGTTGCCAGTGTCATAAGGGTATCTTCTTGATAATCGACCAAACATGCAGTGAAGAGATTTCTTTCACTCATGAACTTTGCATACTTATATTGGAACTCACTCTTAAAAAAAATAGTGGCCTGCGTTATGTCTTGGTAATATTTTTCCAAGTGGTGCAAATGATCTAGGTCCTTTAGTGCAACAACTAGTTCCTTTTCATCTCACTTTTATCGATCCAACGTGGCATCAGTGATATCCATCCCTACATCGATGACTCAAATGTCTTCGTGTGTTCTGTGCTAAGCAACTTCTCCTCTATGGTGATAAGAATCGAGATATCCAAATTGAGTCTTATTTTATTGGTGGTCATCCTCATGATATCTTTCTTCTTCCTTTCATAACAAATCGCCTATATATCGGTGAAGTCATCAATGGACTCAGGGATTTTTTTTCTCCCCAAGTCAGAGTGTTTCCCAAGCTTCTTGTTGTATGTATTTTCTCTAGGACCGGTTCTTGTACTTCTTCCATATGTTCCAATGGCTCGACCTCCATCTAGTGTTCATCGGTTGGTCAGGTATCAACCAAAATTGAAGAGTTAGTGATAGGTCCAATACTTACTTGGTGATCAGTTGTTGAGGTGTTGATCTATGGATGTTGAAATTCATCTTTTTTTCCACCTAAACCTAGATTTTCCATGGAGATGTCTTTCAAGGTCCCCGATAGGTTGAGAAGTTTAGTGTCTAAGATACTTTTAGCCTCATGGTCTCCCTGCAGAGGGTTCAAAATTGATGCATAGAGACTTGGAGCAGATTTCCCCCCTGTTTCTTTCTCATTTGTAATTGGTATTAGAGTGATAAGTGAGACCTTCAAAATATCTTCATCATCATAGATGGTTTTTAGATCAAAAAGGGCATTAGGCACACCCAGTTCACCTGGTGTTCTTGAAATCTCATACTAGGTTGGAATGGTCGCTGACAATCTGGCCTATGGTGATGGAACTTGTTGAGGGGTCTTAAATCCCTTTAACTCAACAACAGGAACCAAACCTATCATCGAGGCCCAATTAGACTCTGAAGTGTTTGATAGTAGAATGGTTCTCCATATTTGTTGATGCGGCCAAATAATCGACGAGCTTTACGTAGTGATTGATAGGATACTTTCTTATGAAAATTCCTCCTTCATTTTAAACGTTCTCTTTTGTATTTTCTTTTATAAGGTGGGTCTACTAAAAGATATGTGTTGGTATAAACCAATTGGGTAAAGGGGAAATCTTAACTACTGAATAAGGTTGATCTTGGGATAACCCTCATGCTCCATAATGAAGACAAAGATTTTCATATACTAATACATCAACTTGCTGGTATTTTAATTATTGGCTAAGATACAATTATCGAAAGAAAAAATACATGCAATAAAATGATGGAAAGAAAAATAGTTTCCTTAGATCTAACCATTAATCACACATTAACACAAAGATTTGATTTCCATCATTAGAGACAAGAACTATAAAAATATTGAATCATCTAACTTATCAATAGATTCAGAAACTCTTACTCATTACAACATCCATTCATGAGATAAAGTCATAAGTAATTACTCCTTATGATCCAATCACACACGCCTTTGATGTAAAACAAAAATCTTTCTCTGGTCCTAAACAAGAATTCTCAATTAAGGTAGTTCCGAAATAGTTCTTTACAATTCCAAAAATGAGGGTATTTTCCAAAACCATCGACACATTCTAAAAGGTCGATCCTCCTATTTATAACAAATTATTAACTAAAAAGAACTATAAAAAGTGGAAGCTAAGTAAAACAAAATATTGCCACATGGTGCTTCCATATCTCTATTTTCTAAGATTCATCAAATGGTTTCACTTAAGTGGAAGAATCTTTTCATACTCTGACCATTTAATGAAGATTTCCTAGCATGTGTTGGAATACGAGAATCTATGTTGGTTCATCGGGGCTGAAAGGACCTCCTTTATTTCTACTTCCTGTGCCCTATACTTGACTAGTTTAACACTTAACTATTGTAACACTATATGAGCCTTGATTGGGTGCTCCATGAACTGTTGTACTTGACCTGGCACCATGTTTGCCACCTTTTTTATCTCCTGAGTCCATGATGAGTCTTTTTCTGCATGTTGTTTGACTATGTCATGCAAGTTGACAAAGTCCTCGAGTGAGTCAAATTCTAGGAGACCGATGTCTCTCGTCCCCCGATTGATCTTTGTCCAACTTACTTCCCAATCAAATCATTTCTCTTGAATCTTCCGCTGAGGTTTTTGGGCCATCTTCACCCAGTATTCAACCAACTTCCTTATACGATCGATGTTGCTTTCCCTTAGCAACTGAATGTCATTCTCTTCGACATCTTGACCCTTCTTAGCCACACTGATGTAATCAATTATTTCCATCGCTTGGTGGGCCTTCTCATACCATCTTTCCATTTATTTTCACTTCTCCAGCGCCATAAGGGTGTCTTCTTGGAAGTCATTTATCCCTGCAGTGAAAAGGTGCTACTCATTCATGAATTTGTTGTAGGCATCCTAGAATTTGTTTCTCAAAAATATCGTGGCATGTGTGGAGTCCTGATAGTATTTCACCAAATGGCACAAATGCTCCAACTCCTTTAGCGCAACGACCAACTCCTCTTCATATTTCCTTTCTCTATCCAGGGTGGAATATATTATTTCCATCCCTACGCCGATAAGCTCAGACATCTTGTCATGCTCTGTGTTGATCAAATTCTCCTCTGTGGTGATGGGGATCGAACTGTCCAAAGTAAGCCTCATTTTATTAGTGGTTATCTTCACGATGGATTTCCTCTTTTGGTCGTAGTAAATTGATTTTATATTGACGAACTCATCAACAGGTTCGGGGATTTGTTGTTCTCCCCAAGTAAGAGTGTTTCCCAAGCTCCTGATGATGTGTATATGTTCAAGACTAGGTTCCTAAACCTCTTATTTATATCCCAATGGCTTGACCTTTGGTTGTTTCTCATCGGGTGGTAAGGTACTATTCAAAACTTAGGAATCAAGGGCAGTTTCAGTACTTACTTGGTAATTGGTTGTTGTTACATTGATTTCCTGTTGTGGAATTTCTCCTCTTTGTTCACCCAATCTTAGTGCGTCCCTCGATCTGTCCATTGTAATTCTCGGTATGTCGAGTGGCTCATAATCCAAGGAAATTTCCACCTCATGCTCACTCTACGGGTGGCTCTGAATTGAAACATCGGGACCCAGGGTGGATTCTTTCTTAGGTCCTTTCTCTTTTGTAATTTTCACCGGAGTGACCAGGGACACCTTTGAACTCTCCTCACCATCGTATATGGTTATTAAATCAAACAAGGGATTTGGTATACCTGTTCTCCTTGATTTCCTCGGTATCTTGGGCTGAGACAAAACTTCCCCTGGTGATCCAACCTGTGGTGGTGGATATTCATGGTTATTTGACCCAGTGGTTTCTTCGATTTGTATTAGTTCGGGGCCACTCAGTTCCCCTCAAATTTTGATTAGGTCATGAGCGGGGACCCTCGCCATATCTACCATATCAGGATCATTTTGTAATTGATCAATGATTCTTTGTACCCCTTCTATCAATAACAATACCCTTATCTGTGCCTATGTTGTTTCTGCCGCTCTAATTTATTCCATGGCTCTAAGGGCCTCTTGAGTTGACTTCTCTATCATTTCCACTTGTTCATCCATGATCATGGCCTTGAATCTAGTCATGTTTGGTTTGGCCATCCTTTGTACCAACTTGTCCCAATCTTGGGCACACTCTATGAAAATTTCATCCTCGAACTTGTCATAAGCATATAGCCAGCAAGATGATACTTGCAAAGTGTGTTGGGTGATCGAGCCTTTAGGATCGTGCTTGCAGAATCAACTTGTCTGGAATCTGAATTCCAGCTGGTTTATCCCCTCATGTTTGGCTTGAGAAGTATCCTTCACCGGATAAAACCCTATATGAAAACCGTAGGATATGAAAGCATGATAACAGATTTCTCCCACAACAAGTTGGTCTTGGACATGAGAGGGTAGGAGATGTGGTGCTCCAGTGGCCCCAAGCACCTTGATGTAGGTTGAGCGTTCTTCAAAGTACCAATGGCCTACCTTGGTTATTATTTTCTTCAATGTCGCATATAGTCTTGGGCTTTCCTTCTTAAAAATAATAAAATGAATGTAGGCGATGAATTCATCGCAGATGAGTGCGTAATATTTCTTGTACCTATTCTCCCATAGTATGTTGAAGTAGACGTGGACCGGGAGCTCTACAACATGCCGACATAGATTCATGTTGGCGAAGATGTTCCTTGCGCACATGACATCGAGTAGGTAGGAGGCCATGTAGAAAGTGGGTTCCTCCCCTTCCTTCTACATCAAAGCCAGCTATATACAGATGCTTAGTTGTTTTTGAGATTATCGCTCCCTAGTTCAATCTTATCCCATTAATCGCAATGGTGTATGCCAAAGGAATCCATGCTTCTAAAAACTTGGAGTAGTCCTTTTCTCCATATAACCGACAGATGAGAGCCATTAAATAGATGTATGGATCCCTCAGATTAATCATTCCATACCATCCATTTCCCCGATTAGTGAACTTATTTTTCTCCTTCCACCATGAGGCCATCACCCGATTGTTGTCATGGAACTCATAGAGATTCACCATGAAGTCTGTGTTGAACTGCTCCTCTAGCTCCGTGAGCTTATAGTATTTCTGGACTCCTGTCGGGAGGAAAACTCAGACACATCCTCCATTCTCATCGTTGATCAAGCATTTATACCCATCCTTTTGGTCAATGAGGCATTTCAGAACCTCTATGCAGGGAAAAATGGGGGTTCTTCTTGCCACCGTGTTTAAATACGACCGTCGAATATTCAGGAACATCTGGTCATCAAGCGCCCTTACGTCTAGGTTTCCATGTGGGATATACTCTGGGTATTCTTCTCGGCTAATTTTGTTGAAGAGATCTCCCCACCGTGGGAGCGCTACCTTGGATCCGGTGCTTTCCTATGTATCACCAAAGGCTGGAGGCTGGACAAAAGCTTTATTTGTTCTTGTTTTGATGAAAAGATCCACCCTAGGAGCATACTCCAACTGCATTGCAGTCCATAGAGAAGAACCTTTTCCTATCTCAGCTTCTTTTAGTGTTGGTGCTCTAGTCAATCATTTAGTGGTTGGATTTATTGGTGGAATCGTACCTGCAACTATACCATAGTTTAGAGACTATGAAAGAAAATTGGGTGCGCATATATAAATTATAATCAATGAATTGACATACTTGGATACATACTTTTGAAGCTTACTAAACCTGGTTTAGATAATAAAATATTCAGTGGAGTCTTGCGACGCTTACTTTTCTCCTTCAAATGCTCTAAAATTCAACTTACACATAGAATGAATTTGTTCAAAATCGTTTTAGAGATTTCAACAAGGATGAACTTACCTTGTCACATCAGCCATTCAATTCGGGTTATGAGTGTAATTTCATCAAATCTTCCGCCAGATATTCATAGATGTTTAAACTTAAATTCATTGTGGGTTGACGACGCGGACGCAGGTGGTAATGTGTTATATTGATGATTTCAAAATAATGTTGTCTAATCGGTGCATGGGGTAGAAACTAATGCGGGATTAGGCATTAACTAGTTCATTAAATGTCCAAAATCTGATCGTATCTTATGCTGCAAACATCCCATCATTCCTCTCTTTCAGTTGGTGGATCGGGGGTAGGGATTGTACTGTGAACATTTTCGTTGATATCCTCCTGAAAATGATCCGATGAAGATCGATCTTTCCATACAGAGTTGTCTTAGCAAAGATGAATAGGAGGCATGACTAGGACCTAGGGAACCAAAAATGACTCGGGATAAAACTAGACCGTACGACCCTCTTACGTGGTAAAGACACGTGGCATTCGATACTAGTGACTTTAATTGCTCATGTTAATCGGAGTCAGGGATTTATTTAAGCCATATGTTCTACAAACCAATCCTATCTTTCTGACGTTGAAATGTTTCAAGGACCAACAATCGACAATAAAATTACCCAAGTTCTCTCGAATCGGCTCCCTCGAAAAAGTCTGGATGCCGAAAACGCATCGGTGATCGGTGATTGGAGATAAATTTATCGCGGTCGAAATGATTGTTGTGATATTTTTGGATTTACCTGATCCCGATAAAGTGCATTGGGCATCGACTATTGGCGATTTATTTATGTCCTTTGCTAACGTCTGTCTTTCTCATATTTTTCTGATGTCGAAGGGGATCAACTATCTCTCAAACCTTTATGTGAATAACTTATGCGAACCCAAAAATGCCTTCTGTCGATGCTGATGAGAATCGGTGCTCGACGTCTGTTGTCTTTTTGTGGTTCCTTTACTTACTTGAATTCTTTCTGATGTTTAACCTGAGTGCGTTAGGTGCGGTGCTTAGCTGTTGATTCTTAATTCAGGTGTTAATTTCTTTTAGACATGAGGTTTCACAAGTTCAAACAAAATTGACTAGGTGATAGGAAACATGGAAACAAACAAATATAAATGATTCCCCAAAATTAAATCGAGTCAGACAGTGAAGAAAACAAGTGGTAGCCAAAAATTGAAAAAAATTGATAAGTATTTTAGGGTGTGTTGAGTGCTCAACAAATGGCGACTTACTGGGCGAAAGAAGAATATTTGTTCCTTCCCAGGGATTAGCTGATGCAGAAGCTGATTAAGAAATTAACTAGTTTTTTATCAGAGCCTCTTCTATCCTTGCATTTGCAATTCCCCAATTGGTGAATCCAGGCCTGTCTATGGGGTTTCAACCTTTATTCCACCTTTGTTTCCTTTAACTAGGACCCATGCCCTATTTTCACAATATTCGAGTAAAGAATTCACGAGCACC
>ML805314.1:32884-59144 GCA_009831015.1 Picea engelmannii
TTATATCACAGAACAAGAAGCAACAGAGTTCGAAAGTGCCAACCTGACAACTGCGACCATAAAATTGGCTAAGTATGGAAAGAAAGAGCGGCCGATTGGATTCGTCATGTGAGGATATAGATGGAGAGGAAGATATGTCAGTCCACCAACACTGGAACCCGCGAGCATAGAAAGGCGACTAAGTATATAACTAGAATGTGATAATACACGGGAAGAAGAAAAGGAAAAAATGACTAAGTATCTCACAGAAGAACATATATTGTTCGTTTATTAATGCCAATCTTTTTGAACCCCTGGTGAGTTCTCACTAGTAAAAGCATAAAATAAAGATCATAGAAGTTATTTGGGTTCAAGATGTATATGACGGAATAGGGGACATAAGTGTTGGATACCGCAAACCCGAGACCCAGTGAACAGATAATTGGCTAAGTATTGAAAGGGACCGCGGTCGGTCGGGATCATGGTGTCAAGATATAGATAAAGAGATGCCAATTTGTGAATCTGGGAGGCCGTGATCATATATATGTGACTAAATATAAAACCACAAAGGGATAATAGAGGGAGAGAAAAGAGGAGAAATTAAAAGAGAAAGTGTTTATATTTATTCCAATAGTATTCATATTAATATATATTAATAGATTATTTCTGGTTCAAATATAAATAATCTCCCAATTTGCAGGATGTTGTTTGGTTCACAAATTTTGTTGAAATCACAGAATTTTTGAGTGTAATATGTATATAAATAACAAGAAGCAACAGAGTTCGAAAGCGCCAACCCAACAACCGCAACCATAAAATTGGCTAAGTATGGAAAGGAACAACGGTCAGACAGATTCGTCATGTGAGGATATAGATGGAGATTAAGATATGTCAGCCTGCCAACCCTAGAACACGTGATCATAGAAAGGCGACTAAGTATATAACCAGAAAGCGATAATAGATGAGAAGAAGAAAAGGGGAAAAGCGCTAAGTATCTCACATAATAAAATCTATTGTTCCTTTATTAATGGAAATCTTTTTGAACGTTGTAACACACCCACTACGGGAACTAATATTTTTCATCTTTTTCCTTCTTTTCACGAAGGAACATAATCCATGAATTCCTATGGGGCCTGATGCAGACCCTACCATCCCTTATCCTTACCCATGTGATCGTTGGCTATGACCACAGGGCTTACCGGAGAGGTGCTTCTGACTTTCGCAATTTCGGAAATCGTGATGCATGTGTTCCCCTGCTCTCTTGTCTCTTGAAGTGCCAAAATCCAAAAGGAACCAACAATTTGTCACATCTAACAATGCCTCGGATTAAAACCTGGCATCCCACCTTTCAGAGTTTTGCGTAACGAGTTTTCGGGGTAGAAGAGGACAAGGGGTTCATACCCTTCGGTTTTTCGGGTGCCAAAACACCGAAACCCAAATATACATGCACTAAGCCATATCGGGATTTCACAAGTCGGGAATTCAGGACTGGCATGTACCAGGGACTTGCTTCTAGATATCCTAGGTGTCGAAATACTAAGACATCAAGACTTATCTGTGCTATTATTATTTCATGGTTTTGCAAGTCGGGGTTTTGCAATATGCACAGATAGGAAGCCTTGTACTTAGGTTTACCGGGAGCCGAAACCCCTAAGCTCGTATTCATCACTAATCTCATTTTGGGGTTTCGCAAGTCAGGACTTCATGACTGGTGAGCACAAGGGAACTGACTCTTGGGTTTCCTGGGTGCCGAAACACCAAAATCTAGACACGCTATGCCATTTTGGGGTTTCGCAAGTCAAGATTTCGGGACTGGCGAGTACAAGAGACTTGCCCTTAGATATCCCGGGTGATGAAACACCGAAACACCATATCTCATCCATGCTATTATCATTCCGGGGTCTCGCAAGTCAGGATTTTGGGACTAGAGAGTACAAGAGACATGCCCTTAGATATCCCGAGTGCCAAAACATCGTATCTCATCCACGCTATTATCATTTCGGGGTCTCACAAGTTGGGATTTCGGGACTCGTGAGTACAAGAGACTTGCCCTTAGATATCCCAGGTGTCGAACCACTAAAACACCATATCTCATCTGTGCTATTATCATTTTGGGGTCTCGCAAGTCAGGATTTCAGGACTGGCGATTACAAGAGAACTTACCCTTAGGTATCCCGGGTGCTGAAACACCGAAACATCAAGACTCTAATCACGCTACGCTATTCCGGGGTTTTGCAAGTCGGGATTTCATGACTGGCGAGTACAAGGAAACTGACCCTTGGGTTTCCCAGTTGCCGAAACATAGAAACACCAAGACTTATCCATGCTAGACCTTTTCGGAGTTTCATACTTCAGGATTTCGTGACTGGCGAGTACAAGGGAACTTACCCTTGGATTTCCCGAGTGCCGAAACACCGAAAGACCAAACTCTGAGGGAACCATTCTTGTTGGTGCAAGGTCTCCAGACTTAGGCCATAAAATCCTTCAACGGATTCTTGGGTAATTATCACCAGGCTTGGGGACATGACTGAAAGGCCTTCTTAACTTACCAAGCTATAAACTTTGTGACAGGGGAAAGGTAATCTTAGATATTTACTTAAATGGCAGTCCTTTCAAGGAACTCACTCTGGCTCTGGAATAGTGTGGGAACCTTCCCAGAAGGAGGTGCCTTCAGGGAAATCCAACCAAGACATCGCATGAGTCAAGTAAATGGGACAAATCTCCCAAGAATGGACTCAAAATCTGAACTTGTTCAATGTATACATATATATATATATATATATATATATATATATATATATATGAACCGAATATGGCCATACAAGTATAAGCATGCATCTGGCTTTTCCGATCAAACACACCAGGAAAACACTTCTATATAGAAACCATTCATGAGTGTACAACCATGAGCATGCATTTCAGGAACATTCAATTTGAAATACAAGACATAAATACTTATCAAAAAACACCAAGTGTAATGCAACTACTGAGAGGGGTGCTCGTTTCCACCCAACCATAGGCTCAACGACTCCAAATGTATTTACCACTAGCCACGCCCCGAGCTAGACCACAATGATTTTGAGACTCAGTCTCTTACTTCCCTCTCATCGGAAGTACAAGACGAAGGTTACACTCCTTCTCCTCTGCTCATGACTCACTGTATTTCCTGGAGTTCCTCTGGTTCTCCTTCCATGATTTCTGTTGTGTGTGTGTGTGTGTTTGTATGCTTCTCTCTCCCCCCCTCCTTCCACACTTATTTCCTCCTATGAGGTTGCATGTGGCATAAAATTCCCTATTTGATGGTCAGGTCTGAGAGCTTCTATGGATGGGCGGTTCGCCCCATCTCCTCATTTACTCTTGAGGAGCCTCCCCACCTACCATCTGGGGGAGTAATTCATTTCGGGGTCTGAGAGTGAGCTTTGGTTTTCCCGAGCATGTACAAACCGGTACGGTTTTGGTTCGGTGGAAGTTAACATAGCCACTCCCAGCCCCTTCCACCACCTCTCATCAACCATCGTGGTCTCTTTTCAGCATATCCCCCTCTCAGCAGTCATGCAACATATATTCATACATCATTTACATTCCTCGGACCTTTTATACTAAGGTCTATTAATTCAAACATTCACAATCTTTGAGTTTGCCATAGTTCTTGGCCAGTATAGTTATTTTTACAGACTGGGGGAAACAGGGTGTTACAATTCCCTCCCCCTTAAAGGAACATCATCCTCGATGTTCTATATATCAATATGACATGTATGTACAGGGGTAAACAAAATCATATATGTTTTTTTCCTGGCATCTTCCATTTCCCATGTAGCCTCATCTTGGCCAAAATGTTTCCACTGCACCTTGACCTATGCAATGGTTCGGTTCTTGAGTGAGGTTTCCTTTATGTCCAGTATGCATTGAGGTTCTGGTTGGAATTCTCCCTCTGGTTCCACCTGGATCACATACCATTCAATTATATGATTAGAATCATGTACATATTTCTTCAATAATGAAACATGGAAAACATTATGTTCTTTTACTGTGGGAGGAAGTGTTATCCTATAGGCTATAGATCCCACTCTATCTAGAACTTCAAAGGGTCCAAAATACCGAGGTGCCAACTTGGCACAGGTTCCCATGCTTGGGGAACTCTTCCTGGGCCTAACTCTGAGATATACGTGGTCTCTCGCTTGGAACTCTCTTGGAGTTCTCCTTCTGTCAGCATACATTTTCTGTCGGTTCTGAGCGACCTTTAGATTTTGTTTTATCTGAGTCACTTGTTCCATTTCTTTCAACATGTCAGGTGCAATGGTAACTCTATTTACAGGATTACTCCAACTGACTGGAGTGTTGCATGGCCTACCATAGAGGAATTTGAAAGGACTCATCTTTAGGGATTCTTGGTAGCCGTTGTTGTAGGCGAATTCCACTAGTGGCAGGTAGTCTTCCCACTTTTTGGGTTGATGAATTACATGCATCCTGAGCGTGTCTACTAATATTTGATTCACCCTTTCCGTCTGTCCATCGATTTGAGGGTGATAGGCTATGCTAAAAAGTAACTTGGTATCCAAACCAACCATCAGTGATTTCCAAAAGTTGGAAGCAAGTTTCGTGTCTCTGTCAGACACGATCTCTTTCGGCATACCATGCAGTCTAAATATATCCTTGATGAATACGTTGGCGATGTCTATTGCCTTACAAGTTGACTTTACGGGGATAAAATGAGTGGACTTGCTCAATTTATCCACCACTATCATGATGGTGTCATTTTGTTTGGTCGAGATTGGTAATCCGGTGATGAAATCCATGGAGATGGTTTCCCATTTCAATTCTGGGATTGGTAGAGGTTGTAATAATCTTGTTGGGTGTCGATGTTCTACTTTTACCTATTGGCATTCTATGCATTTGGCTAAGTACTCAGCTATGTCTTTCTTCAATATAGGCTAATAGAATTGTTTCCTAGTGGCTGTGATCATCTTCTGGTATCCTGGATGACTAGTATAGGGTATTTTGTGAAGTTCATCCATTATGAACCTCTTCAAGTCGTCACAATCTGGGATATACAATTTGTTTTTGTAAGTGAGAAGACCTCCTTCCATCATCTGGTAGCCTCCATACTTTATCCCTGTGGGTTCTTGCTGTAGGTACGAGGTCACGGTCTGGAAGAATGTGTCTGTCTCTTGTGCATTTCTGACTCTTTCCTTGACATTCATCTTGCAAGTGCTTATTGTTTCAAGGTGAATTCTTTTCATGCTTCTACTAAGGGCATCGACCACCCTATTTTCCTTTCCCTTAATATGTTTGATTTCAAAATCAAACTCGTTGAGGAGGGACATCCACCTAGCTTGTCTGGCATTGATCTTTGGTTGGTCAAACAGATATCGCAATCCACAGTGGTCTGTCATAAGTACAAATTTTCTTCCCAGGAGGTAATGCCTCAACATTTTCAAGGTGTGTACTATGGCAGCCAGCTCTAGATCATGGGTCACATAGTTGACTTCGTGCTCATTCAATTTTTGGGATTCATAGCAGACCACACTTCCTCCTTGCATAAGGACTCCTCCCAGCCCTTCCTTACAGGCATCTGTGCACATGAGGAAGTCAACTTCAGAATCGATGATCTTCAACATGGGTGTGTGGGTTAGTCAATGTTTTAGGGTTTGAAATATTTCTTCACATTTTTGTGTCCACGTGAATTTTGTCCCCTTCTTCTGGAGGGTAGTGATTGGACACCCAATCCTGGAGAATCCTTTTATAAATCTCCTATAGTATCCTTCCAAGCCCATAAAGGATCTGATATCTGAAACGTCCTTTGGGGTAGGCCATTCCATGATAGACCTGATCTTATCAGGGTCTACTGCTACCCCTTCTTCAGATAGGACATGGCCCAAGTAATGTATTTGCTTTTGGAAAAAGTCACACCTTCTAAATTTGGCATAGAGTTGATGTTATCTTAGCACTTGAAGCACAAGCCTAAGGTGTTCCTCATGCTCCTCTCTATTCTTGGAGTAAATTAATATGTCGTCAATAAAAACCAACACAAATTTGTCTAGGAAACTATTGAGCACATTGTTCATCAAGCACATAAAAGTGGCGGGGGCATTGGTTAATCTGAATGGTACTACCACAAACTCGTAGTGACCATATCTCGTCCTGAAGGCAGTTTTATGGATGTCTTCTCCCTTGATTCGGACTTGATGATATCCAGATCTCAAGTCAATCTTCGAGAAGATAGACACACCTCCCAATTGATCGA
The DNA here is from genome assembly GCA_009831015.1 of Picea engelmannii. Taxonomy (NCBI): domain Eukaryota; kingdom Viridiplantae; phylum Streptophyta; class Pinopsida; order Pinales; family Pinaceae; genus Picea; species Picea engelmannii. The sequence continues at coordinate 39,108 of ML805314.1, forward strand.
ACAAGTCATCGATCCTGGGTAAGGGGTACTTGTTCTTTATGGTTATCTTATTGAGTTGTCTATAATCTATGCACAGTCAGAGGGTACCTTCTTTCTTTTTCACAAATAGGACTGGTGCTCCCCATGGAGACATGTTGGGCCAGATATACCCTCTATCCATCATCTCTTTTAGTTGTAATTTAAGCTCAACTAGCTCAGGTGCGCTCATCTTGTAGGGTGTCCTAGACACCAACACCGCTCCTGGTGCAAGTTCTATTGATAAGTCAATGTCCCTTCTCAGAGGTAGACTCAGTACCCCTTTTGGAAATACATCTCTGTATTCTCTCAATGTGGGGTGTTCTTCAAGGCTTGGTTTGTCACCTTCAATTGTTTTCAACACCTGTATTGCATATAGTGGACATCCTTTTCTGCAATACTTTCTCATTTGAAGAGCTGATATTTGTCTCACCGAGACAGGTTTTTGGATCCCTTGAAGGGTTATTCTCCTTCCTTCTTCACTTACACATTCCAAGGTTTTATGGTAACAGTCTAGTTTGGATTTTGGGTGGCTAGCCAGTCCATACCAATCAACAGATCATACGATCCTAGGGGTAATATGTTAAGGGTTTCTTGGGTGGGGAATTCTCCCATAATTAATTGGCAGGCTAGTATGACCTCCGCTACCCTTCTTTTGATGCTAGTGGCTAACTGTACCAACCATGGCTTGGCATTTTTATGTGGATATAGTTTACATTTATCAACAGACTTAGGGGCTATATAACTCAAATTTGAACCAGGGTCAATCAAAATAGACAATAGATGGTTGGTGATCATACCTTCAATTTCCACCACTGAAGCTTGGTGGTCAGCTTGGTTATTATCCAAGGCTGCATAAATTTGTGGCACACTCCTAGCCACGTCATTAACGGTGGTAGCTTCTTGAACTTTGTAAATTCTTTGGTTGTTCTGTTGTCAGTGTGGGAAGTCCCTCAGTAGATGTTCTTCTGCACAACCCCAAAATTTCAAAGGTTCTCTCTTTGGGTTATCGGTCTTTACTGGGGAAGATCCAGAAAGTTTATTTCCACTCAAGGAGGGAAAGTTTTACTGGTGTACACTTTGGGCTGGGAAGCTCATCCTTGAGCTTTTTTTATAGTCCTTAAATATTGAGGATTTAAACCCCCTTTTCTAGAATCCTGAACTATTATTCTGCTTCCAGCCTTCACGAGGTCCTGTCCAATGCCCAAGTTGGTCATAACAATATCTTGCCTTTCGGATAGTATCTTCTAGGGTCTTTGGTTCGTCAAATTCAATCCTGTTCCGATAGTCCTTAGGTAGTCCACTAATGAATCGTTGCACCTTTTCCTTTTCTACTTTTATGTAGGGTACACACCTTAGAAACTCGAGGAATTTGCTGACATATTCCTCTATGGTGAGTTTCCCTAGCTTAAGTTCATAGAATTCTTTAGTCTTTTCGTTGAAATATTTTTTCGACAGATACTTCTTTCTGAAGTATTTATCAAACCGTTCCCAAGACAAATCTTCTTCGTGAATCCCTTTTACATTCTTAAGGTCTTCCCACCAAATGGAATCCTTTCCATTCAAGTTGAAGGTGGACACTCAGGCCTTCAAGTTTTCTGAGAAGTCATGGACTCTGAAATACTTCTTTAGTCCAAGCAGTCAGGCCTCCGCTTTCTCTCCCTTCTTTATTTCACCGTCGAAGGAGGGTGGTTTGGACTTCTTGAACTCTTCGAGATTATGACTCTTGGAAATTTTCTGCTTCTTTCATTTTCTTCGAGAATGAGAACTAGTTCTCCTACTAGAAGATCCCTCCGAGTCGCCAGCTTCCTTTCCAAAAGAATCGTTCGACGCTTGTCCCTTATCTCTGGGGTGGACCTTTCTCAAGGTGATCCTCTCAGTGTGGCCACTGACATGACCATGTTTCTGTGTCTCAGGTTCATGTTGCAATTGCATTTGTATGTCGGATAAGCTCTGCAGTAAAACCGTATTAATTTCCATTTGCTTCTCTTCCTCTTTTATCATATTTTTGTTGTCATCCTTACAACTCTGTAATTCGACCATGAGTCTCCTGACAGTCTCGGCTAGATCTGGAGGGGTCCCTACCACCCTCCTTTCGTCAGACTCTTCATCTCTATTGTGGGAGCCCTCCCCCACTTCATGGTGAGTCACCATTCTATACGTCTGAAATTTCATGCGGTTGATCGTCCGCTTGTGTGCCAAAGAAAAATGCTTGTTGTTAGTCAATATTTATATATATTCATAACCCGCGCAATATTCATATTTTTCACATGCATACACACAATAGGGGTTTTTCATTATTAACTTTAAATTTTGGTTAAGGGGGGTTAAGATATAAGATTACTCCTATTAAGAGTGCTTCGAATGGAGTCTTTGCGCAACTCATTCAGGAGACCTTGGGTTTCCCGGGTGTCGAAACACCAAACTCTAGACACGCTATGCCATTTCGGGGTTTTGCAAGTCGGGATTTTGTGACTGGCGAGTATAAGAGACCTTCCATTAGATATCTTGGGTGCAGAAACACCGAAACACCATATCTCATCCACGCTATTATCATTTCGGGGTCTCGCAAGTCGGGATTTCGGGACTGGAAAGTACAAGAGACTTGCCCTTAGATATCTTAGGTGCCGAAACACTGTATCTCATCCGCGATATTATCATTTTGGGACTGGAAAGTACAAGAGACTTTCCACTAGATATCTCGGGTTCCAAACCACTAAAACACCGTATCTCATCTGCGTTATTATCATTTCGGGGTCTCGCAAGCCGGGATTTCAAGACTGGCCATTACAAGAGAACTTACCCTTAGGTATCTCGACTGTCAAAACACCGAAACATCAAGACTCTAATCATGCTATGTTGTTCCGGGGTTTTGCAAGTCGGGATTTCAGGACTGGTGAGTACAAAGAAACTGACCCTTGGGTTTCCCGGTTGTTGAAACACCAAAACACCAAGACTTATCCATGCTAGACCTTTTTGGGGTTTCATACTTTGGGATTTCACGACTAGTGAGTACAAGGGAACTTACCCTTGGATTTCCCGAGTGCCGAAACACTGAAATACCAAACTATGAGGGAACCATTCTTGCTGGTGCAAGGTCTCCATACTTAGGCCATAAAATCCTTCAACGGATTCTTGGGTAATTATCACCAGGCTTGGGGACATGACTGAAAGGCCTTCTTAACTTATTGAGCTACGAACTCTGTGACAGGGGTGAGGTAAGATTAGATATTTACTTAAATGGTAGTCCTTTCAAGGAACTCACTCCAACTCTGGAATAGTGAGGGAACCTTCCCAGGAGGAGGTGCCTTCGGGGAAATCCAACCAAGACATTGTGTGAGTCAAGTAAATGGGATAGATCTCCCGAGAATGGAATCGGAATATGAACTTGTTCAATGTATATATATATATATATAAATGAACCGAATATGGCCATACAAGTATAAGAATGCATCTGACTTTTCCAATCAAACACACCAGGCAAACACTTCTATACAGAAACCATTCATGAGTGTACAACCATGAGCATGCATTTCAGGAACATTCAATTTGAAATAAAGGACATAAATACTTATCAGAAAACACCAGCTGTAATGCAACTGCGGAGAGGGGTGCTCGTTTCCACCCAACCATAGGCTCAACGACTCCAAATGGATTTACCACTAGCCACCCCTGAGCTAGACCACGATGCTTTGAGACTCAGTCTCTTACTTCCCACTCGTCATAAGTCCAGGATGAAGGTTACTCTCCTTCTCCTCTGCTCATGACTCTCTGTATTTCCCGGAGTTCCTCTGGTTCTCCTTTTGCGATTCATGTCGCGCGTGTGTGTGTGTCTGTATGCTTCTCTCTCCCCCCCCCCCCTTCCACACTTCTTTCCTCCTACAAGGTTTTGTGTGGCACAAAATTCCCTATCCGATGGTTAGGTCTGAGAGCTTCTACGAATGGGCGGTTCGCTCCATCCCCTCATTTACTCTTGAGAAGCCTCCCCACCTACCATCCGGGTGGGTAATTCATTTCAGGGTCTGAGAGTGAGCTTTGGTTTTCCTGAGAACATACAAACCATATGGTTTTGGTTCGGTGGAATTTAATGCAACCACTCTCGGACCCTTCCACCACCTCTCATCAGCTATCGTGGTCTCTTTTTTAGCACATCCCCCTCTCAACATACATGCAACATATATTCATACATCATTTACATTCCTTGGACCTTTTATACTAAGGTCCTTTAATTCAAACATTCACAATCTTTGAGTTTGCCATAGTTCTTGGCCAGTATAGTTATTTTTACAGACTGGGGGAAACAGGGTGTTACAAACGCCTGGTGAGTTCTCACTAGTAAAACCATAAATTGCAGATCATAGAAGTTCTTTGGCTGCAAGATGTATATGATGGAACATGGGACATAGGTGTTGGATACTGAAAACCCAGGACCTGGTGGCCATATAATTGGCTAAGTTTTGGCCAAGAGAAAGTTTTTATATTTATTCCAAGAGTTTTCATATTAGTATATATTAATAGATTATTTTTGTTTCAAATGTAAATCATCTTCCAATTTGTCGGATGTTGCTCGGTTTTCAAATTCATTTATATATATATATATATATATGACACAACATTTTTTTTGTATATGCACATATATTATCAAATAGAAGAAGCTACAATATATGAAAGATATTGAACAGGAACATGATGTCAACACTTGAGTTGCCTTGTTATATTAGTCATTAATTCATTCTATTTACAAGACTCGAAGAGTGAAAGCAGGGCAAGTCCTCCAATTTATTTCTTTAAGTATAGGGTGGGCACCACATAAGTATGGCCTATGACAAATTATTCATCCATGTAAAATGTAAGGAATGAACAGAGTAGCCTTTATTTAAATCGAAGAACTGGGTAATAGAAAGAAAATATTGTCGTCCATGTTTAACGACACACACAAAAAATGTACTAAATAAAATGAAAAGAAATACCAGATATTGGAAAACACCATTAAAAAAACCGCAAATATTCTATATTCAAATAAGATAGGTTACAAAATACAGCTGACATTATTTTCCACAATGACTATGATTTGGCTTGCTGTTGACCAAAGAAAATATGTACAATACTGAAGCTTATGGACAGTCTTCTTGACGATCAAATATTGAATATCAATTTCGGGTGTTGGAATTCATTAGTGCTACCAACTAGATCTATCCCAACTTTTTGAATATCTTGTCTCTTATAGATATGTACTTCCTGCATTGGTTGGTTATTCAACATTCCATTCTTTGTTAAGTGTTAATTTCCCTCTTTCGTCGAAAACTTGGGGTTTAAGGTGCCTTCCTTGTAATGTTTATGACCGTTCACATCTGAGACAACTTAGAAATGCGATTCATGCCCAATTCAAATTTGAGGGAGTCATTTTATGTGACGTCAACTTTGGGGGAAACAAATCCTATTAGGAAACAGAAGCTGAGACAAAAAAAAAATTCAAGTATGTTGTGACTGCTATTCTCCCTATATTCGATCAACTATTTGGTTGAAAAGTCTACCTGGAGATTTGTATGTTGAAATTATTTGTTTTATTACGGTAAATTGGAAGGGATGTCCAAGCCAACTGAAAAATGTTCCTCTCTTGAAGTACATAACTTCTTCCAGCAACACAGGTCTAGAAAGTGTATCAAATGTTGCAAATCACATCAAAATATATATTTCATTGTAGGGGTGGTATACATGGCGGCCCACAAAAAGGTCTGGAATGTTCGGAAGTGACGCCAAATATTACTCCATGCACGAATACACTCAGAAGAAAACTATAAAATTGGATACCAACGAACATGAGAAACTATATGCACGTTTGAATCAACATTCAAAAGTTACAAAACAGTTTATGCCAAATTTGTAACAAAATTGATAGACAACCAGTTTCTATGTCAAATAGTGTTGAGAGACCTCTGGATGCAGTAACAGACTCAAAATATAATCAAATTTCGATCACTACTAATACTAATGTCAAGTGTAAGAAGTCGTGATCCCAGGTTCCAGGTATTTTCACTTCCAGTCATCCACATAGACGGTGACCCCAGGCTCCAGATAGCTTCGGCTTTGGACATTGACATTGGTGGTGGTGATGGGAACTATAATATCCATAGGCCATGCCCAATTGTAATATATATGAAAATGTACTTAAGCTGGTGAGTTGTTTTGATATAATTTTGTATACACATTTCACGACATAGTGTGTGCATGTATTGTGCAGTGCAATGATGAAGTGTGCACATTCAAGGATACTACGCACAACATCTTAAGTGGGCACGATTGTGAGGCCAACGAGCCTTTATGTATATGTTATGTTTCATAGGATGGTGATCCAATTATTATAAGCTAGGATGCTTATGTTTTGATTAGTCCGGAGAGCCTATATGTTAAAGGCCAGTGCACCTATTTTTGTATATGTATCATATTTAATATAAAATACATCATTGAATGTAGACCGACCATGATAAAAGAGATGGGGGAATAAACTCTACTGGTTAGGGAAAGGGAGGGGCTAAGTTAAGGAAAGGGGATAAGTTAGGGAGCTTAAGACAAAAATGAATATTATATTAATATTTTTTTAATCATAAAGTATGGATAATTATTTATACTAAGTTCTAAAGTTGGGTACAAGTGGGCCAAAGTAGCTCCCAACATGACAAGTGTCAAGTTGGGGACATGCATACATATTTTTGGGACTTAGTTCATTCTTATCATATTTCCCATCATTCCTTCCATCATTCAGCATATAGTCAATCATCCATGAGTATTCACACCCATTGAGCTATCCTTTGTATCTTCATGACTGTACCTAAACCCGTATCCATAGCCAATTGTGTTGGTGTATCTGGTTATCTTGGGAGATGGACTAAAGAAGCAGGTTGTCAGGCCTGTGAGATTCTTTGGGTGAGAGAATTGTTGGGGATTGATCTCCTGAAGGTATTGAACTACAACTACAGTGCTCTAAGACTTCCTGTCCGACCTGTTGCTAAAGCCCGAAAATGAAGTGGGGAAGCCGAAGGACTATTGTGAAGAGAAGGGGCACACTTCTGGGATGGGACAAACATGTGGGGAATGAGGGACTATGGTTTGTTAGTTTGATTTATCACCTGAGACAGAATCCTTCCTATTGTCCATGAGACTTTAGCCTGGTTAGGAATCCCTTTACCCGGGTGGAGTTTATTCCCAGCTTGGGGCTAACTCACTGTTGAGAGTGATGAACAATGTGGTCTAAGGATGGGAGGTTTGTGGGAGGTTTTCACATAGTTGGTGACATTCTTACCAAGATAAGTGCCAATTTGGGTGATAAATTTACATGCTGCATTGTTATTTGCGTGCTTATATTTATGGGCTTATCTATGTGTGTTTATAACTATCTGTAAATTTATGGGTATTTCCTGTTTATGTTGCATGTATATGTTTACTGTCATTTTAGTATGAATCCATTCATTGACATAACGTATTTGTCTATATATATATATATATATATATATATATATATATATGCTTCCACAAGAGTTCTGTGTGCATATGTATTTTAATTGCACGCAGTTTGAAAATTTTATGTGGCATAGCTCAGTTAGATGTTGGGTATGTTACAGTATCTTCCACAGAGAGAACGTAAGAGTTATCTGGCATAGCATGGCCCAGCATGGATAGTTGGGGATGTTACAACATGGTATCAGAGCATCAATTTTCAACACTGAGCTTGGATGGGCCGAACAAGTTGAGTTGTAGCGAAATTTCACAGAGAAATTATTTCGAAGTGGCCAAATTTCAAGTTGCAGAGCGTCCATGATAATATTTGGAAGCAATGACGTGGAATTGGCGAAAGCCACAATTTTTGTTGTTAAATTCATGAGAAAATGGATAAATTTGGCCAAGAGATGAGTTATTCCCAATTTAATATTTGTTCTAGCAAATTTGAATCTGGAATTGTCGAATTTGAAGTCACAGTGAAGCCATGATAGATGAATTCATGAGAAAATGGATAAATTTGGCCAATAGATGATTTATTCCTGATTTAATATTTGTTCTAGCAAATTTGAACCCGGAATTGTCGAATTTGAAGTCACAGTGAAGCCATGATAGATGGAGCGAAATTCATAATTAAAATTCCCAATTCATGAATTGATTTGGGTGAATTTGTTCCAGAAATGCCAACCCACGACGATTTGTTATTACGAAGGTTGAACTGGTGTTATCCAGGTGAAATTGAATGAATTTCGTGGTTGCAGAATGTCTATGGTAAATTGGGGAAAAAGTTAAGAAAAATCCCCAATTTCTGCAGCGAAATTCACGAGGATTTGATGCGCATAAAGGTGAATGTGCACAGGTGGGCGCACTAAAAATGCATGATGCGCAATGAAAAGATTGTGATAGGTAAATTTTGGCACTGCACGACAATATATTGGCATGCTGGTGCGCGTGTTAAATTTTGGTGGCGTGCGGAAAAATGTTAGTGTGCGGGTGTGCGCGCTAAATTTTGGTACCGCGTAGAAAAATAGTGGTTTTCTAGTGTGCACGCGCTAAATTTTGGCGCCGCACAGAAAAATGTTGGTGTGTGGGTGTGCGTGCTAAATTTTTCATTGCGCATTGTGCATACACATAATAAGTGTGTGTGGTGTGGACATTCATAATAATGGTGCACGTGGTGTGCGTAGTATTGGCACAACGCAGTGGAGTTTGGTAGCTACGTGCGCAATGTGGGTATATGTTGTCGCACGACAACTTAGTTAGTATTGTGTGCAGATTTTTAATGTGCATTGGAGACATACTAAACTCTGGCATGGTGCAGCATATCGAGTGAAATGCGCACAAAATATTTGTGTGCGGTGCAAAGACTGGGCGCGGTGGATATCAACACGCGGTACAAAAAATACGCATGGTGGATATTGGCGCGCGACATGAAAGTAGTGTGCACAAGTTATTGGTGCGATAGAGGAGTCATACACAGTGATTTTAAAGTGTGTGAAACACGATTTACCTTATGTTGCTGCTGCGCATGGTGAATATGGGTTTACAGGTTGAAATTTGTGTGTGGGGAGTTGTTCGAAGGGTGAATAACAACAGAAAATCAGTGAATTTCTATGATGTTTTATATCATTTGAACGTCATCATTTTGAAACGTGTTTTTTAGAGCCATAGGAGTGTTTTTAACAACTTTCTAATGGTGTAAATTGTTCATCAAATAGAGCTTTTTTTGAGAAAGTTACAACACAAACAGTGGAGGGTAAATTTTATGACCCAACTAACTTCAAAGGGGCATAACTTTCTGCTCCGGAATCAGATTGAGGCGCAGGAGTAGTCAATGGAAAGATATTGAACCATAGAAGACATTAATATAGATTAATTAAATTTATGTCCATGTTAAAGGTGTTTAATATGGAAAATAATGTTCCTATAACATTCCAGACCAAAAAAAAAAAACACAAATTGGCCTAGAACTTCAACAGGCTGTAACTAGCAACCCAGAACCTAGAATAAGGTGAAACTTGAAAAAAATGTCCATAATTTGTTTATGAAGAAACCCAATTGATATAATACAAAAATTTCAATGGAGTAGGTGAAAATTTTCATATTTACAGCGCAGATTTGAGCTAAGTTGAAAAACGAACAGAAAAATTATTGGGGAAATTTCAAATGACGATAAATTTATGCTCCAGACTTGGAATTGAGCATGCTAGTAGGTGTTTGAAAGGTATTGAACAATGGAATCTAAATATCCACCTAGAAAATTTATCTGGGTATTCAAACTTTCATGAAATCAGAATAAAGGATTCTGATATATTATTGAACCAAAATGGTTCATATTTTTCATGAAATTGTTGAAATAGATAGTCTGACAAAGTTTTGTTGGCTGCACATTTTGCAGAGTCAACAAGAACTAGATCAAATCAAGATTAGTGCAAATTACATAGGAATGGAAGATGCACAGGGGACTTACAGTCAACAATATGAGAGCAGGGGGATGGATGTTTATTTGGGCATTGAAGGAACAAACTCCAATGGACATGGAGAAGGAAGAGATGATAATATGAATATGGTAGAGACCATTAAAAATTTGTAGAAGGATGTCCAAAGACATAAATATGATAATCAAAGGCTTATTAAATCCAAAGAGAAGAATGATGATTTCAACATGAATTTATTGGAGAGCTTGAATGGAATAGAAAAAAAATTGGATAAGGAGAGTGGCTCAAGCAAATATGGAAATCACAGGTATCATGATGAGAAAAGAAAAACAAGGAGTGTTAGTAGACATCACCATCACTCCCCAAGGAATTCCAATAAGATAGCAGGAAACAAATCAAGACCATCCCCTTTCATAAAGCATAAGAGGTCTGGGGTGGATGAGCTACGAGGAGAAATGAACAAAATCAAACCTCCTACATTTTATGGTGAGCACAAGAAGGACGAGGATGAAAAAACATGGTTGTTGGTCATGAGAGTATTTTCAATTACACAATTATTCTTCTCATGCAAAAGGTATAATTGACATCTATCAACTCAAGGGAAAGGAATCCATGTGGTGGGATCAACTTATGCAAGTGCAACACATTAAAGAGAAAAGTGTTACCTGGAGGGAATTCAAGAAGTATTTTGAGAAGAAATACTTGACTAAGAGATATTATGACAAGAAAATGAAAGAGTTATTTCAACTCAAGCTTGGGAGTATGATCATTGATGAATATGAAAGAAAGTTTTTAGAACTGTTGAATTATGTCTCTTTCATCAAGGATGAGACAGTTAAAATTCAAAGGTATTTGAGTGGATTGCCATCATTCATCAATGACAAAATACAGTATGATGATCCCAAGACATTGGAAGAGACCATAAGGTGAACTAAATGGCTATATTATCAACAAAAAGTAAGGCCAAATTTCCAAAAATCTTGGTAAGACAAAAATAAATTCAAGGTGGATCAGAGGAAGAAGGGAGCTAAGCCACCATTCTTCAAAAATAATTCACAAGGACCGCAAACTCCTAGAGATCCCAGAATGATTGATACATGGAGTCAAAGGCCAAGGCATCCACCTATTCAATGTTGGGGTTGTAACGGAGATCATATGTTCATAGATTTTCCTCACAGAGGTGAAAAAGGGAGAACTACTCACAATGTACAACAAGATGAAACAATGGAGGACATGGGTAGAAATGTGCCAAGGATCTATGCAGCACTAGACAACAAGAAAGATGTTGGAGTTACTTCACACACACCTAGGATTTCTTTTCCCTAAGGTTTTTATTTGTTTATTAGTCATAATTAGTCATTATCCAGTCTCCTATATTTTAGGAGAGAATATTCCACCTGGAGAATATTCTCTTTCAGTTGACACTTCAGTTTGGCTAGTTGAGTTGAGTTTAGATGTTGCATTGGGATCATCACCATGCAACATTTAGATCATCACCATGATAATTTGACCTTTCCTTGGTATTGTTGGTCACTATAATTGCTTAATTAACTCAAACAATCAAGTGCTACATAAATTGTCAACCCAGGGAAGTCTGTTTATTGCAAAGATAACCACGCACTATATATGCTCAATTCCAAAAGCAACTTAGAGTTGTAGTAAAGAAAACTATATTAATCACACTTGCCTTGAATAAACTAATGTTTTGACTTGAATTACAGGAAAGCAACCTACCTATTGTAGATCTTAAAGAGATGATTAATCTAAAGAATCCTGGATTACATTAAAATAACAACTGCAACAGGAAAGAACAACTGTTTTGTAGCCAGAGAACAGGACCCTATTCCCAAGCAGGAACTCCAGCACCTTGTTTCTGATTAACACACTTTCATGAAAACATTAATTCATAGAAGGATAACTCTATCTAACAGAGAATAGGACCTTCTAATCCCTTCCATTAAGCAGGGACCCTTAACCCAGTCTCTGATTATCACATTTGTGAAAACAACTGAAACATAACTAATTCTACAGAGAACAGGACCTTCTAATCCCTTCCATTAAGCAGGGACCCTTAACCCAGTCTATGATTAGCACACTTGCGAAAGTAACTGAAAGCTAACTAATTCTACAGAGAACAGGACCTTATAATCCCTTCCATTAAGCAGGGACCCTTAACCCAGTCTCTGATTAGCACACTTGCGAAAGTAACTGAAAGTTAATTGATTCTACAGAGAACAGGACCTTCTAATCCCTTCCATTAAGCAGGGACCCTTAACCCAGTCTCTGATTAGCACACTTCCAAAAGTAACTAAAAGCTAACTAATTCTACAGAGAACAGGACCTTCTAATCCCTTCCATTAAGCAGGGACCCTTAACCCAGTCTCTGATTAGCAAACCTCATAAAATCATCACACAAGATTTCTAATTAAAATGATTATGAACTTCGTGAAAATAATGTAACACTCAATAAAATAAAGTTGTTAACAAGACAGAGTTCAGTAGTGTTTCAGCAAAGCAAAAATTCATTAAAAGTAGTGGTCCATCAAGAAAAAAAGTTAATCAAGGCATAAACATAAATTACACTAACACACGATAAAACTAACGGGTGAATCTTGTGAAGAAGGTGGGCCCTCCCTTCTCACAAGATTCCCCTGAGACGAAAAGGCTAGAGAAGGATGTTCAAAACCGTCTTTTATTCATCTATCAATGGAACATATTAGAATTTGGAAAATGAAGTATGTCCCTCTCTCTGAAGCTTTCTTAATACATAAAACTTGCGATCCCTCGAATGATGATTTCCTCTTATTTAAAGAGGGAATCACTTCGATACAATTGATCAAAAATTATAGATGTATATCTGAGTCCTATTCTTAGTCAGATTGACTTTCTAAACCAGAATAGGATGTCCTAGTCTCGCACAACAGAATGCTATTACAAGTGTTGAATGAGGTGTTGCTGTTACGGCTGGAGTAACAATTCTTTCTTGTTGTTGTTGATGTCGTTTCAACACCGAAAATCGTGGGTTGTTTCAGCCACGGGATTTGGGCTCTTGACTGTTTCAGCATTCTCATGCAGGAGCGATGGTTGGTGCTTGGCTGACGGTGCAACTGTTCTAGAGTTGTTGTTGACCGCTGACTGTGTAACAGCTTCCTTGTGTTTCAACATCGTCGTTCTTGGGCTGTGTAACGACTTCCTCTGTGTTTTAGCATTGTGACCATGAACTGTGTAACAGCTTCCTCAACATCGTCGATCTTCTGTGTTTCAGCATCTGCGACCCTGGACTGTGTAATAGCTCTTTGTTTCAGCATCTGTGACCCTGGACTGTGTAACAGCTCTGTGTTTCAGCATCTCTGACCTTGTTCTGTGTAACATCTTCTGTGAACTGTTGTTTCAGCAAAAGGCCTCAAATGCTAATCTGCAGTTTGAATTATTTCAGCACTTATACATTTCTAATCAATGGTTAAGTACGAGAGTGATGTAAAATATTATGCAAAATAGATTAAACGTATAGTAATGAGAAGGGACGTTGTATACCTTTGGAATGATAAGATAAAGTGATAATATGAGTTTAAATGTGGGTGATCAAGAGTGTAATAGTGGAAAAAAGTATGGGCAAAAAGGTACATTGTGTGGTCCTAACATCCCCCCCAACTCAAGGTGTTGCATGTCCTCAGGCAACTTCACTCTGAATCAGAGTCTGGATACTGACTCTGAGCATGTAAGTTACTCAAGCAGTGACTGTGGGAGGTACTGTCCGTTGGCGCTCTGAACCCTTGGACCTACTGTAATCTTTGCCATGCTGTTGTTTCTGTCTTCTTGATTGTAGTTGCTGAAAATGTTCAGTCACCCCTGGTTTCTTTAAGAAATCATAATATTCTGTGACAAAGGTGGTTTCATTCTGTGGTTCTGGTCTTATCCATAGAAGGCGGTTGTCTTCATTGTGTTTAGCAGCCATGAAGTCATCTTGCCAAATGATTTGATTGTGGAGAAAGGAGGTGAACGCCTGAATCTGGATGTCCCCGACAAGAGGATTGAGGTTCAGCTGCCTGTTCTCAGGAATGGCTTCGTTATGGAAATATGCCTCACAGAGGAGGTGCTAATCTCTAGCAAATGCTTCTATGAAACTTTTGACAAAATCTGTTGGGTGTAGTACTGCATGGGGTTTGCCCTCTATAATTGATTTGATCTGAAACCATGTGAGTCACTCCATAAGGAACAAGGAGTAGTTGCAAGGTGGTTTCCTTGTAGCTAATAGCTTTTGTGTCAGGTCAAATACCCGGGCCATTCTGCCTTTCAACTCTTTGTTTTGTTTATTAAGGGCACGAGCTTCCAGGCGTATCTGTTCTAAAGCTTCCCAATTTTAGTATGTATGATTTATCCAGATTTGTCTGTGCTCTTGCAGGATTTTGGCCTGTGTTGCAGCATACTCTTTCTTCCATTTGTGTATTGCTACCTGCTCATCCCATAGCTGAGTCTGTGTTTCAGCGTTGCAAGTAGTGGGATGAGGTAAGGTCTGAGTAGATTTTTCCACAAAAGTGGGAAGATTGATCTGGCTGGGAGGTGTAAATTCATCCATAGGCATTGTCTGTACAGCTTTGTTGACAAAGGCAGGGGCTTCATTTGTTGCAATGCAGGGCTCAGTCTTAATCTTGGGACATCCTGCTGGTTCTTGTGTTTCAGCTGTAGCTGGTTCTTGTGTGACATCTATAACTGGTTCTTGTGTGACAACAGGTTCTTCCTTTTTGACTACATAAGTTGAAAGAGTAGGGGGAGCTCCTGATATTGGGACTTGAATTACCTTAATCTTGCTTGATAGTAAATATCCCCACATTGACAACACATATATTCTTTACACAGGCTCTCTGTAGTCCCCTCTGGCAGGGTTGTTGTGCAAGCTAAGGTGTACAAATTTAGTTCCTTCTCGTATGCTTCCTTTGCCCTGGCTAATTCTTGTTTGTATGCTTCCAGTTCAGACTTTAAAAACTCATTTTCTTCTAAGATAGAGGTGACTGGTTCTTGTGTGGCAGTCATAGTCGCACTGGCTTGTTCTTGTGGAGCAGCTACATGAATGGCAGTTGCTTCCTGTGTTTCAGCTTATTGATGTAAGGAGAGTAGTGTTGCAACACCCTGGACCTCTGATTCCTGTGTCTCAATGTCAATATCAGTAGCTGGTTCTTGTGTTTCAGCCGTAGTTGGTTCTTGTGTGGCAGCTATGGCTGGTTCTTGTGTTTCATCCACTGAATGAGTAGTTGGTTCTTGTGTCTCAGCTACGGAATGGGTAGCTGGTTCTTGTGTTTCGGCTACTTTATTTGAGGGGAGTAGTGTTGCAGCACCCTGGACCTCTGATTCCTGTATCTCAATTTCAATATCAGCAACTGGTTCTTGTGTTTCAGCCGTAGCTGGTTCTTGTGTGGCAGCTATGGTTGGTTATTGTGTTTCATCCACTGAATGGATAGCTGGTTCTTGTGTTTCAGCTACGAAATGGGTAGTTGGTTCTTGTGTTTCAACTAATCTATTTGAGACAGATGATGTCGCAACACTCTGGGCATCTGGTTCTTGTGTTTCAGTGCCCGTGGGTGGAATAGGCAAAGATCCCGGGATTTGGGAGGTTGGAGGTGTACGGGGTGTCAGTCAAATGGGTTGGGGGTCTAGGGTAGTGGAAATAATGGGTGGCCTTGTTGAGGCCCTTGTTCGCTCTTTTTCGTAAGAAGGCCGGAAAGAAGGGAATTTGTTTTCGTTTTTGTGAGGGTCTTTCCTCAATGATGGGGCAAGGGGAATTATCTGGCTCAGAGTCATCACTAAGAATATGAAGCACGGGAGTGGATGATTCTGGTAAGGTATGAGGTGGGCTTGGTATAGTAGGGGAATTGATTGGACTGATAGGTTCTGTGGGCGGGCTATTGGGTACTTCTGGGGAGTCTGGGGGGTTTTGTTGTTGCTGCTCCTGGGGGTTTATAGGTGGGTTGTTTAGTGGAGGGTTTTGTTGAGCAAAACCCCTTTGAATGAGTAGTTGGACAAGACGGTGATGGGTGAGTGAGAGGGTGGGATCTTTAGCCTTTCTTCAATAATGTGCCATATTTTTCAGGCAACCCAACAAATAATAAGGAATATTCACTCATCTATTATGCCGTAAATGAGATAACAGAAGAAAGTCATGCTGATAAACTACCTGGTATCGACCCTCGTAGGTTAGGTAATGTTTGATGAATCTTGCAACTTCCAGCCATGGGGGTGGCAATGAGCTGAGTTGAACACCCCTGCCTTTAAGTTCAATTCGTTCTTCTGGCAAGAAGAAGTTCTGCTGAGCATTCCGAATGATATGTTTATGACTGAACATGCGACTTTCGTCGATAAGGAGGCCTGAGACCTGTGCCATATCTTCTTCTGTTACTGAAATTTGGACCCCTTGGACAACTGAATGGTCTTCCTGAAAGTTTTGAGCGAACTGCAGAACCTTTTGTTCATTATACCCCTGGAGTCTCTGAAAGTAACTGAGCCATCCTGCCTGTTGAAAGATTTGATAAGCTATTGGATAATGTTCTAACATCGTTGTGGTGGCAGGCTCATTCCTTATGACAGAGCCTCCCATAGCTACCAGCTCGGTAGGATACAGCGTCAAAGAGTTTGAGTATCAGCTTTTGCGCAGAGTGAGTTTTCCGAGCGACGTTATGCAAAATGGCGGTCAAATGCGCGAAAGGGTGGTGAAATAGGGATGGCGGTGGTGAATTCGTGAGAAATGATGGTATAGAAGGTTTGATGTGTCCTCCCCTGCCATCAAGTGCGTCTAATAAATGATTGCACTCGAGTGGTCATAATGATTTAGAATCTTCTCATTAACTATAGCCTAACTGAATTACATAAAATTTACATACCTTGCCTTACCTTTTGATTCATTCTGCAAACAAAATATCATGCCTATCCATGGTAGTCCTGTAGTGGTTGTGGCGGAGACTTTTGATCTAATAGATGAATTGTGTCGAGGGTTTTCTAACTGGAAGGACGAACTATAGTATGAGAGCGTAAAAGCTTGCTGACAGATGATGTTGAAAAATTCGTGTTTCAGCAACAGAGAAGAACGAAACAATTGTTGGACGGTGTTGTTTCGGTGATGAGAAAATGTGAAGAACTGTTGAACAATGGTGTTTCAGCAACAAGAAAAATGGGGCGAAACAATTGCTGGACGGTGTTGTTTCAATAATGAGAAAATGTGAAGAACTGCTCAACAATGGTGCTTCAACAACAAGAAAAACGGGGCAAAACAATTGTTGGACGGTGTTGTTTCGTCGATGAAGAAAGTGAGGAATTGTCGGATTGTAGTGTTTTGGCAATAGGGAGAACACAAAGTGTTGAACAGTGGTGTTTCAGCATCGGAAGAAAGTCAAAAGTGTTGAACAGTGGTGTTTTAGCATCGGGAGAAATGATAAAGAGTTGCTGACAATGGTGTTTCAACATCAGAAAAGAAAAGGCGAAACAATTGATGGACGGTGTTGTTTCATCGATGAAGAATGGTGAGGAAATGGGGAAAAGTGGTAAAAGGTTGTTGACCAGTGATGGGGGGATTAGGTGTGGGGTTGGTGGTAGCGGTGTTTCGACAACAGAGGAAGGTCAAGAGTGGTAAACAATGGTGTTTCAGTAATGAAGAAAGTCAAAAGTGTTGAACATTGGTGTTTCAGCATTGGAGGAAAGTCAAAAGTGTTGAACAGTGGTGTTTCAGCATCAGAGGAAGCTTGTCTCTTTGAAGTAGGATCTTCCTTTCCTAGTGGCATGTGCTTCGATCGAGAATCTGCAAAAATCGACTGTAACATGGTATTTCTTGACAGGGATTATTAGTAAATAAAATCTAATATAATCTAATACTAAAGAAATTAACTTAAAAGAATTAATTGCAATTAGTGGTAGAAACCCCCTCAATGAAGAGGAAATGGGCGTCTGCCATGCATGTGGCCTTAAAATCTTCTTTGGAAATAGGGCGTTGGTACAGACGAAGTCGATGACCATTTACAAGTAATGGAGTTTTGGAGTCATCGATTGTGAGGAGCCTTACTATTCCATTGGGGAAAACAATGTCTACTTCGTAAGGTCCAACCCATCTTGTACGCAGTTTCCCTTGAAATTATTTGAACCGGGAATCATACAGTAGGGCCCAATTACCTTTTTGGAACTGCTTGTTCTTGATATTTTTGTCATGCCATTTTGATCTTTGCTTTTAAATTATGGTTGTTTGTTGAATGGCATCTAGTCTTTTCTCCTCCAGTTCATTAAGCTGCTGCAACCTGGTTGTTTGTGCATCGGTCAAATCAAGGTTGACAGCTAAGGAAGTCCTTAAGGGTTTTATTTCAAATTCCATCGGAAAGACAACACTCTTTCCATAGACTAATTCATAGGGAGAGAATCCTGTAGTATTTCTCCAGGTAGTTATGTAGGCCCATAATGCTTCCAGGAGCCTGTAGGACCAATCCTTTCTATTTTCCTTCACTGTTTTTGTGAGAATGGCTTCTATTACTTTGTTTGTGCTTTCCACCTGTCCATTGGCTTGGGGGTGGTATGTTGTAGTCATTCTCTGTTGAATATGATATTTCGGAAGGGTGGCTTTGAACCCATGAGAAGTGAAAGGAGGTCCTCCATCTGAAACTAATTCTCTTGGTACTCCAAATCTGATGAAGATGTCTTTAAATAAGAAATCTGTAACTGCTTCTTCGGTCGCTCTGTGGAGTTCCTTGGCTTCCAGCCATTTAGTCATGTAGTCTGTGCAGACCACTATGTAAACTTTCTGATTGGATGGAGGGTTGATGGGTCCTATGAAGTCTAAGGCCTATCTTTCAAATGGTTCAAGTACTATCTTGGGATTTAATGGAATTTCATCTCTATGATTAGTTTTGCCTACTCTTTGGCAGCTATCATAGGCCTGGACATATTTTTTTTCATCTTTGAAGAGTGAGGGGCAATAGTACCCCATCCTGAGAATTTTATGTGTTGTTCTCTTATCAGCAAAATGCCCTCCACAAGGGCCATCATGACAAGATTTTAGTATATCATACACCTCATCTTCTCTAATACACCTTTGGATTTCTTGATCATCTCCTGTATGGAAAAGATACCCATTTATCCAACTATACCGAGCACTTTGATAAATAATACTTTTTTTCTCTCAGTGGGATAGGTGTGGTGGTAACTTCCCTGCAACCAAGTAGTTAGCAATGTCTACATACCAAGGTGAGTGAGCAAAAACTGCAAATAGATATTCATCAGGAAAGGAATCATCTACTGGGGTATCATCAATAGGTGTCAATCGAGAAAGGAAATCAGAAACTACATTCTCTTTTCCTGGTCTATCTACAATTGTAATATCAAATTCTTGCAATAATAGTAGCCATCTGGTGACTCTAGCATTTGTGATAGGTTTGTTCATTAAGTATTTGATAGCTGAGTGATCAGTATGGACAAAAGTAGAATAGCCAGTAATGTAGTGTCTAAATTTATTAATTGCATAGATAACTGCTAAGAATTCCTTCTCGGTGACTGTATAATTGAGTTCAGCAGGGGTCATATTCTTGCTAATGAAATAGATAGCATAAGGGAGATGATTCTCTTCCTGTCCCATGACAACTCCTATTGCAGTATCCGAAGCATCAGAGGATTTGTGAAATGGAAGTGCCCAATCAGGTCCTCTAAGGATAGGAGCTGTAGATAACTGATGTTTAAGTGTATTAAATGCTTCCTGGCAACAATTAATCCATTTGAATTCAACATTTTTCATCAGTAACACAAACAGGGGAGAAGCTATTTTGGAAAAATTCTTAATAAATCTTCTGTAGTATCCACCATGTCCTAGAAAACTTCATACCTCTGTTTGGGTTTTGGGAGTAGGAAGATCCTTAATGACTTGTATTTTGGATGGGTCTACCTGAATTCCTTGAGATGAGATAAAATGTCCAAGCACTATTCCCTCACTCATCATCATATGACATTTTTATGTACTTAAGGAGAGTTGGGCTTGTATGCATCGTTTGAGTACTTTCTCAAGGTTTTGTAGTGCTTCCTGAAAAGAAACACCATAAGGAGTAAAGTCATCCATAAAGATTTCCATAGA
>ML805314.1:59194-84349 GCA_009831015.1 Picea engelmannii
CTAAAAATGAGAAAAATTTCTTCCCTGACAAATTATCTAACACTTGATCAATGAATGGTAATGGAAAGTGATCTTTTTGAGTGGCTTTATTTAAAGCTCTATAATCCACGCATACTCTCCATTTCCCATTTTTCTTAGGAACTATTACCAATGGGGACACCCATTCACTGTATGATATAGGATAGATAAACCCTGTATTGAGAAAATTTTTAAGTTCTTCTTTGAGGATTTCTCTTAAATTGGGGTTCATTCGTCGTTGAGGTTGGAAAATCGGTCGAAAATATTCCTTAATATATATTCGATGAGTACATAATTCAGGAGGGATTCCCTTCATATCTGTGTAATCCCATGCGAATGCTTCTTTATTTTCCAGAAGTAACTTCATTAATTGTTGTGTTTCAACATCTGTCAAATTAGGGTTTATGTTCAGTGTTTTGCCAGGTTCAATTTCCACTGGTATGCTTTTAGAGGAGATGGTGTTAGAAGTTTGAGGTGGGCTTTTCGAGTTGAGGTTTTCTTGATTATCAGAATCCAATAGTGCAGTTAGTTGGTTATGAGTTTCTGGAGTCATAGAGGAGGGTTCGCAAATAAAATTATTAATTACTTCATCCTCGGTAGAGTCTTTCAGGCTTAGGGCTTGTCCGATAGTAAAAAGAGGTTGAGTAGGTTGATCATCAAAATCTACCCATACAGAATTATCATTATTAACCAGGGGTGTAGCGTGCGGGTAGAGGGTAAGTTGTTTAGTTTCATAACCGTTTGAAATTGTCATTGAACCTGATCTACAGTTGATAAAAGCATCTGCTGTGGCTAACCAAGGTCTACCCAAAATTAGAGGGTGGCCCCCCAACTTTGTTTTGGGTTGTAGTACCGTAAAGTCCACTGGATAATTCCAGGATTCCACAGAGATATTGAGATCTTCAATGACTCCTTCTGGTTTAATTGTGGATTGGTCAGCCAATTCTAGGATAGTTGGGGTGTCTCTGACTTCATTTTGTAATTGTAGCAGTTGTAAGGTTTCCAGAGTCATGATATTGATAGTGGCACCTAGGTCTACCAGGACTCGAGGGATTATCGTTTATCCAACTTGTACTGTAATGGTAGGATGGTCGGGATCACCATATTTAACTGGGGGGGTTTTTCCTGACATTAGTGCAGACAAGTCTCCCATAACATGGACTGTAAGGGGATCCTTAATTTTCCTACCAGGCTTTTTAACACAAATGTCTCGCATCATCCTGGCATATATTGGTACATCTCGGAGTGCTTGTAGTAGAGGAATTTTGACATATAAATTTTGTAATTCCCCTAGAAGATTGAAGGCTGGTGGCTCAGGCATTTTGGTCAAGGTTAAATGCTCAGGAAATGGTGGTTTTGTTGTTTCAATAGTATTGTTAGAGGATGATTGTACCTCTTCAGGTACATCATGCTCTTTTGTTTCCTCTTTATCAGAGGAGGTAACATCAGCTATGGCAGGTTCCACTATTCTCCCAGATCGTAAATGAATATCGTTGCATTGCGCAGGGAGAAGAGAAAGTGTAGGCTGGTTATAAATATCAATGCACTACACAGCCTTATTATTTGGGTTAGGGTTAGGTTGTACAGGTAGCTGGGGTCTCATCATTTGATTGTTTGGTGGAGTACCAGCTGGTAAGGAGAGTGGTTGCAGGAATTGATATTGAGGTATTTGATTTTGGAAGGGGGTTTTTGTCCTCTCCAATTTTGATTCCATTGGTTCTGATATGCTTGTTGTTGCTGTGGAGGCCAAGGGGTCCACATTGATGGATCAACCAAGGGTGGGTTAGTTTGTTGCATGGGTGGGTAATTTTGTTGCATGGGTGGGTAATTCATTTGATTACTGTATTGCATCTAGTTGTAGGGGGGGTAACTCATTTGATTGAAAGAAGGATAATTATTCCAACGATTAGAAGGTGCAAATGGCATGTTAGGATTCATACCTTGTCCCCGCAGTTTCCATTGCCTCCTTTGTGTCAACAGATAGACAGCTTCAGCTTCTTCGTCTTTTGGTTGTAATGTTTCCTTGATCTTTGGTAAAGATGGACAATGTTGGGTTTCATGATCTTTATCACAGATGGTGCAGATTGGCTTTTTGTCCAATGGACATTCTCTTCGTGGGTGCTTATATATGCATTGAGAACAAAAGATGGACAGGGATGCTTCTGCTTTTGCTTTCTTTTTTTTAATCTGCGAGGTGTCAATTTGTGAGGCAAAAGAGCTTATCATTTTAGTTTTAAAACCTTCAAGTAAATTACCTATCTCGGCTCTTGTTGCTCCCCCACTGGCTGATTTTTGGACTCTTGAAAATGTGGTGTCCCTGCTGTTTGATCTATTTCTTGAAGCTCCTCTTGAACATCTTTTGCATAAATTAACAATTTCATCATATGATTCCTTAGATATGTGCCCTTTTCCAAGCATATTCAGCATATCTAGACAGTCATCCCTTACTCCTTTTAATAATATAGTTTTGAGAATATCTTTACTTACATTGGGGTGACTGGATCTTTGTAGATTGTATTGTAGCCTTTCTACAAAGTCCTCCAGATTTTCATCCTCTTTCTGCATCATCTTAAATAGCTCCTCCCTCTTTTCTCTTGCTCGGCAGTAGTCCTGGTATTTGTTCAGGAATTTCTATTTCATTTGGTCCCATGTTGTGATTACATGGACTCCAAGACTCATAAACTATATTAGTGCATTCCCTTTTAGTGTTGTTGGAAATAGCTTTAATTTTTTAGCATTAGAAACGTAATCATAACTTCTGCATAATATATCAAACTCAAAAACAAATTCATCAGGATCTTCTGAAGACAAACCATGAAAATTAGGTAATGCTGAGAGTGGAATATTTTTCATGGGGGCTACTCCTCTAGGAAGATCGCCAATAGGAAATCCTAATGTAGAGAAAGATTTTTCATCATTTACCTCTCCTTCAGGACCTGCCTGTTCTTCGTGGTGCAATTCTTCATTGTACTCATCCATGTTTTCTTCTGTCTTCTCCCCTGCTGCGCTTGCTCTGTCCTCAATATTTCCTGCTGGCTTATGGACTGTCTCAGGACTCCCAACTTCTTTCCCTGTTTCAAAGTTTGCTTGAAATGAACGCTGGGACTTTTGTTTCCGAAGGTTTGGTCATTGAGAAGCAGATTCAGACTTTGATATAATCTCGTCAATGTTAGTCTTTCTTCCTCCTTTTCCTTTTCCCTTGCCACCTGTAGGGTCAGTATCTTTGGGGTCTCCATGTCCTTTCATGCAATCTTTGTATATGAAAAATCATAAGTGCTTTTGAAATCTATAATTACCTTCCCCGGCAATGGCGCCAAAATGTTGGTCACTATAATTGCTTAATTAACTCAAACAATCAAGTGCTACATAAATTGTCAACCCATGGAAGTATGTTTATTTCAAAGATAACCACGCACTATATATGCTCAATTCCAAAAGCAACTCAGAGTTGTAGTAAAGAAAACTATATTAATCACACTTGCCTTGAATAAACTGAAGTTCTGACTTGAATTACAGGAAAGCAACCTACCTATTGCAGAGCTTAAAGAGATGATTAATCTAAATAATCCTGGATTACTTTAAAATAACAACTGCAACAGGAAAGAACAACTATTCTGTATCTAGAGAACAGGACCCTATTCCCAAGCAGGAACTCCAGCACCTTGTTTCTGATTAACACACTTTCATGAAAACATTAATGCATAGAAGGCTAAATCTATCTAACAAAGAACATGACCTTCTAATCCCTTCCATTAAGCAGGGACCCTTAACCCAGTCTCTGATTAGCACAGTTGTGAAAAAAACTGAAAGCTAACTAATTCTACAGAGAATAGGACCTTCTAATCCCTTCCATTAAGCAGGGACCCTTAACCCAGTCTCTGATTAGCACACTTGCGAAAGTAACTGAAAGCTAACTAATTCTACAGAGAACAAGACCTTCTAATCCCTTCCATTAAGCAGGGACCCTTAACCCAGTATTTGATTAGCACACTTGCGAAAGTAACTGAAAGCTAACTGATTCTTCAGAGAACAGGACCTTCTAATCCCTTCCATTAAACAGGGACCCTTAACCCAGTCTCTGATTAGCACACTTGTGAAAGTAACTGAAAGATAACTAATTCTATAGAGAACAGGACCTTCTAATCCCTTCCATTAAGAAAGGACCCTTAACCCAGTCTCTGATTAGCAAACCTCATAAAATCATCACACAAGATTGCCAATTAAAATGATTATGAACTTCGTGAAAATAATGTAACACTCAATAAAATAAATTTCTTAACAAGACAGATTTCAGTAGTGTTTTAGCAAAGCAGAAATCATTAAAAGTAGTGTTCCATCAGGACAAAAGTTAATCAAGGCATAAACAAAAATTACACTAACACACTATAAAACTAATGGGTGAATCTTGTGAAGAATGTGGGCCCTCCCTTCTCACAAGATTCCCCTGAGACGAAAAGGCTAGAGAAGGATGTTCAAAATAGTCTTTTATTCATCTATCAATGGAACATATTACAATCTGGAAAATGAAGTACGTCCCTCTCTCTGAAGCTTTCTTAATACATAAAACTTTCGATCCCTCGAATGATGATTTCCTCTTATTTAAAGAGGGAATCCCTTCGATACAATTGATCAAAAATTACAGATGTATATATGAGTCCTATTCTTAGTCAGATCGACTTTCTAAACCAAAATAGGATGTCCTAGTCTCATGCAACAGAATTCTATTACAAGTCCTGAATGAGGTGTTGTTACGGCTGGAGTAACAGTTCTTTCTCATTGTTGCTGATGTCGTTTCAGCACCGCAAATCGCGGGTTGTTTCAGCCAGGGGATTTGTGCTCTTGACTATTTCAGCATTCTCATGCAGGAGCGATGGTTGGTGCTTGGCTCACGGTGCAACTGTTCTAGAGTTTCTATTGATCGCTGATTGTGCAACATCTTCCATGTGTTTCAGCGTCGTCGGTCTTGGGCTGTGTAACCGCTTCCTCTGTGTTTCAACATCGTGACCATGAACTATGTAACAACTTCCTCAGCATCGTCGATCTTCTATGTTTCAGCATCTGCGACTCTGGACTGTGTAACAACTCTGTGTTTCAACATCTGCGACCCTGGACTGTGTAACAACTCTGTGTTTCAGCATCTGCGACCCTAGACTGTGTAACAACTCTGTGTTTGAGCATCTGCGACCTTGGACTGTGTAACAACTTCTGTGAATTGTTGTTTCAGCAATAGGCCTCAAATGCTAATCTGCAGTTTGAACTGTTTCAACACTTATAAATTTCTAATCAATGGTTAAGTACGAGAGTGATGTAAAATATTATGCAAAACAGATTAAACATATAGTAATGAGAAGGGACGTTGTATACCTTTGGAATGATAAGATAAAGTGATAATATGAGTTTAAATGTGGATGATCAAGAGTGTAATAGTGGCAAAAAGTATGGGAAAAAAGGTACATTGTGTGGTCCTAACAGGTATCATCACCAGAGTGGTACATTCTCCTTGATTCTTTGAGTTAACTCCTCACTACTCTTTGTTCAGTCAGTTAATTGTAGACTAGTTGACTAGTTAACTCAACTAGGTGGCAGTTCACTCCCATAACTACCTAAGAGACTAGAATAGGTAGCAGTTCAATCCCGTAACTATTGGTGTGTGTCCAGATCACTCTATACCACCACTATGGAGATTTGGATCACCTCAAGTCGAACTCATTGAGTTATGCAGAGTATATCATGTGTAAATTATTCATTATTCATAACGGTTAATGAGAAATCTTCCATTCTTTCCCTCCTTCTTCTTCCTTTTCCAATTCTATCTGCAAATGTGTGTATTATTGTTTAGCTAGATCTATTATGTGAATTATCAACACATTTAGATGGTATTAGAGCCGAGGGACTACTAAGAAAAATCTACACCAATTTTTTTGTAGGTACAAAAGATTGAAGACAGTGGAAAGATGGAATTCCAAAAAGAATTCATTCTTACACCTTACAACTATTTTTCATGGAAGGAGAAAATAGCCATACATCTTTGATCCATAGGGTTTTATATGTTAACCATGAAGACAGATACAGAACCGACATCAACCATAGAAAAATCCAAGTACTTAAATCGCATGGATCATGCACTTGGAACAATTTGCAGTCTTATCTCCCCCAATCTCCTTTTTCACATATCTTCCTGTAAGACTCCCAATGAAGCTTGGAAAATCTTGGAAGAGATCTTTGGAAAATAGGATGAGATGAGGGGACACATGCTGGAGGTGGAGCTTCTCACATTGGATCCAAAAAGCTTCAACAATATCCAAGATTTCTTTACAAAATTCAAGGATTTACTATCGCAACTCAAAGCTTGTGGGGTTGATAAATTGATGGAGGAGAAACATAGGGTTCTCACTATTCTCTCCAAGATTGGTCATCAATTTTATGTATTTGTATCTACATTCCATACTATCAGATTCGCCTCTCGAGCCACCTGGAAAATGCCTTCTCTTGAGGACTTTATTGAATCCTTGACACAAGAGAAAACAAAGCTCATCAACATGGGCGCAATCAAAGGCCCAAGGGCGCATGCACTCACTGTGCATGATGGAATACACAAATATCAGAAATATAAATATAAAGATCAGTGGAAAGATCATGCACATATGAATAAGAAAGGGTACACGAAACCCTTCACTGATGCCTCCAGATCCAAAGGAGAAAAGGGAAGAAAAGGAGAGAAATCCACATACTATCACAAAGTATTCCATTCGGAATCTGCATGCATGCAAACAAAAATAGATCTGATATCTAAAATACTTGAGCAAAAAAACCTTGGAGATCGCATCCCTGAGGGTGCCAAGAAGAAGAAGCTAGAAGATCCAAATTCTAAGAAAGGAAATTCTAGCCATGCCTTGATTGCCATCAACTCCTCTCTCGATGCTTGGATCGTAGATTCAGGAGCATCACATAACATGGCTGCCTCAGAAGCAGTATATTCTTCTTTGGATGCATGCAAAAGTCCTCCCATTCTGATGGGGGACAACTCTTCTATCGAAGTCACCAACAAAGGAAGGATTGAACTCACCAATGGAAGCTTTGAGAATGTGTTACATGTTCCCAAGATTTATGTCAACCTTCTCTCTATGTATCAAATGACGAATTCTGACACCGGAAAGAAAGTTTTATTCACACAAAATGTTGTGGACATCTATGACATGCAAACCAACTCCAAGGTTGCTACCAGTGAGGTAAATCATCAGTCTAGATTGTATACATTTTATGAATTCATTGAACCTGATTCTGCTTTATTGCTTACTCATGCTGATCAAAGTAGTAGGATATGGCACAAAATATTTGGACATTTGAATTTCGGATACATGCAACTTCTTAGCAAGAACATATTATTTTATGGTATACCAGACATCCATTTCTCCAAGGGAGTATGTGAGGGATGTGTTCTCAGAAAACACCCTCAAGAGAAATTCGACAAAGGAAAGTCTCAGTGAGCTTCCTCACCTTTAGATCTGATCCACAATGACCTTATGGGTCCTTTTACGCATCCATCGATTATCAAAGAGAGGTTTTTTCTCCTTTTTGTTGATGATTTCTCATGTTTTAAATGGATCTACTCTCTCAGGAAAAAATCTAAGGTCTTTCAATGCCTCAAAGATTTCAAAGCTTTGTTTGAGACACAGTTCGGAAAGAAGATCAAAGTCCTCTGAACTGATAATGGGGGAGAGTATGTGAATCATGAGATCCACAATATTTTCCATGAGGCAAGGATTCGGTTGCAGCATACAGTTCCCTACATTCTATAGCAAAACGGAGTTGCTGAGCGGAAAAACTGATCTCTAAAGGAGATGGCATCTTTCATGTTGCATGCAAAGTCACTACCATAGAGACTATGGGCCTGTTGGCAACCATTTTGCATTTTTATCTTTTCCTTACATCCTGCCTACACAAGGGTTTCAAATCCTCAATACTCGTCGCAATTCTTTAAAACAAAACGACACTATTATCTTGCGCATTCACACACCTTCCTTTCGTTTTCATTTTCACGACTGCAAGCGTGAAAACCTTGAATTGGAAGTCATGTCGATGGCATTAAAATCGTCACTGGATTATTATGAATACTCTTGTTCATGTGGTCATTTCACCTCTAACTCAATAATGGTCACACAGTTGGCAAGACACCAAACCTTTACTCACTTTGCATTTTTGTTAATATGGTTTCAATTTATAAGTTCATGATGAAATGATTTTTGGTTAAATCCTTGGTGCAATGGTTTCATAGAACGCATTGTTTTTATGATCAAATCTTTGGTGCAATATTCGACATGTTGTTTTGTTTTAAATCATACAAATGCTATTGTTTGCTCAAATATTCGGATCGACTTGTCATGGTTTTCAATGGTTATTTGTTTGGCATGTTGTTTACATTTTTTTTCACACACACCAAAAGTGATTTGAATTACCAATGCATCATCGATTGTACATATCAAAATGAATGTTTTGCATGGTTTCTTTTCATTCCACCACCCTCGCATTCATAGGCATTAAACGTCTGCCTTGCATCTCAGGCTACCTCTGTTTGTTTTGAGGAAACTGTGGGAATTGGTCATGTGTCTACCCTGTCCAACCCCTTCACCGTTTACCCTACTGACTGTGTGCTCTCTCCTATGGCCCCTGTAGTGCGCATAGAACCTAATGGCGTCCAAACGCTGCTGCTATTTGATAATGCTTGTGAGGACCTGGAAAGTAATGGCTGGTTAGTTTTCATCCAAAAATTCGAGGGTTTCAACCTCGCGGTTGCTCGGCAGTTTGCCCTCACATTCGATGGATGTAGGGCCAAAGTTGGAGACATCCAACTTGAATTGAACGAAGAATTCCTCAGCTCAGCCATAGGTTTGCCAGCTAAAGGGGAGAGGTGGTTTAAGAATTCAAAGGTGGATGAAGTGCCATGGCCGCTCCTTTTTACCTCAAGAAAAATTATAAGTTGTGATAAAGGTATGTTAGTCATGGCCCTTAAGTCTAGGTGGCATGATTTATTGGCCATTATTAATAAATTTGTTACTTGCGAAGGTAGATATGGTTTACTGTTTCTTTACCATCTCCGGTTTCTTATGAATTTTATAGATTTCCCTTTGAATATGCCTCATTACCTCCTACGCAGTCTCTATAAAATGGCTAAATGATTTAAGAGGGAGAAGGCTGACTCCAGCCTCTTCCATCAATGTTTGATCAAAATCGTTATTGTTCATCATTTGAGTCTGAGTGGTCTGTTGGCAAGATTTCCTATTGAGGAATGGCTTTGCCACTCCTGAATATGGTCAAGTGGACAATATTGTGGTCACCAAAACCCTTGGCGGGCCTGTCGGGCCACCTCCTACCCTCCTACCCGATGTCGAACCCTCGACCTACCCCAACGCTGACCTACCCGACACCCTGCCTAACCCATGTTCGAAAGATAATTCTAAGACTGTTAAGAGGCCTGCAAGAAAAAAGGGCAAGGGTACTACAGATGTCAACAACAATGGTAAGAAGGCTACACGTTGGGTATCTAGGTGTGCTCGTAATAAGCCCAAACAAAACACAGACCATAAGCCTATTGTTTTGAGTGAAGATTTGGACTCTGAGATTGAATGTTTTTTGACCGAGGAATACCCATACTCTCATGGCCTCTGTTCTGTTGAACCCTATGACTACATATCCAACCTCCCGTCGTGCCTTAAAGGTGACCCTAACTTCCCCGGGATCAAGTTTGACAGTGGAACCCCTGGCAATTTAAAATATTCCTCACCTGTAGTGACTCGGCCCAATCAATCACAGTGCACTCAATGCAACTCTTGGCTCGAATGATACTACATAGATGTTCCTCTATTGCAGTCCCGAATTAAGTCCTTAGAGGACCGGGTGACTGTATTGTCTAAGGAAAATGATAAATTGCAAGCTTACGATAAGAGGCAAAAGACCACAGGTGTTATCGTGTTAAAAAATGTTGAGGCAGCCACTGCCATTGTTAATTCAAAGTTAGCCTAACCAAATCGTATATCTATAGCCAAGGTATGATATTTCAACAACGTTTTTACAACGATTCTGTTTATTTTGAATTAGAAAGAATGATTTCGTTTTGAATTAGCAGAAACGATTGTGTTTGCGTTGAAATAGTACAAAATATTTGTTTGTTAAATCGAATATAGTTATGTTTTGTTTGAATCGATTTAATATGATTTCGTTTGTTCTGAATTGGCATAAAAGATTTGGTTTGTTTTAGTCTGAATGATTTTCTTTTCTTTGAATTAGTAATTAAGTGTTTGTTTGATAGATTGCATACATTTTTGTCACCATTTGGATTAATTTAAAACGATTTTGTTTGTAAATATGACCATCTACAGAATCGTGAGATTATGTAGCTAGTCATAAAATTTGGATTTTTGTTGATTTTACAACTAAACACTATCTAAAATTGTTTATTCTTGTCCATCTACAGGTACACATGAATTTCAATGGGAATTGGATCTGTTGTGGAAGTTTAGAGCATGCTTTTTGTTACATAGTTTTGGTTTAGGTTGTTAGTCTTAGTTAGAAATAGAGATTTGGGAGATTGTTCCCATATTTTTTGCAAACAGTTTTTGATGATTTCCACAGGGAATGTTTCACCCTGTGGCCTTTATATACTTATTATTTTTTGTAAACAAACCATCACTGTTGGGAGAGTAGAAACTATGGACTTATGATTATACAGACTCGAATGAAAGTGGATTTTTTGTACGGCTTTAGCTTCAATCTATCTTACTTTTGTTCTAGTTTTTTTGTGCATTTTAATTTGTAATCAAATTATTGACTACTTTAGATATCAATATTTGTTACAGGTTGATGCGTTATGATTTAAATTATGTCCATATTTGATGTATCTCATTTTACTTACAACAATTACTCTGTTTTAATTTAATGAAAAGAAGGTTTATCCTCTTTGTTAAATGAACAACTATGTACAAATCTTTGCGGAGGGATTTATCTTGATGTGATTGTTTGTAAATTATAAAATTGTTGTTGCCATATCCTTTAATTGTTCTGTCGTTAGCAATTCTGAAGCATTGTTGCTTCGTGTTTACGCAAAGTATTGGAGGATCTGATGCAGGTTTACCTCATCAAACAATGAACGCAGATGCTTATGCACAGGACAAGTAGGAGGCGATAATGTCATGTCAGTTTGTTATTTTATTTTAATAGTTTAATTAATACAAGGATTCACTGTAGTTTAGATATATATATATATATATAATACAGATTGTTGTTTTTATTACTTAGTTAGATAGATATCATTTCATTTCTTAGCACAGATTATTATTCTTATTGCTTACTTAGATAGTTGTTAATTTACTTCCTGTTTGTAAAAGTTATAAAAAATAAAAAAATATTGAACGATAGCTTCGCTGTCAATTCATACATGATTTTCGCAGGTTTTCTATTAAAAATTTGCAATCTGTGAATACTGTACATATCATAGAAAGATAATTGTATTGATAAATGAACATTTAATAAGTAGAATTATTGTTGTATAATATTAATAAGTAAACTATATATATAGTTTTCGATTTGTATATAGTTTGCAGTAGTCATTTTTCACTTAGATTAGTTTCTTTAGTTTAGTTTTTCTTTCACTTTCCTAAGACTTAGATCAACTAATGGAGCCGCTAAACCCGTCAGAGTGGGTTAACCCAAATGTCTTGGATTATTTAGACAACCCCGGACTATATCCACTCCTCCAGTTGACGAGCGGTCAATTTCACCCGCCAACAAATGGCGCTAGAAGGAGGGCCTGAAAATTATTAATGGCACGAGGCGGTCGTAAGACTCCTCCACCACCCAACCCTCACCTATAGTGACAAGAAGTCATTCAAACGACAACATCATCCCTCAAACAACAACCACATCAAACGACGATCTACGGATCATAGTTGAACCAGTAACCCCAAATCCTACAGGTGGTGACGTACAAGAGATTGTCCGACAATCTCTCATAAGAACACATAGTGCCTTCACCCATTTAAGACAACCGAATCGACCTTTGGAACAACCTTTAGATTTATCTGATATCATAGAACAACTTGGAGGCACTAACTTCACTTTAAACCCTACAGACCCAATCCTCACTCCTGCTGCAGGAGGATCTAGAATACCACCCTCACAACCTCCATCATCTCCTTCTTCTTCTGGAAAAGACTCTTCTGACGAAGGAAGTTCCTCTTCTCATCCTTCCACACCGCCTACACCAATGGCCAACCAGAACAATCCTGCCAGACCCTGGCTCAACCAAGATGTAGTAGCCGTACTCGGGCCTCAACATCCCTTACCCAAACATCCGGAGAAGTGGCTCCCCAAGTTTGACCCTGACTCTAAACAGATCATCGAAGATCACATTAAAAGGTTTATGTTAGCCATTAGACTCTGTAATGTCGAGCATGAAGACATAGTCTATAGGTTGTTTCCCTATACTTTTGAGGGAAATGCCTCTACCTGGTACTTTGCCCAACAACCCCATACCATCGTGTCATGGGAGAAGTTTGAGTCCTGCTTTATTGAGAAGTTTGGAGATGATAAGTCTCCAGAAGTTCTAGTCATGGAGCTTTCTAGTTTAAGAATGAACCCGAAAGAGAAAATCAAAGACTTTAACCAAAGATTCTTAACACTAAAGAGTCGAATCCCTACTGATTCGATGCCTGCTGAGAATTTTATCATAGCATACTATACTAAAGCCTTGCATCAACGTATAGCCATTTGGGTAAAACGATCTAAGAAATCCACGTTGTTAGAGGCCTTTGAAGAGGCCAGTCAAATTGAAAAATACATCCTTAGTTTAAAAGACACTACCAGCAATGAAACAGAGACTAGTTCATCTTCCAAAAAGAAAATTGAAATCCTCCCTAGACCTGCTCAAAATAAAACACAACTAGAAAGCTCAGATTTAGAAAACTTAAAAAAAGTCGTTCAAAAACTGTCAAATCAAGTTATATATTTGAAAAGGATGGCCGAAGAAGCTTCTTCGAGCAAAGGGCCTTAAAAACCCCCATTTAGGAAGCCTTTTCCCACCAACCGACCTAATACAAATACCGAGGGCCTAAATCTAGAGAGCCTGCAATTCGCCATTCAAACAATTCTAGAAGCCCAGGATAACTTGATGCCTCCTGAGATTCCTGAGGAGGTATTTGAACAAGAGATAGTTGAAGAAGAAGAATATTCTCCGAAAATTTTTGGACATTTCTCAGATAGCATTTTTCAAGCTAATTTCGAGATGGTACATCCCTACAATACTAGGAGTAAGACAACAAATAAACCTTCTTCTGAAAACACTACGACTTTGCCCCCAAAACAATCTAAACCAGCTGAGACTAAACAGAGTCATGTAAATCCAAACTTAGATTATGATTTAGTTGAATATCTAAAAAAGTTAAGGGCCAACATTTCTGTTTATGAATTATTAAAAATTTTGTTTCTGCTACAAAAAATTACAGAATATCGCAAAGAATAGCAAAAACGGTAATCCAAGTAGTAACAAAGTTGTTCAGAACAATCCAAAAGTTCCTCAAAAGGTTTCCGCTAAGAAAAATTATGATCCTCACGAGAAAAGAAGCCTTCCTGTAAATAATATAACAAATGTAGATAAATTAGCTTTAGAGGCTGCGAGTAAAAAGCCACAAGTTTCCACCATCAGTACTCACAGAAATGTACCTCCATTTTTGTTAACTTTCGAAATCTTTAGTAGAAACGTGCACAATTATATGGTAGATTCAGAAGTGTCATCCAATGTGATGCCATGGTCTGTGTGTCATAAGATTAATGCTGAAGTTGAACCATCCACCTTAAAAATCACCCAACTTGATCGAACTAGTGTTAAAGTTATAGGCGAATTAAGGAATGTGCTTATAAGATTATCATCTAACCCCAAAGTTCATCAAGTGATTGATATTATTATTGTGGATATTCCAGAAGTTTATGTTCTATTTTTAAGCAGAGACTGGTCAGAGAAGCTACACAGTTATTTCGCGACGGATTGGTCTCACCTGTGGCTGCCCGAGAACGGCAAGCCCAACAAAATCAAGGTAAATCATGAACGCTACCTAAAGCTCACGGTCACAGATTTAAATGATCCCAATGAGCCATTTACACTTTCTGCTGATTCACCCGAAATACAAGGGATGGATACATTTTTTGGAAATTTCATGGCTGAGACTTCAACTATCATTAATCTGGAACAACAGTCTGAGATTGTAGCATATATGCAGCCGACAGTTTCTACACAATGGTCGCATGCACCCGATAAAAATAAAATTTGGTCTCTTTACTTTGACGGGTCAAAGTCCAAGGAAGGAGTTGGTGCGGGCTGCGTTATTATTGATCCAGAAGGTAACAAAACCCTGATTGCATGTAGGCTAGAATTTGAATGTACTAATAACACAGCAGAATATGAGGCTTTATTGCAGGGCGTCAGAAAAGCATTAGACATGAACATTCAAAATTTGACTGTCTTTGGCGATTCAGAAATCATGGTTAGATAGGTAATAGATTCTATCCATTTTCTGTCTCTGCATCTTAAAAGCTACCAATCCAAGGTATGGAATTTAATGAATAAGTTTTCTGCTTTCAATATAAATTCTATTCCTAGATTGAATAATTTTGAAGTTGATTTATTAGCTAACGTAGCTTCCAAACTCTTTCCTGCAGAAGGCTTGTCCCCGAATGCATTCTCCATTGAACTATTGTTCAGGCCATCCGTTCCCAACAACATCACGAATTGGAGAGTCTTCAACGATGATCAACAAATTATCAATTTCCTACATATGGAAGAAACTTTCCAAGGCGCGGTGATCGACGAATGCACTCATGACGACAATCTGTGCAATTTCACGGTAATACCAAATGCGAGATCTCCTGAATCTTCATCGGACATGGTAGATTTTATCCCTAAATCTGTAGTTAGATTAGAAAAATTTTACGATCTTCAAGACAAAATCAAAAAATCGGTCAACTGTAAAACAAATAGTTCCTCTTTATCGTATGAAAAAGTAAACTTGGGAACTAATGACAATCCACAGTGCATTAATTTAGGGGTGGGGTGTTCTGAACAAGAAAAAGCCACATTTATTAAATTATTTAAGGAATTCAAAGATGTTTTTGCATGGACGTATAACGACCTTAAAACTTTCGACCCTAACATCATACAACACGTCATTCCTATGAAACCCCAAACCTTGTCATTTCAACAAAAGTTAAGAAAAATGCACCCTAAGCTTGAACCGACCATCAAAAAAGAATTAAATAAACACCTGAATGCTAAGATAATTTTCCCAGTTAGGCACACGCAATGGGTTTCTAACTTTGTCCCTGTCCGGAACAAGAGTGGTGAAATCCGACTATGCGTCGATTTCTGAAACCTTAATAGAGCATCTGATAAAGACAACTACCCTATCCCACCCATGGAACAGATCCTTCAACAGGTATCTGGTTCTGAAAGACTATCCTTATTGGATGGTTTTTCAGGGTACAACCAAGTCCTGATGTCTCCTTCAGACCAACTTAAAACTACCTTCCGCACTCCATGGGGCACCTACGCTTATAAGAAAACGCCCTTTGGACTCATTAATGCCGGTGCCACTTTCCAGAGAGCGATGGACATCGCTTTCCGAGGCTTAATCAATCAATCTATCATAGTTTACCTAGATGATGTTACTGTATTTTCAAAAAACAAAACTGATCATCTAGCTCATTTAAGAGTCGTTCTACAGCGATGTCGTAAATACGACATTTCCTTGAATCCTAAAAAATATATCTTCGCAGTATAACAAGGTAAGCTCTTAGGATTCATTGTGTCAAGCAAAGGGATGATTATCGACCCTGAAAGGACTCAAGTCATCTCGAAACTTCCCCCTCCCTCATCCAAAAAGTCTATGTAGTCTTTCTTAGGCCAGATAAATTTTGTCAGGAGATTCGTCCCCAGTTTTTCAGAAATGGTAAGACCTTTAAAGAATTTAATTAAGAAAGACGCACAATATCATTGGGGAACCTTAGAAAACCAAGATTTTAATTCAATAAAAAAGGCCATAATAGACTCTCCTTCTCTCATGAGCCCCGACTTTTTGCAAGACTTCACACTCTACACATTTGCTTCTGACCGCTCCTACGCTGCTGTCCTAACTCAAAAGAACGTTGAAAACAACGAAGTCTCGATTGCCTTTATGAGATCTGCTTTCAAAGGTGCAGAACTTAATTACCCAGTGGTTGATAAACAAGCCTATGTTGTTTTTAAAGAAGTCAAGTACTTTCGATCTTATCTTTTGAAATCTAGGACGAAAATTATTGTCCCTTACCCAGCCGTCAGAAATTTGTTAGTGCAGAAAGAACTAGGGGAAAAGAGGGTGAACTGGGTTACCTCCTTACAAGAGTATGACATAGAAATCACCCCAGCTCAAATAGTGAGAGGCCAAGGGCTGTGCAAGTTAGTTGTTGACTCATCAATAGGACAGCAAGAAGAAAACGATATGTCAAACCCAGGACAACACAATCAAAATTTAATCTATTGTGCACAAAACTCTGTCAGTCCCTGGTATGACGATATAAAATTCTGTCTTGAACATGGGTCATCCCCCCGTCACCTGGATCCCACTAAAAGAAGAGAGTTAATATTAAAATATGCCTCCTTTTAAGTTGATTAATGGTATTATGTTTCGTCAAAATTTTGATGGAGTACTAATGCGTTGTCTTGAGAAAGATGAAGCAGAAAAGGTCTTACTAGAATTGCACGCGGGAGAAGCTGGTGGGCATTTTGGTGGGGACACCACTGCCCATAAAGTTTTAAGAGAAGTCTATTACTGGCCTACACTTTTTAGAGATGCTCATGCCTTGTGTCGCAAGTGTATTATTTGTCAAAAAGCATCTGGGCGGATACAGAAACTAGCCTTTCCTTTGCATCCTGTTTCAGTAGACTCCCCTTTTCAGCAGTGGGGTCTTGATATTATAGGTCCAATCAATCCGCCATCCTCACAGAAGCATAATTTTATCATAACTGCCACAGATTACTTCACCAGGTGGTTTGAAGCTTCTGCATTAAGAACTGTGAATACCAGTCAGGTAATTGCCTTTTTTTCAAATATTATTACTCGTTTTGGTATCCCTGACTGTTTAGTATTCGATAATGCTTCTTATTTTTCATCTCTTGAGATGAGAGAGTTCACTCTAGAAAAAGGAATTAAATTGAAGTATTCTACCAGCTATTACCCCCAGGGAAATGGATTGGCGGAATCAACAAATAAGAATCTGGTTAAAATCATCAAGAGAACGGTATCTGAAAATCACAAAAATTGGCATAATGCACTATTAAACGCAATCTGGGTTGATAGAGTAACACCAAAAACTGTTGTAGGTAACTCTTCCTTCTTTCTCGTCTATGGAAGAGAAGCAATTCTACCACCGCATATTCTTCTTCCCTCACTACAGTTATCACAGAAAATACAAGAAGAAGACTTCCCCCCTTTGGAGAATCAAATTAACGCTTTAATAAAAATAGAAGAGGTAAGAGCTCAAGAAAAACGTAAGTTAGATCAACATCAACTAGTGGTCAAAAGATGGTTTGATTCCAACTCTGCCTCTGATAGGAACTTTGAAGTAGGTGACCTTGTCTTGAAATGGGACAAACCGCATGAGGGAAAGGGAGAGCATATGAAATTTCAGAACTTATGGCTAGGACCGTTTTTAATTACTGAGAAATTGGGTCCCATCTCTTTTCGATTACAGAATCTAGAGGGACAGCCAGATGCCTATCCAGTGAATGGCCAAGCTCTGAAAAGGTAATTTTCTTGATGACAACCCTGTGTATACTGTGTAAATATTTTTCTTTTGTTTGATTTTCTTTTGCTGTTTTGGTTTTGATTTTTCCCTTACGCTTATCCGTTTTTTTCTTTTGGAAATACACATACCTGCATTATGAACTGTTCAAACAAAGAAAACAGAAAATTCTTTCTCTGAAATGACTGCTGAAAATTTGTCTAAACATCAATTGTGATATGCTTCTGAAATTTACAACCATGTTGAGGAAAGACTGTTGTTTGAAAGAAGTTTATTGATTTCAATCTGTAAGCAAAGCCTGTCACGATCATCCATTATCTTCTTACGTTGTCCCTGTTCCTTAAGGGAATAACTCAAAATATGTCTCCCTGCTTTCGAAGGTCGGTTTTGTAAACAGACCGTCTCTAAATCTTAATGAAGGATAGTTTAAAAAACAATATTTCAAGGTCTGCAAAAATATGACTAAAATATTATTATTTTTTGTGTCACCCCGCTCAATTATATATCTTTAAAAACTAAATAAATCATAAAAGAGTTGTGGGAAGTGCTTGTAAACCCGCCGGGATGCTGAACAGGTCTGTTGGCAGCGGGTAAATGCATGCATGATGCCAAGACAACTTCGCCAGGGTACTGAACAGGCCTGCTGGCAGCGAAGCAATGTCGGGTATATGAAAATTTGCAAATATGAAATCTCTTGACCTTAAAATGTCCTTTATTCTGATCTGGAACTTCTTAGCAGGATACGGATATCAGAGTGGGTTAAATGACAACCTTGTCGAGGCTATGGACGCTTGTTGGCAGCAGTGGCTCTGTCAACAGTATTGGAGATTTTATCTTTAAATATCATGACTCGCCTGTCTTAAGACTGTTATCAGTTTTCATCTTTTAAGCACAGCTGGAATTTTTGGTTAATGATGATGTTTAAACAATTTTCTGGTTGTTTTTGAGTTAGAATTATTCTCATTATCCTAATCTGGATTTGTTCTTTTCGCAGAGATAATTGTTTCTACCAGTGTGTAACCATTGTTGGCATCAATTTTTC
This sequence comes from Picea engelmannii, assembly GCA_009831015.1. Taxonomy (NCBI): domain Eukaryota; kingdom Viridiplantae; phylum Streptophyta; class Pinopsida; order Pinales; family Pinaceae; genus Picea; species Picea engelmannii. The sequence continues at coordinate 78,078 of ML805314.1, forward strand.
ATTTTTATCTTTTCCTTACAAGCTGCCTACACAAGGGTTTCGAATCCTCAATACTCGTCGCAATTCTTTAAAACAAAACGATACTATTATCTTGCGCATTCACACACCTGCCTTTCATTTTCATTTTCACGACTGCAAGCGTGAAAACCATGAATTGGAAGTCATGTCGATGGCATTAAAATCGTCACTGGATTATTACGAATACTCTTGTTCATGTGGTCATTTCACCTCTAACTCAATAATGGTCACACAGTTGGCAAGACACCAAACCTTTACTCACTTTGCATTTTTGTTAATATGGTTTCAATTTATAAGTTCATGATGAAATGATTTTTGGTTAAATCCTTGGTGCAATGGTTTCATAGAACGCATTGTTTTTATGATCAAATCTTTGGTTCAATATTCGACATGTTGTTTTGTTTTAAATCATACAAATGCTATTATTTGTTCAAATATTCGGATCGACTTGTCATGGTTTTCAATGGTTATTTGTTTGGCATGTCGTTTACATTGTTTTTCACACACACCAAAAGTGATTTGAATTACCAATGCACCGTCGATTGTACATATCAAAATGAATGTTTTGCATGGTTTCTTTTCATTCCACCACCCTCGCACGCATAGGCATTAAACGTCTGCCTTGCATCTCGGGTTACCTCTGTTTGTTTTGAGGAAACTATGGGAATTGGTCCTGTGTCTACCCTGTCCAACCCCTTCACAGTTTACCCTGCTGACTTAGTGCTCTCTCCTATGGCCCCTGTAGTGCGCATAGAACCTAATGGAATCCAAACACTGTTGTTATTTGATAATGCTCGTGAGGACCTGGAAAGTAAAGGCTGGTTAGTTTTCATCCAAAAATTCGAGGGTTTCAACCTCGCGGTCGCTCAACAATTTGCCCTCACATTCGATGGATGTAGAGCCAAAGTTGGAGACATCCAACTTGAATTGAACAAAGAATTCCTCAGCTCAGCCACGGGTTTTCCAACTAAAGGGCATAGGTGGTTTAAGAATTCGAAGGTGGATGAAGTGCCATGGCTGCTCCTTTTTAACTCAAGAAAAATTATCAGTTGTGATAAAGGTATGCCAGTCACGGCCCTTAAGTCTAGGTGGCATGATTTATTGGCCATTATTAAGCAATTTGTTACTTGTGAAGGTAGATATGGTTTAGTGTTTCTTTACCATCTTCGACTGCTTATGAATTTTATAGATTTCCCTTTGAATATGCCTCACTAGCTCCTATGCAGTCTGTATAAAATGGCTAAACGATTTAAGAGGGAGAAGCCTGACTCCAGCCTCTTCCATCAATGTTTGATCAAAATCGTTATTGCTCATCATTTGAGGCTAAGTGGTGACTGTTGGCAAGATTTCCTATTGAGGAATGGCTTTTCCACTCCTGAATATGGTCAAGTGGACAAGACTGTGGTCACTGAAACCCTTGTCGGTCCTGTCGTGCCACCTCCTACCCTCCTACCCGATGTCGAACCCTCGACCTACCTCAATGCTGACCTACCCGACACCCTGCCTGAACCATGTTCGAAAGACAATGCTAAGACTGTTAAGAGGCCTGCAAGAAAAAAGGGCAAGGGTAATACATATGTCAATAGAAAGGGTAAGAAGTCTTCACGCTGGGTATCTAGGTGTGCTCGTAATAAGCCCAAACAAAACATAGACCAGAAGCCTATTGTTTTGAGTAAAGATTCAGACTCTGAGATTGAACGTTTTCTGACCGAGGAATACCCATACTCTCATGGCCTCTGCTCTGTTGAACCCTATGACTACATATCCAACCTCCCTCCGTGCCTTAAAGGTGACCCTAACTTCCCTGGGATCAAGTTTGACAGTGGAACCCCTGGCAATTTAAAAGATTCCTCACCTGTAGTGACTCGGCCCGATCAATCATAGTGCACTCAATGCAACTCTTGGCTCGAACGAGACTACATAGATGTTCCTCTGTTGCAGTCCCGAATTAAGTCCTTAGAGGACCGGGTGACTGTGTTGTCTAAGGAAAATGATAGATTGCAAGATTACGATAAGAGGCAAAAGACCACAGGTTCTATCGTGTTCAAAAATGTTGAGGCAACCACTGCCATTGTTAATTCAATGTTAGCCTGACCAAATCATATCTCTACAGCCAAGGTATGATATTTCAACAACGTTTTTGCAACGATTATGTTTATTTTGAATTAGCAAGAATGATTTTGTTTTGAATTAGCATAAACGATTGTGTTTGCGTTGAATTAGTACAAAAGATTTGTTTGCTAAATCGAATATAGTTCTGTTTTGTTTGAATCGATTTAATACGATTTCGTTTGTTCTGAATTGGCATAAAAGATTTGGTTTGTTTTAGCGTGAATGATTTGCTTTGCTTTGAATTAGTAATTAAGTGTTTGTTTGATAGATCGCATACATTTCTGTCACCATTTGGATTAATTTAAAACGATTTTGTTTGTAAATATGACCAGCTACAGAATCGTGAGATTCTGTAGCTAGCCATAAAATTTGGATTTTTGTTGATTTTCCAACTAAACACTATCTAAAATTGTTTATTCTTGTCCATCTATAGGTACACATGAATTTCAATGGGAATTGGATCTGATGTGGCAGTTTAGAACATGCTTTTTGTTACATAGTTTTGGTTTAGGTTGTTAGTCTTAGTTAGAAATAGAGATTTGGGAGATTGTTCCCATATTTTTTGCTAACAGTTTTTGATGATTTCCACAAGGAATGTTTCACCCTGTGGCCTTTATATACTTATTATTTTTTGTAAACAAGCCATCACTGTTGGGAGAACATAAACTATGGACCTATGATTATACAGACTCGAATGAAAGTGGATTTTTTGTACGGCTTTAGCTTCAATCTATCTTACTTTTGTTCAAGTTTTTTTGCGCATTTTAATTTGTAATCAAATTATTGACTACTTTAGATATCAAGATTTGTTACAGGTTGATGCGTTATGATTTAAATTTTGTCCATATTTGATGTATCTCATTTTACTTACAGCAATTACTCTGTTTTAATTTAATGAAAAGAAGGTTTATCCTCTTTGTTAAATGAACAACTATGTACAAATCTTTGCAGAGGGATTTATCTTGATGTGATTGTTTGTAAATTATAAAATTGTTGTTGCCATATCCTTTAATTGTTTTGTCGTTAGCAATTCTGAAGCATTGTTGCTTCGTGTTTACACAAAGTATTGGAGGATCTGATGCGGGTTTACCTCATCAAACAATGAATGCAGATGCTTATGCACAGGACAAGTAGGAGGCGATAATTTCAGGTCAGTTTGTTATTTTATTTTAATAGTTTAATTAATACAAGGATTCACTGTAGTTTAGATATATATATATATATATATATAATACAGATTGTTGTTTTTATTACTTAGTTAGATAGCTATCATTTCGTTTCTCAGCACAGATTATTATTCTTATTGCTTAGTTAGATAGTTGTTAATTTACTTCCTGTTTGTAAAAGTTATAAAAATTCAAAAAATATTGAACGATAGCTTCGTTGTCAATTCATACATGATTTTCACAGGTTTTCGATTAAAAATTTGCAATCTGTGAATACTGTACATATCATAGAAAGATAATTGTATTGATAATTGAACATTTAATAAGTAGAATTATTGTTGTATAATATTAATAAGTAAATTGTATATATAGTTTTCGATTTGTATATAGTTTGCAGTAGTCATTTTTCACTTAGATTAGTTTCTTTAGTTTAGTTTTTATTTCACTTTCCTAGGACTTAGATCGGCTAACGGGGCCGCTAAACCCGTCGGAGTGGGTTAACCCAAACGACTTGGGTTATTTAGACAACCCCGGACCAGATCCACTCCTCCAGTTGACGAGCGATCAATTTCGCCCGCCAACAGGGCCAAAGCACTTAACTGTGAAACATACATCCAAAATAGATCTCCTCATAGATCTTTCAAGGATAAGACCCCCTACAAGGCTTGGAATGGCCTCAAACTGGAAGTGACCCACATTCTCATTTTTGGTTCACGTGCATGGGCTCGGATTCCCTCTTAAAAGAGGAAGGCACTTGATCCATAGAGAACTAAGTTCATTTTTGTTGGATACCCCGATGGTGTGAAGGGATATCAACTTATTGATCTTTCCTTGGACCATCTCATCATTAAGCGTAGTGTCCAATTCGAGGAAAGTGTCTCGCATGTACCTCAACAGTCGCATGCAGACACCTTTACTCTTCCACTTGTCCGAGATGATGAGCATGAATATGCCGACTCTTCTTCAGACGAGAGTTCTTATTCAGAGGACTCATAGGATTCAGATTAAGATTCAGAGTCAGTACAGTCAAACGCAGAGTCAGAGAATACAGATGCAGTTGCATATCCAGAGCAGAGGCCCAAGTGGGCACAGACTACTCTTCAGGATGCAGGGTATATCATAGGTGATCCAGCCGATACTATGAGGAATCGATATGATTTCAAGGAGCCTCCTATAGCACTCACTTCCACTGAACCATTTCCTTCCAGGCATCTGTTCTTGTTTCAATCTTCATATCCACGGTCTTATGGACAGGCTGTTGGAAATCCATTTTGGGAATCCACCATGCAGGAGGCGTACAACTCCCTCCTCGAGAACCAGACTTGGGATCTGGTTCCCCTTCCTTCTGGGAGTAAACTTGTCAGATGCAGATGGGTCTACAGGACAAAGAGCATAGTGGATGGACAAATCATTAGATACAAATCCAGGCTTGTTGTTAAAGGCTTTCAGCAGGTTCATGGTATTGACTATGATGAGACCTTCGCTCCAGTAGAGAAAATGGATTCCATTCAATTGACCCTTTCTATTGTGGCAGCTAAGGGATAGGAAGTCCATCAGAAGGATGTGAAGAATGCATTTCTTCACAGTGATCTCTCTGAGGAGATATACATGGAGCAGCCCTAGGGATTTATGCAGGACTCATCTTTGGTCTGTCGACTGAACAAGTCACTTTATGGCCTCAAGTAGGCTCTGAGGGCCTGGTATGCCAAGATGGACTCCTACCTATTGTCAAAAAAAATTGTACATTGTAAATCAGACCCGAATGTATACATGCTCAGGATGACTAATTCACTTCTACTTTTAGTTTTGTATGTCGATGAGTTGTTGATCATTGGTTGCTCGACTTCAACAATTGTTGTAGTCAAGAGGATTATTCATGATAGGTTTTTTATGATGGACATGGATCCACTACACTTATTCCTTGGACTTGAGATCAGTCAAGATGCATCAGACATCAAACTGTCTCAAGCCAAGTATGCACGATATCTCCTTGAGAGATTTCACATGACAAACTACAAGTCTGCTCCAACTACTTTACTATCAAGAGTCAAACTTGAGGATGGCGGGGAGACTCCACTAGTTGACAACACATTGTACAAACATCTAGTGGGAAGCTTGTTCTATCTCACACACTCCAGAACAAACATCTCATATGCAGTTGGCGCAGTTTCCAGGTTCATGCAGGAGCCGCATGAGCTACATTGGAAATTTGCAAAGTGTATCCTTCGATATTCATAGGGCACCATCACCTTTGGGATTCATTATGTAGAAGAATCTACATTAGATCTCATTGGGTTTACTGATTCTGACTGGGCTGGAAATAGCATTGATCCCAAGTCCACATCTGGTTACTCACTCAGTCTTGGTTCCAGGCCTATCTGTTGGTCGAGCAAGAAGCAAGCTGCCATTTCTCTATCTTCAGCGGAGCCAGAGTACAATGGGGTAGTTAACATAACCATTCAGGCCATGTGGCTACAACATTTTCTCACTGAGTTGGGCATTCAGTTTCATCAGTTGATCGTCATCTGGTGTGACAACCAGAGCACTCTGAAGTTCTACAGAGATCCATTTTAGAGGCAACAGACGAAGAACATCGAGATCCACATGCACTACATTCGGGACTTATTACACGAGGGGATCATTGACTTATAGTTCTGTCCTTCAGCAGAATAGACGACAGACATTTTCACCAAGACCTTCACTGAGAAAAAATTCCATTCTTTGCGAGGTCGTCTTGGAGTGAAGGACACAGTTGCCTAGCAACTGTAGTTCTTCTTTTTACATACATTTTACCTTGAGGGGGGGGGTTTCCCATGAGGTTTTCCCTCTTTCCTCACTTTATTTTTAGTGTATCTTTTGTACTTGGGTACTTAACATGGCCTCGTTTTCGGGACCCAATATTTATTTTCACCATAGTGATGTTCAGGGGGGGTGTTGGAGTTACTTCACACACACCTAGGATTTCTTTTTCCTAAG
>ML805314.1:84449-102541 GCA_009831015.1 Picea engelmannii
CAATTACTCTGTTTTAATTTAATGAAAAGAAGGTTTATCCTCTTTGTTAAATGAACAACTATGTACAAATCTTTGCAGAGGGATTTATCTTGATGTGATTGTTTGTAAATTATAAAATTGTTGTTGCCATATCCTTTAATTGTTTTGTCGTTAGCAATTCTGAAGCATTGTTGCTTCGTGTTTACACAAAGTATTGGAGGATCTGATGCGGGTTTACCTCATCAAACAATGAATGCAGATGCTTATGCACAGGACAAGTAGGAGGCGATAATTTCAGGTCAGTTTGTTATTTTATTTTAATAGTTTAATTAATACAAGGATTCACTGTAGTTTAGATATATATATATATATATATATAATACAGATTGTTGTTTTTATTACTTAGTTAGATAGCTATCATTTCGTTTCTCAGCACAGATTATTATTCTTATTGCTTAGTTAGATAGTTGTTAATTTACTTCCTGTTTGTAAAAGTTATAAAAATTCAAAAAATATTGAACGATAGCTTCGTTGTCAATTCATACATGATTTTCACAGGTTTTCGATTAAAAATTTGCAATCTGTGAATACTGTACATATCATAGAAAGATAATTGTATTGATAATTGAACATTTAATAAGTAGAATTATTGTTGTATAATATTAATAAGTAAATTGTATATATAGTTTTCGATTTGTATATAGTTTGCAGTAGTCATTTTTCACTTAGATTAGTTTCTTTAGTTTAGTTTTTATTTCACTTTCCTAGGACTTAGATCGGCTAACGGGGCCGCTAAACCCGTCGGAGTGGGTTAACCCAAACGACTTGGGTTATTTAGACAACCCCGGACCAGATCCACTCCTCCAGTTGACGAGCGATCAATTTCGCCCGCCAACAGGGCCAAAGCACTTAACTGTGAAACATACATCCAAAATAGATCTCCTCATAGATCTTTCAAGGATAAGACCCCCTACAAGGCTTGGAATGGCCTCAAACTGGAAGTGACCCACATTCTCATTTTTGGTTCACGTGCATGGGCTCGGATTCCCTCTTAAAAGAGGAAGGCACTTGATCCATAGAGAACTAAGTTCATTTTTGTTGGATACCCCGATGGTGTGAAGGGATATCAACTTATTGATCTTTCCTTGGACCATCTCATCATTAAGCGTAGTGTCCAATTCGAGGAAAGTGTCTCGCATGTACCTCAACAGTCGCATGCAGACACCTTTACTCTTCCACTTGTCCGAGATGATGAGCATGAATATGCCGACTCTTCTTCAGACGAGAGTTCTTATTCAGAGGACTCATAGGATTCAGATTAAGATTCAGAGTCAGTACAGTCAAACGCAGAGTCAGAGAATACAGATGCAGTTGCATATCCAGAGCAGAGGCCCAAGTGGGCACAGACTACTCTTCAGGATGCAGGGTATATCATAGGTGATCCAGCCGATACTATGAGGAATCGATATGATTTCAAGGAGCCTCCTATAGCACTCACTTCCACTGAACCATTTCCTTCCAGGCATCTGTTCTTGTTTCAATCTTCATATCCACGGTCTTATGGACAGGCTGTTGGAAATCCATTTTGGGAATCCACCATGCAGGAGGCGTACAACTCCCTCCTCGAGAACCAGACTTGGGATCTGGTTCCCCTTCCTTCTGGGAGTAAACTTGTCAGATGCAGATGGGTCTACAGGACAAAGAGCATAGTGGATGGACAAATCATTAGATACAAATCCAGGCTTGTTGTTAAAGGCTTTCAGCAGGTTCATGGTATTGACTATGATGAGACCTTCGCTCCAGTAGAGAAAATGGATTCCATTCAATTGACCCTTTCTATTGTGGCAGCTAAGGGATAGGAAGTCCATCAGAAGGATGTGAAGAATGCATTTCTTCACAGTGATCTCTCTGAGGAGATATACATGGAGCAGCCCTAGGGATTTATGCAGGACTCATCTTTGGTCTGTCGACTGAACAAGTCACTTTATGGCCTCAAGTAGGCTCTGAGGGCCTGGTATGCCAAGATGGACTCCTACCTATTGTCAAAAAAAATTGTACATTGTAAATCAGACCCGAATGTATACATGCTCAGGATGACTAATTCACTTCTACTTTTAGTTTTGTATGTCGATGAGTTGTTGATCATTGGTTGCTCGACTTCAACAATTGTTGTAGTCAAGAGGATTATTCATGATAGGTTTTTTATGATGGACATGGATCCACTACACTTATTCCTTGGACTTGAGATCAGTCAAGATGCATCAGACATCAAACTGTCTCAAGCCAAGTATGCACGATATCTCCTTGAGAGATTTCACATGACAAACTACAAGTCTGCTCCAACTACTTTACTATCAAGAGTCAAACTTGAGGATGGCGGGGAGACTCCACTAGTTGACAACACATTGTACAAACATCTAGTGGGAAGCTTGTTCTATCTCACACACTCCAGAACAAACATCTCATATGCAGTTGGCGCAGTTTCCAGGTTCATGCAGGAGCCGCATGAGCTACATTGGAAATTTGCAAAGTGTATCCTTCGATATTCATAGGGCACCATCACCTTTGGGATTCATTATGTAGAAGAATCTACATTAGATCTCATTGGGTTTACTGATTCTGACTGGGCTGGAAATAGCATTGATCCCAAGTCCACATCTGGTTACTCACTCAGTCTTGGTTCCAGGCCTATCTGTTGGTCGAGCAAGAAGCAAGCTGCCATTTCTCTATCTTCAGCGGAGCCAGAGTACAATGGGGTAGTTAACATAACCATTCAGGCCATGTGGCTACAACATTTTCTCACTGAGTTGGGCATTCAGTTTCATCAGTTGATCGTCATCTGGTGTGACAACCAGAGCACTCTGAAGTTCTACAGAGATCCATTTTAGAGGCAACAGACGAAGAACATCGAGATCCACATGCACTACATTCGGGACTTATTACACGAGGGGATCATTGACTTATAGTTCTGTCCTTCAGCAGAATAGACGACAGACATTTTCACCAAGACCTTCACTGAGAAAAAATTCCATTCTTTGCGAGGTCGTCTTGGAGTGAAGGACACAGTTGCCTAGCAACTGTAGTTCTTCTTTTTACATACATTTTACCTTGAGGGGGGGGGTTTCCCATGAGGTTTTCCCTCTTTCCTCACTTTATTTTTAGTGTATCTTTTGTACTTGGGTACTTAACATGGCCTCGTTTTCGGGACCCAATATTTATTTTCACCATAGTGATGTTCAGGGGGGGTGTTGGAGTTACTTCACACACACCTAGGATTTCTTTTTCCTAAGGTTTTTATTTGTTTATTAGTCATAATTAGTCATTATCCAGTCTCCTATATTTTAGGAGATAATATTCCACCTGGAGAATATTCTCTTTCAGTTGACACTTCAATTTGACTAGTTGAGTTGAGTTTAGATGTTGCATTGGGATCATCACCATGCTAATTCGACCTTTCCTTGGTATCATCACCAGAGTGGCGCATTAGCCTTGATTCCTTGAGTTAACTCCTCACTACTCTTTGTTCAGTCAATTAACTGAAGAGTAGTTGACTAGTTAACTCAATTAGGTGGCAATTCACTCCTGTAACTGCCTGAGAGACTAGAATAGGTGGCATTTCACTCCCGTAACTATTGGTGTATGTCCAGATCACTCTAGACCACCACTATGGCGACTTGGTTCACCTCAAGTCGAACTCATTGAGTTACATAGAGTATATCATATGTAAATTATTCATTATTCATAACAGTTAATGAGAATTATTCCATTATTTCTCTCCTTCTTCTTCCTTTTCCAATTCTCTCTGCAAATGTGTGTATTATTATTTAGCTAGATCTATTTTGTGAAGTTTTAACACATTTACACAAGCAGAGTACCAGTCACACATGATTAAAGTGGAAGGTATGATCAACAACCAAACCATTGCTATTTTAATTGATTCATGAGCTAGTCATAGTTATATAGATCTTAATATGGTGGAAAGCTTTCATTTGCCAAGAAGAAAGCATGGGAAATATTGGTTGGTGCAGATGGCTACAGGATCCAAAAGAAAAGTTAATGAGATGGTTAAGTCATGCCTCATGGACATGAATGGGCTAAACACCAAGGTAGATTTGAACATCTTGCCTTTAGGTTCCTATGATTGTCTAATTGGGATGGATTGGTTGGACCAACATAATGCCATCCTAGACTGTCATAAAAAAGCATTTAATTACTTAGATGAGGAAGGGAAACTAAGGAGAGTGCAGGGAATTCCCAGAGCAGTAACCATTAGAGAAATTTCAGCATTGCAACTAAAGAAATGTTACAGGAAAGGTTGTCAAATATTTGCAGCACATATGGGAGAGACACATAGAGATAAGGTTCCAAATTTGGAAGATTATGCAGTCTTGGAAGAGTTTGAATATGTTTTCATGGAGGTACCAGAACTACCCCCAAAGAGAGATATTGATTTCTCTATAAATTTAATGCCTGGAGCAACTCCAGTGTCAGACTCATAGAATGAGTACACCAGAGCTGAAGGAGTTGCAAATGAAACTTGAAGAACTTCTGAGGAAGGGGTATATACGCCCAAGTGTGTTACCTTGGGGTGCCCCAGTATTGTTCATGAAGAAGAAATATGGAACCTTAAGATTGTGCATTGATTTCAGGCAGTTGAATAAAGTAACTGTTAAGAACAAGTATCCCTTGCCAAGGATTGATGATCTTTTTTATCAATTGAAGGATGTAAATATCTTTTCAAAGATAGATCTTAGGTCAGGATACCATCAGGTAAGGATTAAAGAGGAATATATCAACAAGACTGCCTTTAGAACAAGGTATGGTCATTATGAGTTCACAGTAGTGCCATTTGGGTTGTCAAATGCACCAGTTGCTTTCATATGCTTAATGAATGGTGTTTTTCGAGTATATTTAGACAAGTTTGTCATTGTCTTTTTGGATGACATTCTTATATAATCTAAGTCAAAAGAAGAGAATGAGCATCATTTGAGAATGGTGTTGCAAGTATTAAAGGAGCATCAATTGTATGCCAAATTGAGCAAGTGCTCATTTTATCAAAAGAAAATTCATTATTTGGGGCACATCATTTCAAAGGATGGGATAGCAGTGGATCCTGAGAAGATAGAAGCCATTAGAGAATGGTTAGAACCAAATAATGTGACAGAGGTTAGATCATTTATGGGCCTTGTAGGCTACTACATAAGATTTATTGAAGGATTTTCAAATATTGCACACCCAATCACTTTCTTGCAAAGAAAGGGTGTGAAGTTTCAGTGGACATTGGAATGTGAAAAGAGTTTCGAACACTTGAAACAATTATTAACAAGTGCTCCAATACTAAGTATTGCATACCCAAATGAAGACTTCATTGTATGCACAGATGTATGTAAGGAAGGAATTGGTGGATTCCTTAGTCAAAATGGGTTTGTTATATGTTATGAATCAAGGAAGTTGAAGGAGCATGAAGGAAACTATGCCACTCATGATTTGGAGTTGGCAACCATAGTGCATGCCTTGAGGAAATGGAGACACTACCTCATAGGGAAGAGGTTTGAGCTGAGAACAGACCATAACGGTCTGAAATATTTATTTTATCAACCATCTCTAAATGCTAGGCAAAGCAGATGGTTAGAATTTTTAAGTGAGTATGACTTCGATATAATGCATATCAAAGGGAAAGAGAACAAAGTGGTTGATGCACTCAGCAGAAGAGTGCATGAAATGCATGCTACAACCATTATCATGTCCCAATCAAATTTAAAACCCAAAATGATAGAGGCTGCCAAATCAGATTTTCAATACAAGGAATTAGTGGCAATATTACAACAAGGTGTTTTGCAGCAGAAAATTGAAGAATACAAGCTAGTTAATGATGAAATTCTCATGTACATGGGTAGAATTTATGTACCAAATTATCGGGAACTGAAAAATATGATATTGAGAGAAATGCATAATGTACCTTATGTTGGGCACCCAGGATATCAGAAAACTATTGCAGCTATCAAAAGACAATATTATTGGCCAAGCATGAAGAAAGAGGTTGCTGATTTTATTGCCAGATGTTTGGAATGTCAAAAGGTAAAGGTTGAGCATAGACACCCAGATGGTTTGCTACAACCATTACCAATTCCTGAGTAGAAATGGGAAGTTTTAACCATGGATTTCATCACCAAACTACCCAGAACAAACAAGCAACATGATTCTATCATGGTGGTGGTGGGTAAGCTTACTAAAGCTACCCATTTTATTCCAGTTAAGCTCACTCACAAGGCAATGAACATTGCTGATATTTATATGAAATAAATTGCCAGATTACATGGCATACCAAAGACAATTGTGTCTGACAGAGATCCAAAATTTACCTCAAAATTTTGGAAAGGATTATTTAATGGATTTGGAACAAATTTGAATTTCAGTACAACTTATCATCCATAATAAGATGGACAAATAGAGAGGGTGAATCAAGTGATTGAGGATGTGCTGAGAATGTATGTGATGGATAAACCATCAAAATGGGAAGACTACCTACACTTGGTAGAGTTTTATTATAACAATGGGTACCAAGAATTTCTAAATATGAGCCCATTTGAAGCACTTTATGGAAGAAAGTGAAACACACCTGTAAGATGGGACAACCCAGCAGACAAAGTAGTGGTTGGACCAAATTTTCTCATGGAAATGGAGGATAAAATGATAAAAATAAAGAAAAATTTAAAGGCTTCCCAAGACAGGCAAAAAAAATATGATGATAAGGGCATAACTCACAGGGAACTTAATGTGGGAGACCATGTATTCTTGAAAGTGAAGGCCAACAAAAGTTCCCTGAAGTTGGGAAATTGTTCAAAGTTGGCAGCTTGCTATTCTGGGTTGTTTGAAATCCTAGAGAGGATTGGTCCAGTTGCTTATATGATTTCATTGCATGCATCTATGTCTATTCATAATGTATTCCATGTATCATTGCTAAAGAAATGTATACTTGATTCTAATCATGTTATTGATTGGAATGTGATTCAGGTGGAACAAGAAGGCACTTTTCAAGTGCATCCTGTATGCATTCTGGACCGAAAAATCAAACAGCTCCAGAACCGAGCCATAGGGCTTGTAAAGGTCCAATGGACCTGGTACATTCCTGAGGATGCTACTTGGGAGCATGAGGATGCAATGCGGGAAGAATACCCATATCTTTTTGAGGATTTTTGAAATTTTGTTGTATATGGGTACATGATGCACTGAGAACGGTGCATAAATAAGGGGAGAGGATTGTAATATCCCTAGTCCATGGAAAATTGTAATATAGATGAAAATGTACTTAAGTTGGTGAGATGTTTTGATATCATTTTGTATACACATTTCATGGCATAGTGTGTGCATGTACTGCATAGTGCAATGATGAAGTGTGCACATTCCAGGATACCACGCACAACATCTTAAGTGCATGTGATTCTGAGGCCAACAAGCCTTTGTGTATATGTTATGGTTTAGAGGCCAGTGATCTAGTTATTATAAGCTAGGATGCTTATGTTTTGATTACGTTGGTGAACCTAGATGTTAAATGCCAGTGCGCCTATTTTTGTATATGTCTCATATTTAATATAAAATACATCGTTGCACGTAAACTGACCATGATAAAAGAGATGGGGGAGTAAACTCCACTGGTTAGGGAAAGGGAGGGGATAAGTTAAGGAAAGGGGCTAAGCTAGGGATCTTAAGCCAAAAGGGAATATTATATTAATATTTATTTAATCATAAAGTATGGATAATTATTTATCTTAAGTTCTAAAGTTGGGTACAAGTGGGCCAAAGTAGCTCCCAACATGACAAGTGTCAAGTTGGGGACATGCATACATATTCTTGGGACATAGTTCATTCCTATCATCTTTTCCATCATTGTTTCCATGATTCCTTCCATCATTCAGTCATCCATTAAATCATCCATGAGTATTCACACCCATTGAGCTATCCTTTGCATCTTCATGACTGTACCTGAACCCGTATCCATAGCCATTTGTGTTGGTGGGTCTGGTTAGCTTGGGAACTGGACTGAAGAAGCGGGTTTTCAAGCCCATGAGAAATTCTCTAGGTGAGAGAATTGTTGGGGATTGATCTTCTGAAGTTGATGAACTGCAACTACAGTTCTCTGAGACTTCCTGTCTGACCTGTCGCTGAAGCTCGAAAAGGAAGTGGGGCAGCTGAAGGACTATTGGGAAGAGAAGGGGCACACTTCTGGGGTGGGAAAGGCATGTGGGGAATGAGGGACTATGGGTTGTTAGTTTGAGTTGGCACTTGAGACAAAATCCTTCTTGTTTTCCATGAGCCTTTAGCCTGGTTAGGAATCCCTTTACCCAGGTGGAGTTTAGTCCCAGCTTAGGGGTGACTCACTGTTGAGAGTGATGAACAGTATGGTCTAAGGATGGGAGGTTTGTGGGAGGTCTGCACATAGTTAGTGACATTCTTACTAAGATAAGTGCCAATATGGGTGATAAATTTACATGTTGCATTGTTATTTACATGCTTATATTTATGGGTTTATCCATGTGTGTTTATAATTGTCCGTAAATTTATGGGTATTTCCTGTCTATGTTGCATGTATATGTTTACTGTCATTTTAGTATGAATCCATGCATTTACATAACGTATTTGTCTATCTACATTTATATATATATATATATATATATATGCTTCCACAAGAGTTCTGTGTGCATATGTACTTTAATCGCATGTAGTTCGAAAATTTTATGTGGCATAGCTCAGTTAGATGTTGGGTATGTTACAATATGTTTTGCGGAGAGAACGCAGAAGTTCTCTGGCATAGTGTGGCCCGACATGGATGGTCAGGGACATTACAGGAACAGTGCTACTGACTGCAGTGCGTCAATGTGGTGAACAAGCAGGGTTGTCATTGTTAAAGCACTTAAACTGTAGGATTGTCAGACCAGCAAAGAACATCCTCTTTAGTGTTTATTTCTCACGAAATATACGATGTTTCTTTGAGTCTATAAATCTTTGGACGTTGGTTGTCCTATGCGATAATGACCTTGACATTAGGTACATGTCAGACATCTATTATATGACATTGTAGTGTTAATGCAATTGACATAGTGGATGATGGCTCAATTGCATTGGCACAAACAATATTAATTTTGTGATTAATTAACTTCCTTGAAGGACGTGAATCCCAAACAATGCCTAAAATTTTTTGAACAATCGTCTATTAAAAAAATACATTGTTCTATATTTAAAAAAAAAGAAATTGTATGGTTTGAACATTTTTTTTTTCAAATATCGCATCAACTGCAATAGAAGAAATGCATTTTCCTTATCCAAAGAAAGGGAAACAACATGAAGATTGACATTAGGTGGAAACAGATCTGGAAACACACCACTACATTAACGTCTCTTCTAAATAATGAAATGAAATGATTACATGAAGGTGGTAGTAAAAGGTGATTTTCATAAACCAAATCATTACCTGAACACGTGAAACTTCTTGCAGAAGGTGGTAGTATAAAGTAATCCTCAAAAAGTGTTGCAAAGTCCATAATAAAAAATTCCTTACCATTAACTTTTTCCAGTTACATGTCGATGCAGATATTAGAAAGTTTTGACACCGTCGTTCCCTGGTTATATACCCACCTTCAAGTAGGAGGGGAATATTCGTGTAAATAGATGCAACCTGTTGGAGCCACCTTTGTTTTTGGCCTGTCACAATTTTCAAATTTGATACTTGAAGTCTAAAGTTGATTTTCCTTTTCCTTCTGAGATGATGGGACCTCTGAAACCTGGTTGCGTGAGCAACGATGACTTTCTACTCTCGAAACAAGTCCACTTTCGTAAGAATGTTCGCTCCTTTTTGTTTTACTTCGGGATCTCGCAGGTCGGATGCTATAATCCATGAGTTCGCTCGTCCCGAGTCAAGAAACGACGAAGTCGTTTTAAGTTTTCACTCAAGACAGTAACCAGGGTAAAATCTTCTAACTCACGATTAGACGTCGTCGGGGTTTCGCGCCTCGGTGTTCGCCAAGTCCGAAGTTTTATATTTACAGCACCGAGAGCTGAGAACATGAAGTTATTTCTAGATAACCCATGTCAAGGATCAAAGGCAAAAAGCTAACCATGGTAAAAGTTGTTCTCGGCATTTCGCCACTCGGCATTATCTTTTTCGAAAAATTCCAGCTTCTAAACCCCGACTCACGAAGTCACAAGGTAATTATAACATGATTAATTAGTCACTTAATTCAAGATTATATTCCCCTTAATTAAGTCTTGATTTGTAGTCTCGCGGTTTCACGACTCGACGTATAAATCTCCCAGAAACTTGTCTTCGAAATCCCGAATCGCGATACGGCGAATGAAATAATTATAAAATTAATTATGCCTCCAAATCACAATTACCTTTAATTAAACCAAAATCGGTCCTCGCGGTCTCGGGAGTTAGAGACTCAAAATGTTAAAAGAAATTTCACGATATAACGAATGGCGAAGAAATTGATTAGCATTGGTGGGATTGGATTAATTAAGCTAAAGCAACATATATCCCGCGCCTCGAAGCTTGCACGTTTACCGAGGTATCCATTTCTCTCCATACTTCGACTGACTATCAAACCGCTAGAAATTTATGACTTTTATGGAGAAATAGGGTAAATCTATGCATATAAGATCGGATTTTATGCAATAAATTTATTTCTAATTATGATTTGACAGGATTATTTTGAAAAGTACTGATTTTTCAAATATATATAAGAGTTTCATTTCATTATAATGAACTCATTTTCATAAGCACGCAGAGCTCATCACTTCTGAGTAAACTAATTTCTGCATGTATACGCAGTTCTATCGTAGAAGAGAAAAAACGCAAGCTTCGACTATGGCTCCGCGGAAAGAAGAAAAGGCGAATGTCGAGGTCGCAAGACAAGGCTCAGACAATTTCTCTGACACTTCGCCCTGAAGTGTCGAATCGGTCCCCGACTGGTCATTTGTTTCAGACATTCTGCAATCAGAATTGGTGGATTATTCAGACGACTCAGACGACAACGAAAAAGATGATCTAAACACCAAATACAAGATAGTTTTCCAATCCGGGATGCACAGAGTAGAAGCCAGACCACAGTTTCTCCCATATTATGACATGATCCGATGGGCATTGGATCATGTAGACATACCCACCAGGACTATCATGAACGGGCAGCGAGTCACGGTCGGGACTTTTAGGCTAGAACATATACAAACCATGTATAAGCTCCCGACGATGTTTGAGTACACATATGGCGTTGAGTTCCTGGAGGAATTCAAGGAAAAAGAGTGCACCCAATATGATAAAACCATGCCAGGTTTGATAAAGGATTGGGTTTCGCGCACCGCGAAATTCATATCAAATGACAAGGGCGTTTATTCAATCGCTTCATTGGAACCACAGTATAAATATGTGGCCATGATGACATGCCGACTATATGGGAGAGAGGACACATCGCACTTTTTCCTTGCGTGGGTGCTTCTGATGTTTCGGGTCGCAGAAGGTTGCTCGTTTAATTGGGCAAAGATGCTTTCGGATAGTTTGGCCAATCGGGTCACAGAGTATCGGGAGCAGAAGAAGGATGGGAAGGCGTCATCATTCTTCATGTCCGCATACATCATGGACGTAATCTGTTCTATGACACCATTCCCATTGATGAGCTGGGGTTGGACTCCAGCCCAAGAAAAACCCATACATATATATCATGACAAACTATGGGAGAACAAAGCAGAAAAATTCGCGTATGAAATTTTCAACTGGGTGATGGTGCCCCTGCATGTCACCATTTTTGGTCACCCGCCACCTCGTATCTCGGACAACATAGCAACAAACATTAGCAGCATAGTGGACTGGTACGTGGAGGCCAAATTTTCATACTTCAGGGTTTTTGGGGCTTATGTTCCCCCTCATGCGTTGTCATTGTTCATTCCTGACAAGCTGGCTTGTTGCGAGGTCGCCCGACAGACGATAATTGGCGGGGTGAGTAAAGAACTCAAAGGGTACTCAAAGAAGGTATGGCCATCTTTTCCCATTCGGCTGAATTCTTATTCTATATTAGATTTCGGGCATGCCAAAGCCGAGGCTGCAGCCCTGGAAGACCTAAATTTGGTCTCCATCGAGTATAAGAAACATGATCCACAAAGGGTTGTGAGCAACCATTTAGCTAATTGTGGGCTCAAGAGATTTGAGCACGAGAATTCACCCTCGGATGACATTTTCCGAGGGGCAAGGTCTTATGAAGAGGTTATCGCCAGGATCCAATCCTTGGCACCCGAAGACATATCCGATGTATTGAAATTCCAGGAACATAGACAAAGTGGTCTACCCGCTGTGTTGCGAGGTGGGAGTTCGGATGTTTTCGAGATGAAACAGAAGGATGTTGAATGTTATAAAGACGCAACTCCTGACCCTGGAAAACACCGTGACGAGGTGGGACAAACGAAGAATCCTGAAGTTGAGGTAAAGACTCTGGACCCACTAAAGAAACAGAAGTTGGAGGCCGAGGTAAAGACTCCGGACCCGCCAAGGAAACAGAAGCTAGAGACCGAGATAAAGACTCCAGAACCACCAAAAAGACAGAGTCATGTCGATACTCTAGGAAAGTCCGCAAAACAAATCGGAGAACCCATCACTTCTATCACCCCCTTGCAGTCGGCGCAGGGGAATATCGGAGAAGGATGGATATTCAATGAGGAGTTGAGGCCCATAAGAGCAGAATAACTACCTCCAAATGAGTTATTTTTTTGATAAAAAGAGGAAAACGGTAGTGAAAAGGGAATTCTACCAGGAGGGAGAGTTGACTACTAAGAAGTACAAAGTTATGACCGACGGAAAGAATAAAAAGAATGAGCAATTCACCACCGAGATCGCAGGGACGCTAGGAGCGTATGCATCGGCGAATCAATTTTTGGTTGGACTTTTGAGGAACCAACTAAAAAGGAAGAATCGCCTAATCTGGACTCTCGAAGCCAGATTGGCCACAACCACGGAGAATGCTAAAGGTCAGGCTAGCATGGAAATGGAACAGGCCAGATTGGCCGACAAAAATAAAATGGAGGCGCTCAGAGTTAAGTTGGAGAAAGCACATTCGATGGTCCGAGATGGTCGGACGCAGGCGAGCCAACAGAGGAGTTCGATTGAACAGTTGCAGGCTTGGGTAGAAATAGCCGAGAGCAAAACGATAGACATCGTGATATTTAAATCCCGAGCGATCGAGATTCAGAGCAGAATCTCTTCGACACAACAGAATTTGCTCACCAAAGTGGGAGCGATCCGGGAAAACTATTTGTTAGTCCATCAGGTTTTCGAGAACTTGACGGCCAGAGAAAGGGATGCAGGAGCAGCTTGGGCCACTTTCCAGGAGGCGGTGATAGCCACTAACAACTGGGTTTCGTCGGGTACTCCTGTGTTCTCCATTTCGGAGCAAACCTGAGGAAATATTCTGCTGAAGGATTGGGAGCACAACATCGCCATGGGCAAGGAGAAAGCCTAGAAGGTAACCAACTCCCTCAAAGAAGCCTTTAATTCTATAGATGGCGAGCTGCTGGGCATTGACAGTGGAGGCAATGTCGAAGCGTTGATGCAAATGAATGTGGAACAAATATCACTTGGTCTGAAGGATAAGGAAGAAAGATATTCGGCTGATATCTCTAAGATGAATGTAGTGGATATTGCTCGCATTGATAAATATATGATCAAACCCAGCGCGCACCTAACTGCCCTCGACATCATTGACGCACAAATGGAGGACAAACTGCAACAGCTAGCCCGAGAATGTTACTTCGTCGAGGCCAGCTGTCAAGCGGAACCTTCACGGCTCATATCCCAGCTATTGGAAAGATGTATCGCCTGCACTGAGTCCGTGTGACGGCGAACACCTGGCATCAAGTGAAGGCAGAGTAGGAGAAATCGAGCGATTTCTCTCTCCTCTGTCATAACTGAAATTTTGCGACTATTGAGATTCTACCTGCTTTGTAAAAATTGTATAAATATACCCCAGAAAGAAATAAAGAGGGTTGGACCTTTTTGAGTCATTTGTAATAGAGTTTTTACCTTGAGAGTTAATACAAGCAGATCTGGAGATTCTCAATTCCGCCACTTCTATATTACGAGTTTGTTTCCTTGCATCTCATTTTTACATTGCAATTCATATTCATAATTAATGTGCTTCATTATAATTTAGTACGACCACTACTATAGCGAATGAATTTGGGTTTTCTGTAATTGTTTATTGTCTTCCCTCTGCACCAGCTATCAGCGGTGTAAGACCAATCTGCATTTTCGAAACTCTACATATATTCTTTGTTACATTGGTTATTTACTTACATATTTTCTTCTCCCGTTTATGTTGCGAAACTTTCCCCTGGTAGGAATTTCACACTGTAAATGGCTTTATGTTTTTCTCCCATCTCACACCTTTTATCAAAATATAATACAGTTACAGGAACGAGCCTTAGATTTGCATCCATATTTTAATTCTGCAATTGTAAGTTCTCTTTTATGAGACCCAACTGAGACATCACTCAACCTTTCTTAAAGTTTTTCCTACCCGCACTGTTCCCCCATGACAGTTCCTATACCAACTCAACCTAACGTTGAACTCAGACTATTGAATCAAAAACACATTGCTTTAAACCTATTCAACACCATCCTTAAAACGACAACTAACCGGGCCGAACTTGAACAATCATGGGCAGTCATTGAACGAGATATAACTATCCAGGAACAGTTAGAAGCCAGACAACGCCAATGACGAAATCTCCCTTAGTTTCCTTCTCTGAAGATTGACGTTTCTCCCTTCTCCATCTTTTAACCACTTTCGGATACCTTGACACTATACTTCTAAGCCTTGAGTACAGACTCAGGAACAACACAACCCATCGACCCGAATACAATAATATGCGTAGCAGTAGTAAAATAAAAAAATGTGCAGTAGCGATAGACAATTGATTGTATATGGAGTCTGTAACTACATCCAGAGGACAATGAACAAACTTTGACAAAGAATATGGATTTATGTCAAGTCTATTACCACACCCAAAAGTAACTCAACAAACTTTGTAATAGAAAATTTTGTAATTTTAGTATGTCGTTTTAACCACCCATACAGTTTCTCTTACTCGCGACGATCCAAATGTATATTTTCCTTCTGAGTACATTCACAAATGGAGTAATATTTTGCGTCATTTCCGATTATTACAGACCATTTTGCAAGCCACAGTAAGTGCGACTCCTCTGACGGAAGACAAATTCTTGTGTGCTCTGCAGAATTTGATACACTTGCCAAATATGTGTTGTTGGAAGAAACTATATACTTTAACGAAGGAACATTTTCTAGGTGACCTAAAAATCCCTTCCAACTCCTAGCAAGAAAACAAAGAAGATCAACACAAACAAATCTTGAGGCAAGCCTTTCAACCAACCAAAGCATCGAATACAGGGAGAACACTAATCAAAAGATACTTGTTTTGTTTTTGTTTCCTATCTGAGTTTTTGTTGGCTATCATAGATTTTTTTTGGCTCAAATATCATGTCACATAAAACCATTCTCTCGTCTTTCAATTGGGCCTCAATGGCATCTCTAAGGTGTCTTACATGTCCATGACCAGGAACATTAGAATGAAGGCACCCTAAAGCCCAACTCTTTGATGATAGAGAGAAATGAGAATAATTATTTAAAATCAATGCTGGAGGATGGTAGTATAATCTTCTGTAGATTTTGGTTTAATTCATCCTAATGGAAGATGCCCTCAATATTTTTGAATATGTGCATTGAATAGTGACTAATAGCACGTAATAACATTCCCATATCCGAGCAGATTCTCAAATATGACAACCCGTAACATATGCATGGTATTAAAGAGGGACATGATGTCAAGACCTCTGTGGATGAGACATTCATGGATGCAAGCGTGGTAGTATAATATTGCACTGTTACTATGATGATTCCCTTAAAAAACTAAAATAGCCAAAAAAAAAAATGGAAATTCAAAATGCAAGAAAAAAAAATGATCAGATCCCATAATATTCGCATGTTTATGCATTTTAATGGGAGATGTCCTCGAGCTTCTTTTAAAAGTATAACCAATGTGCATTGGGAAGGGCGGAAGGTGCCGGGGATGGAATGGAGAGACTCGTCGTAGATAGAGGCAGGGTTGCAAGGTCGAGGAGTTCGGGGTCGAATTGTAGAGCATGGAAGTTTTGGGTGTAAGATGTATACCCCAAACACAAGTTACCATAGTTCGATAACACCTATCCGTGAACCCGTGTTCATAAAATTGGCTAAGTATGGAAACGAACGACAATCGATCGGACTCATGATGTGAAGATATAGATGGAGATGATGATTTTTTATTTTGCCACACCAAGAACCCGCGAGCACATAAACGTGACAAAGTATAGAACCAGAAACGCATAATAGAGGGTAAGAACAAAAGGGGAAAATGAGCTAGTTTAGAAGAAATTGGATAAATATGAAAACGAACGGCTGTCGGTCGGACTCATGATGTGAATATATAGATGGAGATAATGATCTGTCAATTGACCACCATGGGAACCCGTGACTACAGAAACGTGGCAAAGTATAGAACTAGAAATGCACAATAGAGATGAAGAACAAAAGGTAAAAACGAGAAAGTTTACAAGAGGAAAAGGAAAGGGAGAGAAGAAATTTATTTTTCAGACAACAACACTTACTCTCATAACTATGAAGCCATAGGAAGACATTAACCATGGGAAAAACATCGTCAGCTATGAAATGTAGTTGGAGCTCGACAAGCACTGGTTGAAGCCGTAGGAGATGCAATTTACATCGACTCCAAAATTTTGCATATTATTTTATCTTAATAGTATTTTCTGGGGAGCCAAATGAAAAACAGTGTAAGAACAGATCCAACTGCAGATGCAACACCCCAACATCGCAAAGCTTAAGCAAACAAGAGCAAGAAGAAAATAAAAACCCAGTTAAGAAGCACGAAAAGGCCCAACTGCAGCTGCAGGACCTGAACCCTGCAAAGTTGAATCAAAGAATAATAAGCAGCATCCAGTGAACAAAGAAGCAAGCACCAACCAGTCGACCAGGAATGTCGATGAAGAACAATATTGGCCAAATTCACTGCACACAAGATTGTATCAAAAAATTCGAAGGAAAATGTATTGCAACACATCTATAAACCAAATAGTTTAGACTATGAGACCTGTCAGGTAAAATTCAAAGTTGGGAGGACCGTCCAAAGGCCAATGTTCGACACAGAACCTACCTCCATCACAAAAATAGTGATGCATCGCAAAAGGAAATCGTATTACAAAAATGTTCTGCAAGAGGATTTTGACTCAGACATCCCTAGTAGTCAAATTTCCCACCTACAAACTGCAAACATCAAGCGAAAATAAACACGACACCCAAACCCGCCTGTCAATGGGGAACGACAGAAGGGTAGTTCCAATCGCGGTTGCATAACCCCAAGTGTGCAAACTGCAACAAGACCAACAGGAAAACAACAACAACAACAACATGCAAATATGAAATCAGTGAACATACAAGAAGCAAGCATGAACCAATGAACCAACAATGTCGCTGAAGAACAATATTGCCCACATTGACTGCAGAGAACATTGCATATAAAAAAAAACAAAAAAATATGTATTGTAACAGGCCTGCTAAGTAAACATTTAAGGTTGTGAAGCTTGTTAGGTAAACATTTAAGTTTGTTAGAATTGCTCTGTAAACATTTAAGAAATAATGTAGTGTGTCAGGTCTGTTACCTACAAGAAAAAACAATGATTATATTATTTTATAATAAAATAATTAAAAAAAAAATAGTAACAACAGTTCGAACAATATAACCTATGTAAATAAAAAGAATTATTCAAAAGAAAAAACTTATAAAAAACTGACTATCTATCTTCAAAACTTTGGATATCCAAACATTTCAACAAAAAAACAGGGAACTAATAACAAGTCAGAAAGACCGTATATGATCAAAAACTTTGGATATGGTAACATATAAAACATTGGGAATAGCGAAGCCGGCAATAAGACCTCCAATCTGTTATCCAATCAGATCATGACATATATGTTATTTTTTATTATATAAAAATCAAA
>ML805314.1:115730-131198 GCA_009831015.1 Picea engelmannii
ACTCCAAGCTTTTCCACTCTAGTGAGAGATGGAAAGCCTATGAAATGGTGTTGATTATGTCAATTACCAAAGAATGAGTCTCTAGTAATCTCAACAGCATAACAATACAAAGAATTCCTTGAGAAAATGATGGTCATTCATGGCTTTTTATAGCCAAGCTTTGAGCTATTGTGCAACCCCTTTTGAATGTGAAAAGGGGCTCTTTAGGGCACCCCTAGGTCTTTGACCAGCCTCCCCCCGTAGATTGAGCTCGGATTTGATGTCAAATCGACTTGGGAGCCGATCCAATAGTGGTTGGGAGGCCGACCAGCTTCATAAATGCGCCGTTTGGCAGGCGCGCGGGTTTTGCACCCCACAGCTGCGCATATGCGCCCAATATACGAAGATATTGCGCGCGCGTGCTCAGTTTTAGTGGGTATGCTGCGCTTTTTAATTTTTTAGCCATTTTTGTATAGTTTTTGGCCCTTTTGCTGTGTTGTGGATTTAATCCTTGTGCCATGAATGCCTGTTTTTCTGTGCTGATGATGCGGAGTTCTTGTCGTCCTGTGCGGACGAAATTTCAGTGATAACACCCTCCAATACCCTCCTAGTATCAAATATATTTTGGGGTTCTTGGGGTACCTTGGTTCTTCTTTATTTCAGGTTTAGATACCATTCCCATATGGTGGACCTGACCTGTGAATTTTCTCCTGAGCATTGGTTGTACCATGGTGGACTTAGTTTCCTATCCTAGGTATCCACAGAGATTACTTGTAGGGGTTATTCTGCGGGTATCCTTAGTGATATAGGGATCAGACAACAAACAAAATTTATGGAGGATATTCTCTTCGAAGGGGTCTGACCGATCGCACTATGAATCCCACGAGGATCCTTATAATTGATTCTCTTACCTCTACTCTATTTTTCAAGAGTCTCAATACCCTCCTAAGAGACACATACCTTCTTTAGTTTGGGAGGCCCCTTTTCAATCACCCTCTCTTGTTTTTGTGCATTGGATTCTAGTTTTATTTAGGATTGTTCTCTTTGTATATTAGTTAGCCTTAGGATTTTTCATTGTGTCACACATTTTGAGTCATCATGGAGCAATACCATCCTCCCCGTTGGTCTAGTCAGCGCTTGAATCAATTACCACAATTTGGTCTGATACCGAAACCGCCTCCTAAAAGGTGTAGAATTAATAAATGTGGTATGCACATCTATTCCTCTCAAGATCACGATCATCCCATCCTGAGTATTGATTCAGATATGAGTATTGATTTGAATCCAACCTTTTCTATGGTTATTAGAGTTCTCGTGACTCCCTCATCATCGATTACTTGGATTTCAGGGAATCCCTCAGTTAGTGCTACCCAGTCCATGAGCTCAACTCAATCCATGGGGACAAATCCTTTTATATTTTCGAATGGTATGAATTATTCATCATTGATATACATTCCCCCTGAAACCTTTTTGACAGGGATTCCTTTTATAGTTCTCAGTTGATGCCTCTAGCCTCTAATACATTTTCTTTTGGTATGTCGAATATGACTTTGCACATGACTTCCTCCATTCTGACATCTAGTGTCAATGCTAGTTTTGGTTCAGGGGAAATTTTCCTCCATTTAAACCTTTCCCATTTAGTGGGGGGCATATCCCTTAGTCATTTCCTACTTTAGGACCCAATCCTATTTATAATTTTCAAGGATGGAATTGGAAAATGCACAGTTTTTCTACTTCATATATTCTATTCATCTATCCGTCATCCACAATGCATATTCCCATGAATGATTTTATTATGGAGAATCCTCCTCTAACCTCTAGTATTACATTAGGGGGGAATCAATTTTCTAACATGGGAAACCCCCCATACGAAGTTCCTTCTTGAAGGGGTAATGTATATCCTCACATGGGTAATCAGTATGATATCACGTTTTCCTCAGAAACGGTCCCATCAATGATGATTCCTTTATATCCTTTCATGAATCAGTCAGGAGGGGGATATCATCCTACTGGGAAGGGCCATGGTGTCTACAAGAACCCTCCTTGGCCTACAATATCTCAAAGTCAATATTTCCTAGGAGCATGGTCTCAGACGTCACAACCAAGGCTCCCTTTTCTGGCCACGTTGAATTTTCCATATCTGTCGAGATTAATGAATGATCATGTCTGTCATGATCTGGCATGCCCCCCAGTTCCTTCCAAGCTTCTCTCAGACATTCCAAAATTTGAGGGTAAGGGTGATGAGGATCCAGGCGATCATGTTACTACTTTTCACTTATGGTGCTCGTTGAACTCTCTTAATCATGAATCGGTTCATTTGAGACTATTTCAACACACCCTTACGAGGGTTGTTGCAAAATGGTACATCGAGTTACCAGGGGGGACATACTGAACTTTCTATGAGTTGTCCTTATTTTTTGTTAACCACTTTCAACTGTTTGTCTGTTAGGATGATGGTACCAATATTTTATCGACTTTCCATCAGGACAAATCCACCCAAATATGGGATCACATTCAAGAGTGGCATAGAAGAAAATCATTGATTAAAGCTAACATTCCTCCAAAGTTTCTATTGGAGTGGTTCCTTAAGTCTTTATTTCTATATATTTCAAAGGATGTTTCTACATCTAGGGTGATGACTAAGGAAGAGGCCATATTTAAATCCCAACAAATAGATCTTATATATGCTCAATTTGGGATACTTTATGAAGTTTTTCCTCATGCACCATGATTGAGTAATGATCCAATACAAAAGCCTGGGCCCCATGTCGATGGCATTATAGGATCAAAAAATTCCAAGACTGCAGACTAGGTGATGAATCAGATCAAAACTTTGTCTCTCAACTAGTCTATAGTGGTACAAGATACAACTTTGTCTCCTCTCCCCAGTCGTCGGAACTACATTTTGTGTAGTTTATGAACCCGAAGGGTAACCAACACCCCATAGGGGATAAGAGGAAAGGAAGAAATAATAACTGCAAGGGTGGGAATAATAACAACAATTACAAGAACAAGGACAATCAAAATAATGAAAAGTATAGTAATAATGTTGGTGAGGGAAAGAAGGAAAAGCGGAAGGTGAAGTTTCCATGTAAGTTGTGTAAACAAGATCACCTTACATATTTATTCCCTAAGATAGAGGAATCCTCAAGGCTTATAGTGAAACAAACTATTGTGTTAACCAATCTGTTTCCGCATAATCAAAATATGGCCTTAGGAACCTTGAACACCATAAATGCATTAGGTGGAGGTCATAATTCCTTGACACATGATGGTTTCCATCAATGCATAAATATTGTTCGATCTGGGATTAACATAACCACTAGGACTCATGATTATGGTCCTTCGCAACCTACAAAGGGTAAAGAGCCTCCCCTTCCAAAAACACCTTTGAATATCAATAAGATTGACCATATACCTCACATTCTGAAAGGATTTCTTAAGTGCTATGCTCATAATCCCAATGCCAGACCCACCCAAAATTACTTGATTGTTGAATATTTGGGCCAAAAGTCCATGTGCGATGTCATCTTTAGAGGTACTCCAAGCATTCCCAAGAAAGAGGAATGCCTTATTATTGTCCTTAAGAGAGGTTGTACATATGCATATATGCTGAAGGGAACATAATGAATATATCTCCTACTATTGTGATCAAAATCTCTCGAACCCCTGGCAAGGTTGCGAACATTTATATCGGTGTGGATTAATCACCTAAAGAAATTCATATTTACACCGATAATTTTAAGTTATTTCGAGATGTGTTTTCTTGGTCATATGAATAAATTCTAGGGACAGACCCTAGTATTGCTGAACAAAAAATCAAGACTTATCCAAATTCTAAGCCATTTTGACAACAACTTAGAGTTGTGTATCCCAGAAATTCCCCCACCATTAAGGAAAAAGTGGAGAAGATGCTTAATGTTATCTTCATATACCTGGTTCCCTTGACTGAATGGGTATCCAACCATGTTCTTGTGGATAAGAATCAAGGAACCATCCATGTGTGTATGGATCTTAGGGATCTGAATAAAACCTATGTGAAAGATAATTTTCCTACACCATTTATTGACCAAATCATTGATGAGTGTGAAAGGAGTGAAATCGTTTATTTTATGGATGGATTTTTAGGCTACAATCATATTCAAATTAAACTTGAGGATCAACATAAGACGATATTCATTTGTCCTTGGGATAATTTTTCATATCGGAAAATTCCTTTCAGCCTTAAAAACGTCGGAGCAACTTTTCAGCAGGCTATGAACTTCATGTTTCATGACCTAAAACATATAGTTGACGCTTATCTTCATGACCTCACAACTCTCTATCACAAGAGGGTTGATCATCCGGTTCATATTTTACTAGTGTTTGAAATATGTCGTCATTATCAAATTTTATTAAACTCTCATAAATGTTTCTTATGCATGAGGTTAGGCCTCCTTTTGGGATTTATAGGTTACAAGCAAGGGATCATGGTGGACCCAATGAAGGTAGATTCAATACTTCGATTTCCCCCGTGCACAATATTCATCAACTTCAGGGTTTACAAAGGAAAGAAAACTTCTTGCGTCTCTTTATATCCAACTATGCAAACATCATGAAGGGTGTTATGCATCTATTGAAAAATGATATGCCATTTATATGTGATGAGTGAGCCCAGGTGTCCTTTGATGCCCTTAACAAATACCTAGTGTCGATACCTTTTTTGAGTCCTCCAGACTATAGTAGAGGTTTCCTTCTTTATACAGTCGCATGTGAAGGGATGATTGGTATGGTTCTCATTCATGAGGATGAAAAGATCCATGAGAACATTATATTACTTAAGTACTCTCACGTGGAAAAGATAGCCTTAGAAGTCGTGCATGCGGTTCAAATATTGTGCCATTATATCTTACTTTTCAATACTATTGTGGTTGTCAATGTCAATCCATTTCAATACATCATGACCAGGCGTATCATAGGGGGGAATTAAAATGAATGGATTGTGATTTTGTAGGACTTTGATCTCGATTTTGTTTCCGCAAAATCTAAGAAATTGCTAGTCTTTGCGAAATTAATGTCAGACTTCCGTAGGGAGGATGAGGATACCATTTTTGATGACTCATTTTTTTATGAGCACATTTACTTATCTCATATTTGTACCCCTCATATGTAGACATTCTGATATATCTTCAAACTCTGAAGCTTTCCCAACATATTTCTATCAAAAGATCGATGACATGTATGCCATCAATCCAACAACTACCTCATTATTACTGACACTTTGTATCGTCAAGGGATGAATTCTATTATGCGTCGTTGTTTGAATCACATAGACGATGAAGCCATAGTCAATTATTATCATAGTGTGGTGTGTGGTGGTCACTTATCTGGGCTTGTGACAACCTAAAAAATATTGCGAGATGGTTATTTTTGGCTGTCGATTTTTAAATATTGCATAGAAGTGGTCAAGAAATGTCACCCTTTCCAAGTGTCCACTCGTAATATGCGCTCGCACCCTACCCTACTTCACCTATTTATTATCGTCGGTCTCTTCACCAAGAGGGGGGTGTATTTCATGGATTTCAACTTGACCTTGGATAGGGGGCACCATCACATTATCGTGGCCATGGACTATTTTACAAAGTGGGTTAAGGCCATGCATACAATTAAATATGATGGTGAGACTAAAACACACTTTGTATTCAATCAAATCATAACTTGGTTTGGAATTTTGAAAGATATTGTCACTAACCAGGACAGTCACATTCAGAACAAGATGATGACAGAGTTGGCATCAAAATTGGGGTTCAAGAAATATAATTCGTCATTATATTATCCCTAGGAGAATGGACAAGTAGAGGTTGTGAATAAATATCTAAAATCTATTTTGCAAAACATTGTCAGGTAGAGTAAATCTAACTGGCACGTTGATGCTATACCCTTCTCTATGGGCATATCGAACTATAGTAAATACTTCCACTAGGTTTTCACCATTCCAATTGGTTCATGGAGTGGAATCATTTCTCCCCATTGAATGTGATATTCCTTCTCTTAAGTTAGAAGTTGAGCTCCTTCCTAACATGACTGATCTTGAAGAACGCCTTGTACACCTGGAGTAGTTCGATGATAAACTTCGAGATGTCATTATATCCATTGAGGTGAATAAGTGACATGTTAAGGTCCAATATGATAAATTTGTTTGTCCCTAGTAGTACGTTGAGGGTGACTTGGTCCTTCTTTACGACCAAGATAAAGAACCGTTGGGGGTAGGAAAATTCAATCCCATGTAGCATTGTCCTTATATTGTGACATGTGTCCTAGAAAAAGGAGCCTATGAGCTAGAGGATTATGAAGGGAATGTGCTGAAAGAGCCCAAAAATGGGATCTATCTAAAAAATTATTATGCTTGAGCCCTTTAGCTCGAGCATGAACTTTGTATATTATTTTACTTAGTGTATATATTTTTATTTTTGTTCTTTTGTGTTGCCATTTTTATTATTGAGTTTCCCCTTGGTTGGCAGATGTAAATGGAATCATTGGTGTTCTTAGGATTCATAAATGGCCTGTATTTTCTAATTTTGAAAACATATGGACTAATTATGTAGTGCAAGACCTAGTTTGAAGCATTTGGTTTCGATTATGACGTATTTTCAACGTTCCTTAACCCATTTGCACCTCCGACAGGTATATTTCGTCACTGGCATATAGGATAGGTTTTCACTACACTTTGCATGTTTGCATCGTCCTATGACTACAATTCATATACGCTAGGTACAAAAACATTTTTTAGCGACACAAAACCTCATCATTGTTACTGTTATAGAAATATTTGCCTCACCCTATGCAATATTTCACAGAATGCCTTTTCCCATTTCCCTATGCATACTTTTTGTCCCCTTTTTCAAATCCCATAGCTAAAGATACATTTTTTCCACATATACGCACCTTTCCTACTATACAACATGTGTATACGCAGGTTGCACCACTACAACCTGCGTACATCGGGATTTGTGCCCAACAATGAAAAATGGTGTTGGGTTTCCATGTCACAATAGGTGATCAATGATCTTTTGCCTTCCATATACTGTAAATGTTTTGAATTGGCCCTTCAGTTCCATTTGAAGGATATAAATGGGCCAATTTCGAGCTATGGAGAAAAAGGAGAAAGAATTCAACTTTGAGAGAAACGTTACTCTAGAGGAATTATTCACTTCACATTGAGTCTGCATCTCTTTGTCCTTTAAGTCTTAACATAGTTTTCATCCCCCAAGCTATTCCCTTATTGATTGATAACTTCATTGTTTCTCTTCTATGAGATTTCCTTTGGTGGAGGATTGAAGTGGTGGAGGCCCAACTAGAAGGAACTTAGTTTCTCGGTTCTGAACCATGCCGACATGGAAGTCTGTAACTTTTTCACTTCTGTTGATCATATATTAATAGAAATACTCTTTTCTTATCCAATTGATATCTTGCAAATATTTGAATTATTATTCCATGGACATATTTTTTATGTATGTTAATGGATTATGCTATTGAATGTGCTAACATCATATATTATCACCAAATACTTACTTTTCTTGGTTGTTGAGGACTAGTTGCAGGTATATTGCTTTGGGTCGAGTGCTCAATAGTGGACTTCATAGAACATCTGAAGGAGGTAGGCCTTTTATCTTTTCTTGCTAGCATATTTGTTTATATAACATACTTGAGAATAGAGTTAATTTTTGCATTCATTTCCGTCTGTTGTGGTTTTCCCCTATCCATAGAGAGATTTTCCTCGTAACAGAATTGGCAACCATATTGGGGATTGAATCTTCTTTATTGGTGTTTGGAGTGTTTTTCTCCTTAGATTTCTCTCATTCATATTGTGTTTATTGTCGTATCATTGCTTAAAAGCCTCTGTTCACTCTAGGTCTGAGTCTTTCATCCTTGTCCTTCACCTAGCTGTGTTTTTGAAACATATACATGGTTTTTTCTTGACAGTCCCATATATACACGTGTTGTCCTTATGCAAGTTGCGTACATACGCATTGTTTCCTTGAACAATCACGTACATCAACCTATTTTTATTTTTTGTTGGGTTTGGTGGTTGTTGGGTAGGTTTTGATAATTGTTGAGTCTTCTTGGGTCTCCGTAGTGACTGTTATGTGTCTGTGGGATGACATGAAACCTATATTTGGTTGAATTTTTGGGCGGTGCCTTTCTCGTCATATTTTCATTTTGATTGTCCTTGTACATTGGGATGGGTGTTCTGCTCTTTGGTATCCTACTTGAGTTGTCTCTTTCTATACACAGTAGAGTATTTATATATCAAGTTGTTGTTTAGTCCATGCATTTTCATTTCTCTTATATTGAAAATACAAAAATATTAGGCATTTTGCATTGATTGGCATTTTGATCTTTTGATTCTTTATCATTTATCAAAGTACATGTAAAGAAAGATTGCATTTTTATTCAGAATTGTAGAGTTGAAAATGAAAGTCTCATTGTTTTAAGAAGCATATCATTCATTGAAAATTGAAGTTAGGACTTTGCATTATGTTATCACATAAACTTGTCAGAGTCTTGTGAATCTGGGGTTTTTTCCTAAGTTTGTAGTTTTTCCTTTCTCTCCTCCTCTTGCTGACCTGATTGTAAGTTATTCTTCTTGGCTTATAGTTTTCTTGTTTTATCTTGCCTGAGAGGTGTCGGCCCTAAGACTTTTTGTTTTCTCTATGGTCGATCACTTCTCTCTCTTTACCTATGTCAATGATCCTTTTTCCTTCCTGAGCCCTCAGACAATCAACCAAGTATTCATTTACCAAGACTGTAGCCATAAGCACAAGTGCAACACTTAGAGAGGTCTGATATGGAATCAAATCAAGTGAGCGAGCGAGATCAACTTTCAATGACAAAGATCCATCAGGGTGATCGGATCGATGACCATCAGGCGATCGAGATCATAGAGTTACACGAAGTATAACATCAGACAGAGTTCTAGAATCGCAAGGCCAATCCTAGCCATTGATCCTGGGAAGGACATGTGGTGCAAGATTAGCATTTATCTGACTTGCAAAATGAAGCAGTCAAAGGGAAGAGTCATGAGGACTCGCGAAATGATATAGACCGTTTATTTCAGAAGGACAGGTGATGCAAGATCATCACAGAGAAAGTCGTTTAAGAAAAGTTGAAATCAAAATTGTCGATGGCCTCAGGTCCCGAAATGTCAATATTCATCTGGTCCTTCCGATCAAACGGAACGCATGGCACTTGATCCAAAGAATCATGATTTTGTGACTCGGGGGTTTGGGCATGGAGCATAGCATGAGTTCGCGAAACGCAAAATCACGACATGCTTGGGATTTGGGCCCATGATCAGAGCCCGTAGTCATCTGGAAGTAGGTCCATAAAGAAGGGGAAAGTGCCTATCGAGCAACGGATGACTGAGATTGTTTAAGGAAATGATCGTGGCCGTCAAATCCAAAGAAAATACAACCGTCGATCTAGATGGGTCATTTCACGAGATCGAGCATCGGAATACTTGAAATCAAGGGGACTAAAGACTCCCGATATACGAGTACGGTCATGGCCCAAGGTCACGTGGAGTGATGGAAAAGAGCTACACCAAGGGCCGAAAGTACTCATCTTGGTATCATCAGAGGATCTACATGGTTTTGAGGTGTTGGTTTGTCTCGGAGGAGTCATGAACGTCTCCTAGAACATTCATAGGTGTCAGGCTCCATCCCAATCCCAATGAAAGTAGTTAATGGAAATGAGGGAGGTTGTTGAAACCTCATCTCGCCCCATAAATGGAAAGCATGGAAAGATGGCCATGTAGGAAGACTATCAGCCGAAAGTTCTCCTGCCACCGGATTCTCCTACACATCCCATATTTATTCGAGATCACATCTGACGGAAGAATGCAAGTACAGACTGATAGCAGAAGATGCAAACACAAAGCTTTGATTGTAGTGGCCAGGTCACACTCTCAGTGGTGGTAACTTTTCTGAGTATAAATACTCAGTTTTGATATTTTGTTATGGTCGATGGTTGAGCTAAGCTCCCACATTGTAAATTTTTAATGAAGCCTCTAGTTCTCTGGTTATGTGTTTCCATTTGAGACTTCTTGTTTAATGACAGTCAGATTTCCTATCATCTCTTTTTCTTTTGATATTGAAGACTCAGGAATGGGTGATCTAGTCGAGTTGTTGTGACTGTATTGCATTGAATGTTTAATTGTAGTATTGTTATGATGTTTTTGGTTTCCTGAAGTTTTGGGTTCAATAAGATCTTGTATTCGAAAGTTATTCTTCCTTAGGCTGTCGGAAGACCCGATGTCCATAGAATACCTCTACATTTCCTCACCAGTTCTTCCCCCTACTCACCCTTTACTACAACTTACTGACTGAAGTTAAGTCAATACCTCACTTTCTCATGCATGGCCTTGTCTGGATTTCTGATTTAAAGCGATATCATATCGAGTCTGTGCCCATTTTACCTCTTTAAAAACCAACCCGTGACATAAAACTGTGATGGGTACTGGGCTTACCTTTTCTACAATCCAGAGGTGATTTCTAGTGCTAACATTTCTGGCACCGTTGTCGGGGACAAATTGAAAATTTTCCCTGGGAATGAATGACAAATATTACTGGTTCTAAAGGTGCATCATAACTCATAACATTGAAGATTGCAACTATGCACCTGGAAACTCCATTGTTACGACTCTATGGTTTCAGTTGTGGCTTCCAGAGGCAAACACACGTGGTCTACTCCACAACTTCCTTTAGCAACACCTGAAGCTGACCCAGAGAAAATTATTAGAAGACAGTCAACGCATCAGGAAGGCACTTATGCTACTGAACTAGGTATTTCTGATGATTTTCATTATCCTCCTATAGAAACTCTAGTAGTTTTCTCTCATTTTCCTATTACACCATCTGTTGGAGCTTCTAGAAGTTTAAATTTTGGGATTTTTCTTGTTGATTTCCCCTCTCCCAATTTTACTACTCCTCCTCTTGTAAAAGTTGTTTCTTTGACAGAAAGGGAAAACTCTATTCCCTTGAGCCCTGAGGCCTTTTCTCTAGAGCCTTAGTTGTTTCCCTTTGTTCCCAGAAGCACACCTTCAACCTCCCCTATCCGAGTTCCATCCCCTCTTGGTTCTCCTCCTATTCACACTCCAATGGAAGAAGATAATCACCCCAGAAATAGAATGGACTCTATAGTAGCTTCTAGATATGCCCCTCTCATTTTACCTCAGCCTCTTAATGCCCTCCTAGTCGGTGGCTACCTTAAGAAGCTACCTAGGTTTACGGGGGAGGGAGATATCACTGCAGAGGAGCACCTTGCAACTTTCTATAGTTATGTTGATAACTATGTCATAGTAAATGAGGATGTGTGGATGAGGATTTTTTCCACGTGCTTGATGGAGAAGCCAGAAAGTGGTTTCGGACCCTGACCCCTGGATCCATTGATGGGATTGAGGATTTAGATGATATCTTCTTGAGACAATGTGGGGATAAAGAGGACTTCATGTATTATATCACAGAGCTTAGGTCCCTACAGAGAAAAGAGGGAGATTATGTCTCTGACTTCTCCAAAATATTGAACAATATGTACAATAAGATCCCTATTGAGATAAATCCTACAGAAGACTCTGCCAAAATCACATATGCTAGTTCTTTTGACCCCAACTTCTGCCTCTTGTTAAGAGAGAGAAGAGATACCTCCTTGGATCATATGCAAGATGCAGCCCTGGAAATAGAGTTTAACATATTGGCAGTTGACCGACTCAAGAATAAGGCTGATAGAGACAAACAAATATATGAAGCCTCAACCTCCAGTTCCTCTGCCCCCCTCCCACAAATGGACGAAGTAAACAAGTTACCAAAATCACTTTCAACTAGAATGGAAAGGTTGGAATTAGAATGGAAGCAGACATACAAAAGTCCTCAAAATGTTGATAATAGAGGCAACTTCAGGAGGTCGAATAACATTGCTCCTCATATTATGGAAAGAGAACCTCAAAAAAGAGAGGGATGATCAGAAAATCCAGACCCATCTTCAAAATAACCTTGTTATAAACGAGGGTGGAGAGGAATAAGACCTAGATCCAAAATTCACTGTCTTGAGGATACATCCTCTTATCCTCACTTAACTCAATCAACATACGAGGAGTCTCTCATGAACAACCAATTGAACGAGTTGAGCAAGGAGGGTAAGGCCAACGACAACCCAAATAGATAAAACCTTAGGTACAAAAGGAAAGGAAGACAACTTGATGTTCTTGAGTAGCCTACTAGAGCAGAAAATCCTGCCAATGATCTAGCAAGAAACAACAAGGAGAGAAAAGCATAGAGCACCCCACTAGTAGACAAAGGTACCATCCCAAAGATAAGAGAAATTCTGAAGCCCCCCTCCTATTTTAACTTTGAGCATGAAATTCAAAAGATTAGGATTCCTGTCCCCCTTTCAGAGTTTGTCAAGCATGAGGACTTTAGGAGACCACTATCTAAGTTATTGTTGCATGAAGCCTCAAATCATCCCACGGAATCAATCATTTTACAAGACGAAAAGACAACATTCATCTTAGGTCCCATGTTAGAAGATAGAGATGATTCGTCCCCCTCCCTTCTACACATCAATGAACATGAATGATAAGGAACTACACAATTGTATGATGGATTCAAGAGCCTCTCATAATCTCATGCCCAAAACTATCATGGAAGAACTAGGACTGGAAGTCACCAAAGTATACCATGACTTGTATTATTTTGATTCAAGGAGGGTGCAATGTCTTGGGGTCATCAAAGATCTAGCCGTGACCTTGATTCAACTGCCCATGAAAAGTGTTGTCATGGATATCATGGTGGATGATGTTCCTCCCAAGTTCAACATGTTGTTCTCAAGATCTTGGATAAAAAGGCTGGGGGAAACCTTGCAGATGGAACTTGTATACGCCACCATTCCTGTGTTCAGGGGTGAAAAAAGGAGACTTTACAGGGAAGTGCAGATCACGTACATCATCAGTGATGAAGCAAACCCCATCAATAATCCTATTTTTTCTTTGGACACTAACTTAGGATCCAACATATTGCAACTTTGAGATGCTTCTGAATCTCCTCTTTAAATCAGAAAGCAACCCATTTCTTCTCATGAAATACCTCCCCCAACTACTTCTATCTGGAATATGTTCTTTGACGGAGCCTCTTCTAGGGAAGGTGCTTGTGTCGGAGTGGTTTTTGTGTCACCTTGTCAAGAAACCGTACCTTTGTCCTATAAACTATAATTTGAAGCTACAAACAATGTGGCAGAGTATGAGGCTCTTGTTTTTTGTTTAAGGGCCGCGAAAGACATAGGGATTGAAGAGCTAGTAGTATTTGGAGATGCTGAACTAATTGTTCATTAGGTCAAAAACTTTTATCGAGCCAAGCACCCTAGGATTAAGACTTACATAAATGAGGTGTGGGACCTAATTGACAATTTCTTCTTATCTTTCAACATTTCATTTATTTTAAGAGAGGAGAATATTATGGCCGATTCTTTGGTTGTCTCAGCGAGCCATTTCAGGATCCCACCGCCACCTAAGCTCAGGTATGATGTTGAGGTAATATATAGACCCTATGTACCTAAAAATATCAAGCATTGGAAGGTGTTTGAGGATAATCTTGAAATCTGAAAATTTCTTGAGGCAGTTGATGAGTTCTCTGCATTACACATTGATCAGGATCATGATTCTGAAGGTGACCCTCACGCTGATGTATTTTTAAATAAAATTGATAATCACCATATTTTTCAACTACCTAGCAACCACATTCCAAAGGGGCTAGTACCTTTAGAAATAATTTTCGATGGGAACAATGTGGCAGTAAATTTTAAAGGCCCAACTGAGGATGTTGATGTAGCCGAGTGCAATATTGGTACAGAGGGGGATCCAAAGTTTGTCAAGTTGTCAAGTAGCCTATCAAGGGAGTAGAGAGTCGAGTATACCGAGTTATTAAAGAAATTTTCTGATGTGTTTTCTTGGACCTATGAAGACCTCAAAACATACGACACAACCGTCATTGAGCATAAGATCCTATTGAAAGAGGAGGCCAAACCATTTAGGAAGAAATTAAGACAAATAAATTCTATGATGTTGCCTATTATGGAAAGGGATGTAAAGAAGCTATTGGATGCCCAAATCATTGTCCCTTTGAGATATTCTGAGCGGGTGGACAACTTGTTTCCAGTAAGGAAAAAGAACGAAGAAATCAAAATCTGTGTTGATTTCAGGAACTTGGACAAAAACTCAAAGAAGGACAATTAGCCTTTGCCAAAGGTGGAACACATATTGTAGAGGGTAACAAGTGCATCCAGGATTTACATGATTGATGGATTTTCTGGCTACAATTAGATCTTTGTCTTGTCTGAATACAGAGAAAAGACAACCTTCACCACTCCTTGGGGCACTTTCATGTATGCCAAAATGCCCTTTGGATTGATGAACGCAAGAGCAACCTTCCAACGAGCCATGGACATCGCCTTCATTGGAGATAGGGATAAATTTGTGTTCATCTATCAGGATAAAATAACTATCTTCTCCAAATCTAATAAAGAACATTGTCAACATCTGAGAAAGGTCTTCTCAAAATGCAGAATGTTCGGTATCTCCTTAAATCCCAAGAAATTTTTATTTGCCATGCAGGAAGGAAAATTGTTGGGACACATTGTATTAGCTGAGGGGGTCAAGATTGATTCAAGCAGGGTAGAAGATATTCAAGCCCTGTTGCTTCCCATATCCAAGAAGGAAGTCCAATATTTCTTGGGAAAAATTAATTTTCTGAGAAGGTTTGTTTCAAATTTTTCCGAGTTGGTGAAGCATATCAGGACCATACTCAGGAAGGAGAATGAAGTGAAATGGAATGCTGAGGCTAGAAATTCTTCTGACCAAATCAAGAAGGCACTGGCCGAGGCACCTGTGCTTATCAGTCCTGATTACTTTAGGGATTTCTTGATTTTTTCCTTTGCTTCATTTGACACAGTGGTTGTTGTTTTACTACAAAAGAATGATGCAACGATGGAGAAGCCTATTTCTTTCTTTAGAAGAGCACTAAGAGACGCATAAGTAAAATATGACATCATGGAGAAGAGGGCCTATGCCTTGGTGTTACAAATTATTTTCATCATCCCTATGACCGTTAATGATGTAAACCTATATGTTGCCTTCAGAGGGGTCAGTGGCCTGAGTTCCTGAAGAGAGAAGGGAGAAGAACTTTTCCTGAGAAAAGAAGTTGCATTTTCCCTTGCAAAAACCCTGTAAAAAAGGAAGTTCACAGGTTGCTATATAGGTAGGGTGTGAGAATGCCTGATTCTCGTAGGTTGCACCATAGCTAGGGTGCAATATGTTCATAGGTTTCTCTATAGGCAGGGTGCGAGAATGCCTACACATGGGAAAAACAAGCGTTTTCTCGAATCTTCTAGAAGGAGAAACTTCTATGGTGAGGTGGCATCTGAATGGTTTGGATCTTACTCGCTTTCATGATTTAGTGGGAT
>ML805314.1:131444-142066 GCA_009831015.1 Picea engelmannii
TATCCTCTTCAACTTATAAAAGGAGAGGAGTTCTCATGGAGAAAGTTAGCTTTGGTTAGCTTGGAGCTTTTAGCTTGGTTAGAGTGGTTTTGAGTTTTGCCTTTGTCAAGATAGATTGTGAATACTATCAGATCTGTGCTCTCAGAATACTTGGAGTGAAAGTGTGTGGGAAAAAAAGGACAGTTGGAAGGGACCTTACGAAATCAAGGCCATGGTTGCAATCTTTGTTCCACATTTAATACGATACAGTAATATGATTCTTTCCTATAAAGTTTGTTGTGTTTTATTGTATGATTCCTTGATCACATACATAGGTTTATATTGAGTTTATTCTATTGCTATCACTTTGGTTGGTTGCGTTATTTTGTAGGATCATCATTGTATGAACGTTGGAACGAAGCTAGGATGGCGATGGTGAGAGGAAGTGATGTTTAAACGGTATGTCACCTATCCCTCTTTAGTTAGTAAATTCAATATTTAAAACTTAAGGAAAGCGTCATGTTCTGGTGTGTTTTGTTCTAGATGTAGGTGGATCTAGGGAGATCAGTTAGTGTCCGCACCTATCAATTAGTCCGATAACAAAATTGGCGACTCCACTGGGTAGATGCAGTGCTTCACAACATGAAGAGGCAGTTGACCAAATGCAGGCGAGGTAACCTGAAGCGATGTGGGTACGGATCTTTGTTGGTGCCCCTCTTTCTCAAGAGGGTTCCATTATTGAGGCTGCAGGTTGAATGGAATTTACCAGCCCCAATAGATCCAAGAATGCTAAGATGGTGTCATCTCATGGCCCGACACGTAGTGGGACCAATTATGAAATATGATGATACTTTCTTTGACTGGTTGCGACGATTATGCTTATGTCGGGTTGGATTTCCGAGGAGATATGGACTTAGTCCTGTCCGAGGGTGCTCAGTGGGGGGAACTTGGTAAGAAGTACACATTTTTTTCTTTTTTAAATGTTTTTGTGAATTTTATCATATGCAAATGTTTTTTATATGTTCGTCCAAGGACTAAATACAAAATTTGTTGTTGATGACACAGATGTGGGACCTTGCCGACCTCTTGGTACTTCTCCTATTTAGCGACGAGGAGAGGTGGTTCCAGTGCCATGATGGGACGCTGAGGATTATGAAGTGGTGGAACAAAACCTAGAGGGTTTGAAAACATATATTCCAAACATGCCTCTTGGAGAGGTTCCACGACGTTATCAGCGTCATACAGTAGGAGTGTTTGAGTCCATTGGTCGACTTCTCCGTAGCGTTTCCCAGGCAGTTGTGTGTTACCATGAACGTCATCCATGATGTCACTTTGTAGAAGCTATGAGCTTCAGATTTTGACATTTTGGTCCTCGGACATAAATTTTTGTAAAAAACTCTTTTGATCGCTATATATACATACGACTTCTACCGGTTTATCTTGTGTTGTGTGAAAATTGATGTGATTGATTTATAAATGATCCAAATGTCTGTCTAATACATAGTTAGCCAATGCATCAGTTAATGTATTTAGACATCTAGGAATATGTTGATATTCAATATAATCAAAATAACGTTCCAAGAGGCGAATTCACAAATACACCCGTAACAAAGTAGGACTTTGAATAGTATAGACATTACTTAACTGTAGTACTACAAGCTACGAATCGAGTCGCACAACCAAATGACGGATTCCGAGTGATATGGCATCAATCAACAATTCGATAACAACACTATACTCTGCAATATTGTTGGTCGCACGACCGAGACACACATCTCGTAGGGAGACAAGTTCGTTTGTAGGGGTGTAAATATCCCATTCAACGGAAGCAAGGTTCTAAGTACTACGGATAGTGCCATTAGCGAAGACTCCGACATCTGGAAATAAAACAAAACATCACATAAGGGCAGAGACCAGATAACGACAAAAACAAGCTATAGTAACACACAAGAAGTATGATACAATAAAAATACAAGTACTCATGCACATGTGATTTTATGCATAGTACTTCTTCAAGTACAACCCATTTCTGGGTTCACTCAAAGGGATACCATTGTAATATTCTAACTCATAAGCCCCTTTTTCCAAAACTCGTCGAACGATATAAGGACCTCACCACATGGCTTCGAATTTTCCAGCTCCTAGCATATCTCGATCTTGTTCATAGAGGAGAACGAGATCTCCTTCGGAGAAAACGTGAGGCTTGACATGTTTTTCGTATTGGGCCTTGAAACATTTTTTTTTAGCTTCTATGACTAGGGTAGCATCGTGTCGAGTTTCGTCTAATCGCATAAGATACAATAGATGCTCTTCCTCAACATAAGTGTTTGGTAGGAGTTCAACAGCTAGTTTTAAAGAGGGTATCTCGCATTCAATCAGGATAATGGCTTCCAAACCATAGACTAACCGGAAAGGTGTAAACCCAGTAGTGGACTTGACGGATGTTCGGTAAGCCCACAATGCCGAAAACAACATTGTGTGCCAACTTGTTTTATGAATCCCTATCATTCGTTGGAGCATAGTTATGAGAACTTTGTTAATTGATTCGACTTGGCCGTTGGCTTGTGGGTAATAGGGCATTGAGTTTTCATGGCAAAGACCCAACTTTTCAGTAAGTTCGGACATCATGAAGTTTCTAAAGTGGCTACCATGATCAGTGATGATAGCCTGGGGAACACCAAAACGAGCTATGATGTGATTAAAAATGAATAATGTTGCGGTCTTTCTAGTGTTGTCAAATGTCGGCATCGCCTCGACCCATTTCGTAAAGTAATCGACAGCTACAATAATGTATCCATGCCCCCCGACCGAGTGAGGGTGACATATCATGAAATCGATGCCCCATTTCGCAAAGGGACCAATGGAGACCACAGGGTGAAGAGGAGCGGGATGTGACCGTGTCTTGTTATTATAGATCTTACGAGCAGGGTATTTTTGGCCTTCTTTATTTAACGACTGCATAATGTCCTCTTTTGCTTGGCAAGCTTTGGGTTGTCCTCCACTTATGCCGGTTATGCAAAATCTATTAGCTTTTAATAGAAGAACCAGTCAACCTCTAGGGACCCTTCCTCAATTTCCTGTAACTTTGGGAGGGAAAACTGTCTTTATTGATGTCATGGTAGTCCAAGAACCATTGGATTTCTCTTTACTCCTTGGGAGAGATTATGTCTATGGCGTGAAAGCTATTGTGTCTACTCTTTTTCGTGTGATATCTTTCCCTCACGATGGACGGGTTGTGACTGTTGATCAACTTTCATTAATTGAACCTGCCTGGATTTCCTCCCTGAATGGTTCTTATATGCAGATGGTATCCCCCCACCACAGGTCAATTATGTGGCGTTGTCGCCCATGGATTCAACTTCTAATGCATTAGATCCAGTAGTTTACATGGTGATCTCTTCGATAGGGTTGTTAGATATTGATCTCTTTACTCCTATCGCGACCCTCGACATGGTGTCCTTCCATAGTGTGTTTCTTCCTTCTAGTGAAGACCTCTTGGAATCCATGACCGAATTTTGTCCCTTGACATGGTGTCATTCCGGTGCATTGTCCTCTTGGAATCCATGATCAAGAAGAGAGATTTCGAGGATAGTTTGTTGCGTCTCTGTGACAACCTCGTTAAAAAATGAAACAAAGGTTGCGAGGATAGTTTTTTGCGTCTCTGAGGAAACCTCGTTAAAAGATGAAACAAAGGTCTTTGAGCATGATTTTATGATTTCAAGCTCGTTAAAAAATGAAACCAAAATTGAGCATGGTTTTCTGATTTCAAGATCGTTAAAAAATGAAACCACTTATGAGGATATTTTTTTCGTCTTTGTGGAAACCTCGTTAAAAAATGAAACAGAGGTTATGAGCATAGTTCTTGTTTCTATGTCAAGCTCATTAAAAAATGAAATAGTTTTCCCCCTCTCTGTTTGAGTCAAGTCCTTCATCTAGTATTTGAAGCTTCATTTCATTCTCCATTGCAGTTGGATGAAATGAAGCTTGGGGGGCATTTGCCTTAGCCTCTGGACTTCATGTTGAAGTTGAGCCGCTAGTTTCTTAAGCTGGGGGCTAAGTACCAACCATCCCCATGTTCTGTGTTGGAAAGTCCAAGCATAGTTTTATATGTTTCAAGGTTGTGTAAAAATGGAACCACTTACCTCAAGCATAGTTTCCTCTGGTTCAAGCTTGTGTAAAAATGAAACCAGGTCCAAGCATAGTTTCGTTTAGTTTTTAAGCTTGTGTAAAAATTAAAATCTATCCCAAGCATAGTTTTGTTTTGTTTTAAACCTTGCGTAAAAATGAAAACAATCCCGAGTTTAGTCTTTTTTCTTTCTCATGCTCGTAAATA
Organism: Picea engelmannii; assembly: GCA_009831015.1. Classification (NCBI taxonomy): domain Eukaryota; kingdom Viridiplantae; phylum Streptophyta; class Pinopsida; order Pinales; family Pinaceae; genus Picea; species Picea engelmannii. Next base: position 135,757 of record ML805314.1, read on the forward strand.
CATGAGAATAAGTTACCGAGATTAGTCTTTGTTCTTTCTCATGCTCGTAAATACATGAGAATGCAACCGAGTATACTTTTATCACTTTTTTGGACTCGTAAAGGTTATACGAAAAAGGAACCCACTGGAGTTCCCTTTAATCTCTTTTCAGACTCTCTAAACATGAAAAGATTGTCGAGAGACCTTGCTATTTTCACGCTCGTTAAAGTCTTTGAAGAAAGCGTCTGTTGGGCGATAATTTATCTCTTTTTTGGTCTCATCAGACTATTTTACGAAAAAGGAACTGAGAGAGTTCTCTTTTAAGTGTTTTTCAGACTCTCTAAACATGAAAAACCCATGAGTTTTCTTTCTTTGGACTTGTTAAATAAACATCGAAAGGCCCATATGGGACCGAACCACTCCTCCATAGGGTTCATTAAACATACTCCGAGGGACTCGGTCGAAGGATGAGCTTACATTACAAGCATATGTTATCCTCCTCAAGCTTGTGTAAAAATAAAGAGGTACTCACCAGAAATGGTGGGGGGAAAAATTGGGAAAGAAATATGTCTAAACCTGTATTCCATGGAAGAGTCGCTTTTGAACATGACACCCTTTCACTCGCCTTGTGTCTAGGTTGGAAAACCCGCTTGTCTCTTGATCATACTCCTTTATAAGATTACAAATTGGTTTGTGATCCCTATTTTTGAGTCAGTGTTACCAAGACAATTGTCATGTCGTCAATATGTTCAAAATGAAGTTCAACCCAAAAAGCCTTCTGTTGCGTCGGCCATTTCTGCAGTCCTTAAAGACTTCTATTGTGTCGGTCATCCCTGAGTTAGTCATGAATCACTTGTTACGCTGATCCACATCAAATCTTGTTACTTGTTTCGTGTCATTGATGTGGGATATATTAAGGCCCTCCTATGACAAGTCTTTTCCTGTCGACTTCAACTCATTATCCAGGAATTAGACTTAGAAACTAATTGGTACCTTGGAACTTGCATGCCTCAATGGCAAGTTTCCTTGCTTTCGACAGTGGGTTTTCATTATCGACCCCTAATCGAGAGATTTCGTCGAGTGTTCGACCTCAACTCATTAATTCACATTCGTTGGATTGTACCAGAGTACCTTGGGAGTCATTGACATTAATGGTGATTTCCCTCACACTTGTTAATGGTATACACTAATGACCGATAATCAAGTGATTTCTACCATGTTCGACTTCGACACATGTACACACATGGTTAGATTCGTACTATAGAGTGGTGGGGATGAAGACCTTGGATATTTTCTGATAGATCCAGGTTGCGTTGGAGTATATTTAGTGTACTGTTGCATAGATCCACATTGTATGTCTGGTGGCCATGTTCAAATTTGAGTCTTTAACACATAGATCCACAATGTATTCTTGGTGGCTATGTTCAGATTTGAGTCATATCGACATGGATCCACAGTGTATGTTTGGTGGCCATGACCTTTCTTACTTGACATGGATCTTCGCATGTCGGTATTTATGCTTTGAGTCATTTGTATTCTGAGTATGGGAATGCCTACCTCAGTGATGATATATTATTGTACTGTATTTCCTTGTTTTTTGGTAGGTTTCCGACTGACTGTTCCTTGTTCCCTACACACACTCGACAAAGTATTTCAGCTATCACTCTGTTCTCACTTCATACTTTGGGGGGCTCTCTATTACACATTATTTTCGTCATCCCTATGACCGTTAATGATGTAAACCTATCTGTTGCCTTCAGAGGGGTCAGTGGCCTGAGTTCTTGAAGAGAGAAGGGAGAAGAACTTTTCCTGAGAAAAGAAGTTGCATTTTCCCTTGTAAAAACCTGTAAAAAAGGAAGTTCGCATGTTGCTATATAGGTAGGGTGAGAGAATGCATGATTCTCGCAAATTGCACCATATCTAGGGTGCGATATGTTCGCAGGTTTCTCTATAGGTAGGGTGCAATAATGCCTACACGTGGGAAAAACAAGCATTTTCTCGAATCTTCTAGAAGTAGAAACTTCTATGGTGAGGTGGCATCCGAATGGTTTGGATCTTACTCGCTTTCATGATTTAGTGGGATCATCCTAACCTCCTCACCTTATCCTCTTCAACTTATAAAAGGAGAGGAGTTCTCATGGAGAAAGTTAGCTTTGGTTAGCTTGGATCTTTTAGCTTGGTTAGAGTGGTTTTGAGTTTTTCCTTTGTCAAGATAGATTGTGAATACTATTAGATCTGTGCTCTCAGAATTCTTGGAGTGAAAGTGTGTGGGAAACAAAGGACAGTTGGAAGGGACCTTACGACATCAAGGCCATGGATGTAATCTCTCTTCCACATTTAATATGATACAGTAATATGATTCTTTCCTATAAAGCTTGTTGTGTTTTATTGTATGATTCCTTGATCACATACATAGGTTTATATTGAGTTTATGCTATTGCTATCACTTTGGTTGGTTGCGTTCTTTTGCAGGATCATCATTGTATGAACATTGGAATGGAGCTAGGATGGCGATGGTGAGAGGAAGTGACGTTTAAACGGTATGTCACCTATCCCTCTTTAGTTAGTAAATTCAATATTTAAAAATTAAGGAAAGCGTCATGTTCTGGTGTGTTTTGTTCTAGATCTAGGTGGATCTAGGGAGATCAGTTAGTGTCCGCACCTACCGATTAGTCTGATAACATTTGGTTATGGCCCTCAAGTATTTCAGAGTCTATGTTCTGCATTCGAAAATCATTGCATATGTTCCTTCAGCTGCTCTAAAGGACATTCTCATCCAGCTTGACATAGACGGGAGGAGGAGCAAGTGGATTGCCAGAATCCTTGAATTTGATCTGGAAATAAAACCCACCAAGATAGTTAAAGGCCAAGGTTTAGTCAAGTTTTTGGCTGAATCTAATTTTAAATCTTTGGGGGTTAACTTCATCAATGCTTTCTTAGAAAATCATCAAGTTGAAGTGTTTGATAAATACCCTCAAGACAATCCCCCATTGGTAGAATGAGCTTGGTACAAAGACATCATATTTTTTTGGCAGGAGTTGCGACTTCCATATGGAATGGGGAGGAGCAAGGCAAGAGATTTAAATCTCAAAGCGATTAGATATTGCCTTATTGAGCATGTTTTGTATTGGAAATAACCTCTAGGATTGCTTTTGAGATGTTTAGACCCACAGGAGGCCCAAAGGATTATGTTTGATTTTCATGAAAGCCTATGCAGGGGACATCACTTCTAGAAAACCATGGCCTATAAAATTCTTAGGGCCAGGTAATTTTTGCCTACTCTGTTCACTAATGTCTGTGCGAAAATTAGAGCTTGTGTTAAATGTCAAAAATTTGTTGGGAAACAACAGTTGAAGTCCCTACCATTGAAGCATGTCGTTGATTCAGGGCCCTTTCAAAAATGGAGCCTAGACTTCATTGGGGAAATTCATCCCGCATCAAGCGGTCAACACAAATGGATCCTAACTTCCATGGATTATTTTACCAAATGAATAGAGGCTATCCCCACAAGGAGTGCTTCTCATAATGTGATCATTGGATTTCTGGAGGATATTTTAGTAAGGTTTGGTTGTCTAGACAAAATCATCACTGATAATGATGCATCCTTCAAAGCTGAACCACCGATTAAGTTTTGTGAGCAGTTCAAAATTTCATTAATTCACTCAACTCCCTACTACCCCCAAGGCAATGGATTAGCAGAGTCCTCTAACAAAATCCTGATAAAGATCATCAAAAGACTGTTAGAATACAACAAGAAAGCATGGGATTCAAAGCTCAAGTTTTCTCTCTAGGTTGACAGGGTGACAATAAATAGGTCCTTGGGAATATCCCCTTTCTAGCTTGTATATGGAATAGAAGCAGTTTTTCCTTCTCATCTCGCCTTGTCGGTGGAAAATTTCTTCTAAGACTGTTAGGAAGAGCCCGATGACATGATCAAGAGAATGCATCAGCTGGTCAAAGTGCAACAGGCTAGGGAGCAACTACTAGACAAAGCGCATGAACTTCAATAGAAGATCAAGCTAGCCTTTCACAGAAAATCTTGAAAGGAGGATTTCTAGTTGGGAGATCTAGTACTCAAATGGCATGCACCTAGACAATACAAGGGAAAGCATGGTAAATTTGAATCCCTTTGCATTGAACCTTTCAAAATTTCTGAGACACTTTCAAATAATACTTATAGGTTGCAGAATTTGGAGGGAGACAAAGTTTTTGGTAGCCCTATAAATGGGCACTTCATGATTTTTTTTTTTTGTTTAAAGCCGCAGTTGGAATCCCACCATTGTGGATACCGTTCCTGTTTTATGTTTATTTTGTTTTAATAGGAGACTCCATAGCCCAAGCCAAGGAACTGAAACTACTTGTTCTTGGCAGCTCACAGGGAGCATGCCATCCCCTGTGGAGACAAATGTTATCAAATAAACTTGTCAGATTCTTGTGAATCTGGGGTTTTTTCCTAAGTTTGTAGTTTTTCCTATCTCTCCTCCTCTTGTAGACCCGATTGTAAGTTTTTCCTCTCGTCTTATAGTTTTCTTATTTTTTCTTTCCTGAGAGGTGTCAACCCTAAGCCTTTTTGTTTTCTCTATGGTAGATCACTTCTCTCTCTTTACCTCTTTCTCTAATCCTTTTTCCTTCCTGAGCCCTCATTCAGTCAACCAAGTATTCATTTATCGGGACTACAACCATAAGCAAAAACACAAGACTTAGAGTGCTCTGATATGGACTCAAATCAAGTGAGCAAGCAAGATCAACCTTCAAAAGTGGAGATCCATAAGGGTGATCATATCAACAACCATCGAATGATCAGGATCATAGAGTTACATGAAGTATAGCGTCAGACAGAGTTCTGGAATTGCAAGGCCAATCTTAGTCGTTAGTCTTGGGAAGGACATGTGGTGCAAGATTAGCATTTCTGTAATATCCCTAAGGTTGAACCCAATTGTAAATGTAAATGCAAATGTACTTAATTTGGTTAGCTATCTGATATCATTTTGTATGCACCTTTCATGGCATAGTGCACGCATGTACTGCGTAATGAAATGATGAAGTGTGCACATTCCATGATACCACGTGCAACATCTTAAGTGTGTGTGATTGTAAGGCCAGTGAGCCTTTATGTATATGCTATGTTTTATAGGCTGGTGAGCTAGTTATTATAATCTAGGATTCTTATGTTTTGATTAGGTTGGAGAGCCTAGATGTTAAAGACCAGTGCACCTACTTTTGTATATGTCTCATAATTAATATAAAATACATCGTTGTACATAGACCGACCATGATAAAAGAGATGGAGGACTAAACTCCACTAGTTTGGGAAAGGGAGGAGCATAAAAGTTAAGGAAAAGGGATAATCTATGGAGATTAAGCCAAAAATGAATATTATATTAATATTTATTAAATCATAAAGTATGGATAATTATTTTATCCTAAGTTCTAAAGTGGGGTACAAGTGGGCCAAAGTAGATCCCAACATGAAAAGTGTCAATTTGGGGACATGCATACATATTGTTGGGACTTATTTCATTTTGCCATCTTTTCCATCATTCTTCCCATCATTCCTTCCATCATTCAGCCATGATTCCATGACCATTTTCACTCACACAGTCAGTTATCCTTCATAGATTCATTTCACTGTACCTGAACTGTATCCATAACCATTCAATGTTGGTGTATCTAGTTAGCTTGGGAGCTGGACTGAAGAAGCGCGTTGTCAGGCCCATGGGATATTGAAGAGGTGGGTTGTTAGGCCCGTGATCAATTCTCTAGGTGAGAGAATTGTTGGGGATTGATTTCCTGAAGGTAATAAATTGTAGCTACAGTGCTCTGAGACTTCCTATCTGGCCTGGTACTGAAGCCCGGAAAGGAAGTGGGGTAGCCAAAGGACTGTTGAGAAGAGAAGGGGAACACTTCCTGGGTGGGACAAGCATGTGGGGAATGAGGGAATGTAGGTTGTTAGTTTGATTTAGCACCTGAGACAAAGTATTTCCTGTTGTCTATGAGCCTTTAGCCTGGTTAGGAATCCGTTTACCCAGGTGGACTTTAGTCCCAGCTCGGGGGTGACTCATTGTTGAGAGTGATGAACATTGTGGTATAAGGCTGGGAGTTTCATGGAAGGTTTGCATGCAGTTGGTGACATTATTACCAACATAAGTGCCAATTGTGTGATAAATTTACATGCTGCATTGTTATTTACGTGCTTATTTTTATGGGTTATCTTATGTGTAGTTATAACTGTGTTTATTTTTATGGGTATTGGTTGTATATGCTGCATGTATACGTTTACTGTTATTTCAATGTGAATCCGTGCATTTACATATGTATTTGTATGTTTACG
>ML805314.1:142113-175765 GCA_009831015.1 Picea engelmannii
ATATGTTTCCGCAAGAGCTCTGTGTGTATATATATTATTTTCATGCAGTTCAAAAAATTTATGTGGCATAGCTCAGTTGGATGTTGGGTATGTTATAGTATGTTCCGTAGAAAGAACAGTAATAGTTCTCTGGAATAGCGTGGCCTGGCATGGATGGATGGGGACATTACAATTTCACTAACTCACATAATGAAGAAGTCAAATGGCAGAGTCACGAGGACTCACGAAATGAGAAGTTGTGAAATGACCTAGGTCGTTTATTTCAGAAGGACAAGTGGCGCAGGATCAACACGGAGAAAGTAGTTTCCGAAAAGTTCAAATCAGAATTGTCGATGGCCTGAGGTCTTGAAATGTTGATATTCATTTGGGCTTTCTGATCAAAGGGGAAGTGTGGCACATGATCCAATAGATCGCGATTTCGTGACTCGGGGGTTTGAGCATGGAGCACAACGTGAGTTCGTGAAACACAAAATCACGACTCTCCTAGGAGTTGGGCCCACGATCAAAGCCTGTGGTCATATGGAAGAAGGGCCATAAAGAAGGGGAAAGTGCCTATCGAGCAACAAGCAAGTGATATTTTTTAAGGAAATGATCATGGCCATCAAATCCAAATAAAATCCAACCGTCGAACTAGATGGGTCATTTCGTTGGATTGAGCATCATAATACTTGAAATCAAGGGGAGTGAAGACTCCTGAAATGCAAGATCCCAAAATTTCATATGGGATATGCGTATGGTCATGGCCCGAGGTCACGTGGAGCGATGGATAAGATTTGTGCCAAGGGATGAAAGCACTCATCTTGGTCTCATAAGAGGATGTGCATGGTTTCGAGGCACTGGGTTTCCTCGGAGGAGTCATGAATGTCTCCTGGAACATTCATGGGTGTCAGGCTCCATCCCGATCCCAAAGAAAGTAGTTAATGGAAATGAGGGAGATTTTTGAAACCTTGTTTCACCCCATAAATGGAAAGCATGGAAAGATGGTCGTGTAAGCATATTGTCAGCTGAAAGTTCTACCGCCACTGGATTCTCCTGCAAATCCCATACTAACTCGAGATCATGTCTGACAGAAGAATGCAAGCACATACTAACAGAAGAAGATGCAGACACAAAGATTTGATTGTAGTATCCAGGTCACACTCTTGGTGGTGGTAACTGTTCTGAGTATAAATACTCAGTTTTGATATTTTTTTATGGTTCATGGTTGAGATAAGATCCCGCATTGTAAAGTTTTAATGAAGCCTCTAGTTATCTGGTTATGTGTTTCCATTTGAGACTTCTTGTTTAATGATAGTCATATTTCCTATCATCTCTTTTTCTTCTGATATTGAAGACTCAGGCATGGGTGATCTAGTCAAGTTGTTGTGACTGTATTGCATTGAATGTTTGATTGCAGTATTGTTATGACATTTTTCAATTTCCTAAAGTTTTGGGTTCAAGAAGATCTTGTATTCGAAATATTTTCTTCCTTAGGTTGCTGGAAGACCCGATGTCCATAGTAGACCTCTACATTTCCTCACCAGTTCTCCCCCCTACTCACCCTTTACTACAACTTATTGACTGAAGTTAAGTCAAGACCTCACTTGCTCATGCATGGCCTGGTCCAAATTTCTGAGTTAAAGCGATATCATCTTGAGTCTCCGCCCATTTGACCTCTTTAAAAACCAACCCATGACATAAAAATTTGATGGGTATTGTGCTTACCTCTGTTGCAATCCAGAGGTGACTTCTAGTGATAACACATTGTATTCAAATTTAATTTTCTTGCTGAGTCCTAACATCACTAGTTTCACGACCACACCTTTTTGAGTAAGCACGACCATTAAAATTAACGCTATAATTTAAAATTGATTAGTAACGATTTTGTTTTCTAGGGTGCACAAAATAGCTTAGGATTTAGTTCCTTGGAATAGGATTTTATGAGTAAACTTCTCCAAGTCTATTAAATCAACATATGTGGTTGACTAAGGGAGTGGAGAAATCCATTGTATAATCGGTAATATCAGGAGGCTTTGCGTACACTAGAGTTAATCATGAGGTCGGGCAAGGCTGGTTGAAGGGATACCCCCTGATACCTTCTTAGCATTAGAGACATTTCTGGGGATCTATTCATATCTTGGGATCTTGCTAGTGCCCTTACCTTTGTGAGAGGTGATACTTTCAAGGTTTTGGGCTCTGATACCCTGCACATATGGTGGACCTGATTTACGACTGCTCCCTTGTGCATTGGTTATACAGTGGTTGCTTAGTTTCTTGACTTAGGTGCCACGTAGGTTACTTGCAGGGGTTATTCTACAGGTACCTTGGGTCAGATAAGGGTCGGAAGAAACACAACCTTTATGGAGGATTACCTCCCCGGCGGTATCTGACCAACTGATTATTAAGCCCACGAGGGCCCTTATAACTAATTATGTTACCTTCGATCTTTAGCAGGGAGTCTCAGACCCCTCTTGGGTGAGACATACCTTCTTTTGGGAGGGAGACCCCTTTCAACCACTTTATCCAGTTTGTGTGCATATTGGTCATTTGATTATTTTTGGTGTTCTCTTTGATTACTAGTTGGCCTTAGGATTTATTTTTGTATCTTGAGTCTTAAGTCATCGTGGAGTCCGACCAACTTCCCCGCTGGTCCCAGTGCTTGTTATAGTTACTGTCGGATTTCAAGTATTTTCCTTCTAAAAGGATTAGAGTTATTAGACTTGGTACACACACCTCCACTCTTCAGACTTGTGATTCTACAAGGATGAGTACTGAACTGAGCCATCAGAATATTGGGAGCCCTTCAACTCCCACACCTACTATAGTTAATGGCATCCCTTCGACTCCTGCAACCACAATGGTTTTAGTGTCGCAGGCACCTATCATCATTACTGCTCGTTCTATAGTGAATGCTCAATCTATTTCCACGAACCCCTTTGGGTCTCTTGGTCACTCACCGGGCTAAATTTTTCAGTCCATCCCTATGGCCTCTATTCCTTTTTCCTATGGTATGCCAAATTTTACTTCACAGTTTTTAAACTCCATCCCAACTGTTGTCCCTAATGCTAGCATTGGACTTGGGGGCACAACCCCTCCTTATAATCCATTTTCATTTGGTGGATCTCAGATCCCTCAAACGACTCCTACTATGGGAGGCATTCCTTATTTTAACACTGTGTCTAATCCTCTTACTTATGGGTGGAGCAACCAAGTTGGCAGACAAGCCTCTACTCAAGTTTCATCCTATACACTCACCTCCTCAGTGTCGATTCTGACCAACACATTTGGCATGATGAATCCACCATTATCCTCTGGATTCACACCAGGAGGAGGTCAATTTCACACCTTGGGAAACCCCCAACCCAGAGCCACTCCCGATGGGGGAAATTTTTATAACCCCCATCAGAACATTCCTACTGGAATGAAGCCCAATCAACCTCTTATGAATCATCCTAGAGGAGGGGTCTTACAATCTTGAACATGGCCATGGTGCTTACCAGAACCCTGGATGGGCTGCAGTTCCGCAAACACAATATTTCCAGCAAGCTTGGGGCCATATGACGTAACCCAATCTCCCTTTTCTGGACATGCTTAATATACCATACTTGTCTAAGTTGATGAATGACCTTGTGCGTCATGATCCTACATGGCCCCTCGTCCCCACCAAGCTTCCTTTGGATATTCTGAAATTCGAGGGTAAGAATGGCGAGGATCTCGATTATCAGTCACCACCTTTCACCTATGGTGCTCTTCGAATTCCCTTAATGACAATTCCATTCGGTTAAGATTATTTCAATGCATGATCATTGGGGTTGCTATGAAATGGTATATAGAGATACCTAGGGGGGCATATGGGACCTTTAGTCAGATGGTTCTAGTCTTCCTTAACCACATCCAAATGTAATTTTGTTAGGATGTTGGCCTATAAATTCTGTCAAATTTATGCTAGGACACAACCACTCATATCTCGGATCACATCCAAGAGTGGCATAGACGAAAGAGGTCGATTAAGACCTGCATACCCCCCAAATTTCTTTTAGACTAGTTCCTTAAGTCTTTGCAACCTCCTATCTTGAAGTATGTTGCTACGTTTGGGGTTACATCTTAGGAAGAAGAAATATTCAAAGTCCAACAATTATATCTTATATATGGTCAGTCTAGGATGTTATACCACATTCTTTCAGACGCACCGAGGTCAACCTATGACCCTAGAAAAAATCTTGGACCTCATGACTATGGCATTGTAGGCTCAGCCAATGTAAAATCCGCAAACTCAGTGACAAGCCATTTGAAAGAGTTGTCTCTAAACTAGTCTGTAGGAGGGCCAACTTCATCTATGTCTTCCAATCCCACGCAGTCGACAGATATACATTTCGTGCAATTGTCGACCGATCCAAATGGTAACCAACAACCAGGCAAGCATAAGAAGAAAGGACGTAATAATAATTGTAAGGGTAGGAAGAATAATAATAAACCCAAGGACAATGGTAATAATGAGAAGACGAATAACAATGATGGAGAGGCAAGAAAGAAAGGTGTAAGGTGAAATTTTCGTGTAATATTTCTACAGACGATCATCTTACTCATTTATGCCCCAAAATTGCAAAAGATGCAAGGCTATTATCTCTATTGTCTGTCGTGCTGACGAATCCTTTCCCACATAATCAACACATGGCCTCGAGCTCCTCAAACGCTCTAAATGTGGCCGGTGCGATTCAAAACCTACTGTCACAATATGGTGATTGTTTGTGTATCAATATGGTCAATTCTTAGGTTAATGTAGCCACCCAATCTCACTATTACAATTCCTCATAGACTGTACCAGGTTTAGAATATCCTCCTCCTCCTTCGGAGATGACTTTACAGATCGAAAAACTAGAGCCACTGCCTCGTATTACGAAAGGAGTACTCAAGCACTCTACCCACAATTCAAATGCTAGAGATGCCCAAAATTACTCTATTGTTGAGGACCTAGGTCAATCCCCTTGTGCGATGTCAACTCTAGAGGTACTCTAGATGTGTCCTTCACAGAGGAATTCCTTGCTATCTGCATTAGGAGCTCTAGACCCCAATGGATCGAAATTTATCAAGTTTGTCATCACATATGTGAAGCCTCACTTGCCTTACCATGTGGAATTTCAAATCCACATGGGGTACTCAAAGTATACCATCAAACATGCGGTTTTTGATCAAGGCGTTGCTACATGTGTGATGTCCTTGATCTGTTGTAAAGCTCTCAACTCTCCAACTCTTTCTCAATCGCCGACCATGTTGACTCCTTTCGACGGTCGTTCCTTCCACCCTCATGGTATTCTTCGCGCCTTTTCGGTCCATTTTAGTGGGAATACAATATAGGTGGATGTCGAGGTGGTTTATGCACCTCTCTATTTTAACTTATTACTAGGAAGAAATTGGACTTATGCTATGACTGTCGTGGTATCGTGCATCTTCTGTACTCTTTGTTTTCCTCATGATGGGAATATCATGACGAACGACTAGCTATCATTTGCATATGCTAGCCCCCATGCATATGTTGGACTGTCGATCCCCATGGTCAAAAATTCTCATCCGACAACTGATAATATTGGTGTTGGAATGTATTCATATTTTATGGGTACCTTCGACTTCATGTCACTGATTCACCATGTTTACACCATGTCCAGTAGGCCCATTTCGTCAAAGAGGTTCATTCCTTTCCACACTTCCTATTTTAGCGATACTTGGACACTACCTTCCTTGACTTCATCTTGTTAAGGTTAGTCACATGCTGGAATGGACATGCCACAATCGGCAACAAATATTGTGTATCAAGTTGTTCTTGACTCTTTTGTCGATCCTGATCCTATTACCTTGCCGACAGACAAGGAGCATTCTATTCTTAAGCCCATGTCAGCCACTTTGTTTTCTTGTTCACATGACTGCCTCGATGAGACTTTTCAATTAGATGAAGCTATCATCGAAGCCATGAATGGTTCTAAAAAATCTTGGGATGGTATTCATCATCGCTCTTATTTTCTCCCAGAGCTTGCTAGAATCGAACAAGATGACTTTTGATCTACTTTGAGTGAGATAGTTGGTCACACCATAGTTCTACTTGATATGCATGACATTTATGCTGAAGGAAATATGGCGAGTATCTCTCCTACCTTTGTGATCCATATCTCTCGTAACACTCAAAAGATTGAAAATGTACATATTAGTGTGGATTGTTCACCAAAAGAAATCCTGATCTACACCGAACTCTTCAAGGAATTCTGATATGTATTTTCTTGGTCATATGAAGAGATGCCAGGAATCGACCCTCGTATTGTCGAGCATGAGATTATAAATTATCCAGATGCTAAGCCTGTTCGAAAATTTCTTAGAGCTATCAATCCCTGAAAGGCCCATGCTTTTAAGGCAGAGGTAGAGAAACTACTTAATGTTGGCTTTATCTACCCAGTTCCTTTAACTAAATGGGTATCCAATATTGTTCCTTTGAATAAGAAGTAAGGAACCATCCGTGTATGCATGGAATTTCATGACCTGAACAAATCTTGTCTTAAGGACAACTTCTTGACCCCTTTCATCGATCATATTCTCAACGAGTGTGCGAGAAGCAAAGCTTTTTCTTTCATGGACGGATTTTTCAGGGTATAAACAAATTCAAATTAAACCTGAGGATCAACACAAGATGGAATTTATTTGTCCTTAAGGTACTTTCAGATACTAAAATATGCCTTTTGGCCTTAAAAACATTGGAGCAACCTTCAAATGTGCTATGAACTTCACATTCCATGATCTTAAGCATATAGTTGAAGCTTATCTTGACAATCTTGCTGCTCACTATTGTAAGAGAGTGGATCACTCTAAGAACCTTCCGTTAGTTTATGAAATATGTCATCATTATAGAATCTGGTTGAACCCTCATAAGTGCATATTTTGCATTAGGTCGGGATGTCTTTTTTTTGTGAGTGGGAAATCCCTCTACAGACTAGCACTTAGGGTTTTATCTTGCATGTAGAAAAGACCTAAAGATTCCTACTTTTTTACAGTCATCCCGGACCTAATCCCCATTATTCTTAAGCAAATACGTAGTTAAGAAGATCAAGTGAACATACCTTATTTCCGGCATTTGATATCGATCCCTTTTCACGCTTGGTCACACTTTGATTGCAAATCTCCTCCCAAGGCTAACGTGCATTCACAAAAGACAAACAAATAACTCCACATATATTTGATCTACAGATTAATAGGTTAGAGATTTAATCAACATATATGCAATAAAAAATGAAAACCTCATATGGTGGGATGGGAAAAGTACTTCTTTATTATTAACTTCACTAAAGCAACTTACAATGATGAAGCTGGCCACTACTCCATGAACCTGGTCCTGGGATCCTCTTCAACTGTCCTCCAACTTCTTTTCTCTATACTTCTCTTTGCACAAGGGTGGCTAAATGTTGGGACAAGGGGAATGCTCAATTGGGTATAGTCTCTTTACTATGATTTTCCTCCTTTTAAATGGGACCCTTACCCCTTCTTTTATAGGCTAGAAGGAGCTATGCATTTGTTCGAATGATCGTCCATGCATGGCCGAAAGGTTTATTTAACTTACCCAAAGCTGTGTGTTTCGTCAACAACTTTCCTTTTTTCATGCTTCTATAGGTCTACGCGGGCTGTAGTGGGCCAGGTAGCATGGACACTATGGATACACATGGGCTGTAGTGGAGTAGGGTGAGTGGGCCTTTAAAAAAGGTATTTTTAAGAAGAGTTTTTCAATAGTGTTTTGGCAAAGAAGGAATCTAAGATGGCCTGATGCCAGGTAAGCATGTCTGGTGCAAACTAGGGTTATAACAGATGCCCCCTAATGTGTGAGGTCATGAGAGCATATGATGGCTGAAATACATTATCAATCTTCACCAACGTACCAAACAAGTGAGCTTAGGGACCAGAAATCAGGAGGTGCCATCTGCAAAATAACAATTGTCTCACCGAGGCGGACATACCCATGCTTGGGATGAAATAAAATCATGGCTACCAATCAAATACATTGTAGATCCATTTCATATAACTATATAAAGTGTAGCCGCGAGAAATACACAACGAAGCTACATCTCGAAATAAAAAATATATACATGTATAGTATCCATATTCTAGAAGCTGATAAGGCCTGATTGTTGGAGATGAGGTCTTCAGAGCTCGAGAAACAACTTCAAAATATTCAAAACTCAGGTAGGAGTGTAATATGAGTGTATGAAATCACTACCCATAGGTTTTCGATGGCTCCTCGGGTATGGACTAGAGGATGTTGATGATCATACTTAAGGCTTCATTGATTTCAAACAAAGACTTGATTGGACTTTCGGGATGGTCGGGCATGAGGGAAAGAGAAAAATTGCAAGGGGGCTGACTCAGGCTTGGTAAAAATTCCCTTGGGCAATAGCACGAAAAATGATGAGACTTAGGTAGCATGGAATTTGACATAAGTTCGCGATGCAGGAGGCAACACAAACTCTCCATATGTTTGGAAGAATAACCAAATGGATGAGGACACAACTCTATGTAGCGAGAACAACTTCCTAAGGTTGTATTAAATCCCAGAGCTTGATGAACAAAAAGAAGGATGTGCTTTGTCCAAGGGAGACTCATTGTGCTACCAAATAAAAAGAGAATACTTTTCCCTTCCTCTTTTTGGGGTATATTTGATTTTTTTTGTCTTTTTCAATAATTTTGGAAAAAGAATAAAATAATGCTACGTTACAAAGGAGGAATCGAGTGTCTCAAACATACTAGTTCCAAATGCATAGAACACAGGAATGCTCAGGGAAAAGGGACATATGCAAGAAAAGGACACTTGAGAAAAATCCTCCAGGGGCCAAAGGTGTCAAGACGCATAGGAAAAGTGCTACAGGGATTGCGTATCAGGCATGATTCAGATGGTTCAGTTGAGAGCAACATGGAGCCGAAATTAGGCAAAAGACGTGGGTATGCAAATGCAATTAATAAGACACACAATGGTAATGTCCTTCGATGTAAGTTTAAAGAGACCAGTGAAGGTAAGCTCAACAGTTTTTCATATTTAGAGAGTCTGAAAAAACGTAAAAGGAGACTTCGATGGGGTACCTTTTTCGAAGGTAGTCTAGTCGGTTCGAAAAAGGGGTAAACTAGCACTG
The DNA here is from genome assembly GCA_009831015.1 of Picea engelmannii. Classification (NCBI taxonomy): domain Eukaryota; kingdom Viridiplantae; phylum Streptophyta; class Pinopsida; order Pinales; family Pinaceae; genus Picea; species Picea engelmannii. Next base: position 151,248 of record ML805314.1, read on the forward strand.
ACAAGACGTCTATTCAAAACCATTTTAATATGTGTGATAAAGACAAGATCACTCGACAATTTTCTCATTTTTAAGGAGTCTGAAAAAAGCTTAACTATGGACTCCGTCAGGAATGTTCTTCTGGACCATTTTAATGAGTGTTAAAGAATAAGGTCACTCGACGATCTTTTCAATTTTAGGGAGTCTGAAAAGAGCTTAACTATGGACTCCGTGGGGGGTCCTTTTTCGTAAATTTAGTCCCTCAGGCCCGAAAAAGGGTTAAATTTATACCTAAGAGTACTCTTCTATAGAGACGAGGCTCCTAGAGTATACCTTTGTTCGTACAGTTGACCATACAGACTAGAAAAGGGGTAAAATACCACTAGACAGACATGACTTCAAATTTTAGTTTAGTGAACGTGAAGGTTAACAAGATCACTCGACAATATTTTCACATTTAGAGGGTCTGAAAATGGCTTAAAAGAAGACATGTGGAGGCTACGACTCATGTATGAAATTGGTTCAGGTAGAGCCTGATTCTAGGCTCATACCAAGAGTCTCTTCGATAGTTAACTTGGGAAGTCTCCCAAAAGGGAAGAAAACACAAACCACTGTGTAAGTCCTCCTACGGTATAGAAACCGTAGTCATGGCTTCAAGGATAGCCTCATCTGAAGGCAATTAAAAATCCGAGAAATCATGCAAACGAGGGTCGACAATCCCAAAGGGTGAAGTAAATTGACCATACTCTATATGACGATGGAATTTCTGACCAAGACTGGCAGAGTCTATCAGTGAAGAATCATGATCACGAGGGCTTGAGGATATACTAACAACAAGATCAGACTCAGAAGGATACTCAAGCCCAGTTGGACCAAGAGGGGGAAGCAAGGGCTCCCATGCCCCCATTGGATACACCAATGGATCAATTGTTGATTCCATGTCTCGAGAAGGAAAACATGATTGCATAGGTTATTGCTCATAAGAAATTGAACACCGAGGATAAGATGCCAGATAATTAACCCGTGGCAGGGTGGAGTCTACACAAACACTAGCAACATATAAAGGGGCAACCTGAACTAACGTTGAATTAGGATGGTGATTATCAGATGCCAACTGGTCAATAGTGACAATGATTCCATTGTGAGGGAAGTGCATCACCCGGAAGAGCGTAGATACCACAACGTTCATAACATATACATAATCATGCCCGAGAAGCATATTGAAATCTAATGGGCCTTGCACCACTATAACATCGACATGAACAATATTCCCACCTAACGAGATAGGAAACTGAGGAAGAACCCCCAAATGTTCACTAGGACATCTATCAAATGCCAAAAACTCATGTGAAGAAGACACAAGCTTGGGAGAACGCAAGACTTTCCAAACTGAGGAGGATAAAATACTTGTAGAGGCTCCTTCATCCACAATACATCGATAAATGTTTATTGAATTAACTTCAACCCTTATTTGAAAGGGTGTGGAGGAAGGAAGACGAGTCTCAACAAGGTCATTCCAATCAAAGGAAACCATCCTAGGTCTTGTAGGGGGTGTGCTCGGAGCAAGTGGAATGCCCCCTTGTTCTGAAAATACTGAACCAGAAATGATAAAAACATAGTCGGTAGACACGTCACTCCAAAAAAGAAGAGTGGGATCATTCGATGACTGCATCGACATGATCACTTTCGCAACCAATGGATGAATAGGTTGTGAGACTACATGGTCTAAAGGCACCTCACCCCCCAAAATAGGCGTGGGATCAACCGATGACTACATCGGCATGACCACTTTCGCAACCCATGGATGAATAGGCTGTGAGACTACATGGTCTAAAGGCATCTCACCCCCAAAAAGAGGAGTGGGTTCAGCCGATAACTACATAGGCATGACCACTTTCGCAACCAATGGTTGAATAGGCTGCGATACTACATGGTCTAAAGGCACTTCACCCCCCAAAAGAGGAGTGGGATTAGCCAATGACTGCATCGGCATCACCACTTTCTCAACCAATGGCTGAATAGGCTGAGAGGAAACCTCAAAAGACTCAAAATCATAAGAGCTTGTAGATAGGGACCACAATATTTGTACCTCTGGAATGCCAGGGCACAAATGAGTAAGGTGATCTCCCTTGCAAATCTTACAAGGGGACATAGGCTTACGTCCTATCTGTATAGGTTTCTCAACAGAATTAATGCCCCCAACATGACTAACAGTGGTTGGTTGCACATATCCAACATGACTTGTAGAGGTTAGTGATGGGTCGATAACATGACTTGCATAGGCTATAGACCTATTACCAGTATGACTAGGAGTGACTGGAATTTTTCCCCCAGCATGACTTGCAGAGGGAGGGTGTGTGCCCCTAGCATAACTTGCAGAGGCTGGGTGCTAGTATTCAATGTGACTTGCAGAGGTTGTTGATCTATCTCCAACATGACTTGCATAGGTTGGTGATTTCTTCTTCCTATTCTTCCTCTTTCTGTTTCGTTTAGACTTTCGGTTACTAGTAACTGTACTTTCACCAGAGGTGGGAGAAGGAGGAGGAGAAGACTTTACTGACAAAGAAACATCAACAGGGTGCCCATGAAATAAATTTCTTAACTAAGAAGCGTCAAGAGCATTTGGGACATTTGGACTGGTACCCAACCAAACCGATAGTCCCACATTCAACCCAGGAATGTACAAAGTGGCTATCAAAGGGACACCAACGTTTCCAAAAAAGGGAAAAGCACAAGAATCCCCTTATGAAGGGGCTCCTTGGTTGGTATCATCGATAAATTTGGCCATGAAGATCCTATGCACAGGTTCTCCCCTTGCAGGATCTTTCAAGTCTGTAAAAGTCTCACGCACTGACTCTGGCAAACCAGTGGTATCAAAACAACGCCTATAAAGAGGCAGCTCCACGTTTCTAAGCGGAAGACCGAAAAATTCCTCACGACCGGCGGAGTGGGCGGTATGAAACCCTAGGTCAAAGACCCAAATCCATGACTGACTAACTCACTATGGAAAACTAGGGAGCATAGAGAACACACTAGAAAAACTCCTAAAGGTAAATCAAGAAAATGACTAACTAGTTGGAAGAACAGTTACACCAACCAACACTAGAGAGACTTACCGGTGCAAGTGCAACTCGAATACAGAAGCACCCTCTGGGTATGCTCTGCAAAGCATGGCCCGATGTCTACCCTAGGTACTATGGTATACCCCTGTGGGCACCTGTGTAAGTCCCTAAAATAAAGGCAACTAGGTTTCCAGCTTGTGAACAATCACCAGGTGGGTACAGTCGACAGTCAGGTGGACCGTAATGAGCAGGGTATCAAGCCCGAAACCTATCAAGGGTATTGAAAGAAAGTGTTCTAGAAGATGACTAAGGACCTCGAATGGATTCAAGACCCACGAAGCTCTGTGGAAAATGTGATCAATGGAATCCCAAGACAAGTCCTCTATATGTGCTCCCCACTACGCTTGGTCCAGCTTTGGAGGGGTTATCTTCGCTACTTTTGCGAAAGTGACCTCGTGTTTATCCCCTGTGTTAGAGGGGGGTCTCGGATAATTTCCATGTTACTGGACTTATACACTCCTTAGCACAGACTTGTATGTTTGTTTTATATCCTTGAAGAGTTTCCTCTCCAACCTAAATAAGGGCTCTAGCCTAATATAGCTGATGGACCCTACAAACATAAAGTCTAGTAAATTTTACTTAGCATTCCTTTTACTATCTTGATTTACTCAAAAGGGTACAATAGTGCAACTAATGGTGTTAAGACTCTTGCGAAAAATGATGAAACTTATATGAACAGTGGCAAAGAATGATTATATTTTTTATTTTTTTTTGAAATTCTTTTAGGATGAGAAGAAAACACAACACTATGCTAATTTATTTTCTTTTTCAAATAACAATGCAAAGAAAATGCCAAGAAAGAAAGAGATCTAACAAACTAAGTTTTTTTTTTTATATTTGCTTCCAATCAAAAGAAGAAATAACAAAAGATTCTAAAAGAAACTGATGAATGCACGATTCATGGAAAAGAAGGAATCTGAGATGGCCTGATGCTAGGTAAGCATGTCTGGTGAAAATTAGGGTTATAACACTTTTGGGATTTTTAGTATCTGAGACCGGGATCATGGTAGATTCGTTAAAAGTTGAGGAAATACTTTAACTGCCTCCCCTGCATACTATTCGACAACTTCAAGGTTTACAAGGGAAAGATAACTTTTTACGTCGGTTTATAGTAAACTATGCCAATATTACTAAGGGTTTCATGCATCTTTTGAAGAAGGACACCCCTTTTATCTAGGATGAGTGAGCCTAGGAATCCTTCAAAGCTTTGAAGAAACCCTTGGTATCGATGCCTCTATTGAAGTCTCCTGACTACAGTAGGTATTACTTTATTTATGTCGCCACATATGAAGAGATGATTGGTATGGTTTTGGTTAAGGAGGATGATGAGCTTCATGAGCACGTCATCTACTATCTTAGTTGAAACTTAGTTGGTCCTGAGCTCAATTATGCTCACATTGAAAAGATAGATTTGGCTGTCATTCACGCAGTCCAACATTTACGCCATTATATATTTCTTTGCAAGACTACTGTCGTTGTCGATGTCAATCCATTTCAATATGTCCTTACCAAGTGTATCATAGGGGGGAAATATGATAAATGGATTGTCATTTTACAAGAATTTGATCTTGATTTCGCTTCTGCGAAATCCAAGAAATCACTAGTCTTTGCAGAGTTAATATATGACTTCCCACGATTGTTATCCATGTTGATTCATTTGTAGATGAACAAATTTTCCTTGTCTCGTTGTCCGACCCTTGGTATGGAGACATTTTTCTCTATCTTCAAAATTTAAAGTTTCCTTAGCATCTCTCGCGAGATGACCGACGACGTGTACGATACCAAGCCAAGAATTACACTATTGTTGATGACACTTTTTATCACCAAGGAATAGATAATATCCTGCGTCATTGTTTAACTCATGAAGAATCCAAGTCAGTTTTAAATGATTTCCATAGTGGGTATTGTGGTGGTCACCTATCCAGGCTTGCGACAACCCAAAAAATTTTGCGATCCAATTATTTCTAGCCTTGTATCTTTAAATATTGTGTTCAAGTGGTTAATAAGTGTCACCCCTACCAGGTGTTCACTCGAAAAATGCGCTCGCATCTAGCCCCTCTACACCCAGTCATTATCATCGGTCCCTTCACCAATTGGGGGGTGGACTTCATGGATTACAACTCAACTTCGGGTGGGGGGCATCAACACATTATCATGGCTGTAGAATACTTTATTAACTAGGATGAGGCCATTCCTACAATTAAATCCGACGGGAAGACTGTCGCCTTCTTCGTATTCAATCAAATTATCGCCAGGTTCGATATCCTGAGTGAGACTGTCACTGATCATGGAAGTCTCTTTCAGAACAAAATGATGGAAGAGTTAGCATCCAAGTTGGGGTTTAATCATGGTAATTCTTCCCCTTACTATCCCTAGGAAAATGGATAGGTAGATTCTGTCAACAAGTCTCTCAAGACCATTTTGCAAAAAAATGTCAGCGAGAGTAAATTTGACTGGCATATTATTCTATATCCCGCACTTTGGGCATACCGAACCTTGGTCAATGTTGCTACTGTATTTTCCCCTTTCCAATTAATACACAATGTGGAGTCGATATTACCTATCAAATGTGAAATCCCTTCTCTTAAGTTGGCAGTCGCTCTCCTCCTTGACACTTTCAATCTCGAGCGACGCCTCGTACACCTAGAGAGTCTCAACGTGCAGCATCAATATGCCTCTACGACTATCAAGGAGAACAAAATACATGTCAAGGTCTAGTACGATAAGTATGTCTATCCTCGATTGTATGCTGAGGGTGAATTGGTCCTTTTATATGATCAAGCCAAAGAACCGCTAGGAGAAGGAAATTTTAAACCCAGGTGGAATGGTCCCTATATTGTGTGATGTGTCTTAGAAAAAAGAGCCTATGAGTTATAATATTATGAAGGGAACATGTTGGTCGAGCCCAGGAATGGGATCTACTTGAAAATATACTACGCTTGATCCCCAATTTTAGGCATAATTCTTTGTATACTAGTGTAATTTAGTGTATATATATTTTCCCTTTATTTTTCATCTTCAACTTGCTTATTGAGTTTTCCCTTGGTTGGCATATGTCAATGGAGTCTTCGGTCTACTTAGGATACACAGACAGAGCCAATCATCACAAAGGGAACTTGGCTTCCACCTCTTGGGTTGTTTACTCACCTGAGGGTCTACTGGTGTCTTCAGGTGGTGTATGCCTAGGACCATCCATGAATAATGTGGTTGAATATAGCACCATTATAGAACTTTTGCGCGATGCTATTTCACATGGTATTCACTCTTTAGAGGTTCTCCTAGATTCCCAATTAGTAGTATGTCATTTGAATGAAAGTTACCACGTGCGTGATCCTACTTTACTTCAACAATTCCTACATGTACGTCTTTTAGAACGACAATTTGATTTTATTACTTATCACCACATACCTAGGAGTTGTAATTATGTATCTGATGCTTATTCTAATTTCATTTTAGATTGGAATTTTTCACACAACTAAATCAAATAAAACCATCTCATTAATGTACACATTGTAATATAAGTAAAGCCGAAGATACATGTTTTGTATATATTTCAAAAAATATGGTGTTTATAGTACAAAATCGGGGCCAACACCCTCAATACACATATACAATTGATAATACAAGATCCATGACATGTACGACTGTGGTGCCAGATGTGTGCCATGATAAAAAACTATGATGTTTGTGAGACCCCGAAAGAGTCGCACCCAAACTCTGGGAACACCAACCACCTATCGTTGCATGGCCTCCAACAAATCCTCTACCTAAATCATCAGAATCCTATGTGTCAAACGAGACAGGTTGCTCTGCATGTTTTTAAGGATTCTATCTGCCTCTCCTCTTGCCACCTCATCTCCTTGATGCCTCCGACAATTTCGTGGAAGACCGTCCGACCATCGTGGACCTACGTTTGCATCACACAAGTGTCTAGTTAGTACTTAAGCATTGTCCAGAAATATTTTTGTTTTACTATACAAAAATACAAAAAAATGAAATATTTAAAAACATTAATGTACCTATGTCCCCGTAGGAGGTCCCTAGTGGTAGTGGCATGTCAGGGCCCCCTCTGAAGTCAATCACTACATAGGGGTAGTCATCGAGAGAAATGACCTGTCACCTCCACCAGTAAAACAAATCATCTTTGTACGGTGTTGGAACCCTACCTCCCCTTTGTTGTCTCATTACCTCGGTCCACCATGCCATGGATGGATCGTGAGGTCCTCTAGGATTTATATCGACTCTAGGTCCCAAACCTAGAACCTAGTTGAAGAAAAATATACACAAGATAGAGGATAACCCGAAGTTCCTCTTGTCACCTTGTTTGCACTCTATCAATTGGCTCTTCATATTAGCCAGTAGTGAGGTGCATCAATCATAGACCGTGGGTCTCAAGAACTCTACATAATAGAACATGAGCTTCCTTGATGCCTGGTGCAATGAATTTGACCCTGTGATCCTGGTCAAAATGAAGACAACAATCTTGAGGCTAAGATTGTTTATTGCTCAGATGGGGAGTTGACTCCAAACCTTCTCGATCCATGCTATAAAGTGAGCGTATATGTACTCCTCTATATTCATACCGCTCCCATCTCCCCGGGCTTTGAGGTTCACCACCTCACCCCGATGTGATAACCCAGTCAAAAAGTATATATCCTCGACTTTAGTCCTCAATGGTTGCCCATCGAGGTTGAAACTCTCATTGTCACGATCCCAGTAATCCACTAGCAACTCAAGAAACCTCACCTGGGCTCTCATCCCTTTGAGTTCCTAAAATTTGTACAACCTGCATATTTTCAAGGCCATTTGGGCCCCGGGATCTCTTTCCACAACAACATCTACCTCCTCATGTTCCCTTTCCCTCCATTCTAGCACCACTCTACCAGAGAAACAACATTTTTTGAGTTATCAACCATAAAAAACCTTGTTTACAGACTTGTATGCAGGCTGCAACATTCACAGTCATGTATAGGGTTAAGTACACGCGGTCTGTATTTTACATAGTTGTGTATAATCTCATGTATATGCGACCTGATGAATGGTAGCCCACGTACACCGAAATAACCATTTTTTTCCTTAATTAACTCAAAGTTTGAAAACTAAATTAAAAATGTAATCCACTACAAAGAAAGAGGAGAGGAATAGGAATTACCTGGTCCAGATGGTCTCTGATTCTATCACCCGATGCTCCCGCAATCACCAGTTGAAGATTGGAGGTAATTTGGTCCAATTTTCACTATTTAGGTAAAAAGTCAAAATGACATAGTAAATTTTGGTTTTGTTACTATTTATAGCAATTTTTACCCACTTTATATAGTTTTGAATCATATTTTCTCCTAATGGACTAATACATCAATGGTTTGAGTTGGTTTTTTGTAGTTTTCAGTAGTTATTCTTGCGTATTTCAACGTTATGTTGATCGTTCGTAACCATGGGAAGGTATTTTTTCTACCCAACATATAGGATAGGTATCCATTCCATCATGCACATTTGCATTATCCTATAAATGTCACTGATATGCCTTAGGTATGAACCCATTTGTTGCGACACAGAACCTCCTGTCTGCTACAAAACGTGTCGTTATCAAGTTGTAGAGACTTTCCAAACATTATATCCTCTGCTCCATTTGGTGCCCATGCAAAGATTTTTACCGTAGGACCGGGATTCCCTTATAGCTAATATATGAATTTATGTTTAGCTTCATTTCTCACTCATAAACATGTTTCCCTATACCTAGAGGACTCCCAAACAAGTTTGATTTAATCTCTTTTCCGACTCGTTTTCAAAAAGCGAAAATATTGTCAAGTGAACTTGTCTCTTTCACACTCATAAATTGGATTTAAAAGGACGTCTATTTGGTACACGTTTATCCCTTTTTCACACCAAGTAGACTAAGTGATGCAGGAGAATCACTCCAACATCATCAAGCGTCAGCCAACTAGCACACCCAGCATGCCTTCAATGGAGAGGAGAGACGCAACCCTCTCACTTTCAAATTTCAAATTTGAATTTGATGTATTAAATGTTTGTAAGTTTGGTAGAGCCAAAGCCATGCCTTCGAGCATGTTGTAGTTGGTGTCGCCTTAATGGTTGATAGTTTTATGGGGATCTAGATCCAATTCGGATTAGATGGCCCATTCAATGTAATTCATTGTAATTAATGAGATTTTTTTAGGATGGAGGGAAGCGCTCGAGGAGCCCCATTTTGTAAAGAGATCTTCTTTTTGTTTTTAGAGAAACAGGGGAAGAATAGAGAAAAGAGGGCGAAGAGAAGAAGCTGTGAATCTATTGTAGACAGATCTTGAGCACATTTGTAAAGAGACATTTTTATTAATACAAACAAAGAGCAGTTTTTCCTGCATGTTATTCTGGGTAATTGAATGAATGTATTTATGTTCTTATGATATGTTGTAGATGTATGTTTGTACACATTTGTAGGTTACAAACATAAATTTTTGTCTATTGGGGTCTTTGATTCCAGTTCTGGTTCTTTATGGCTTCATGCAAGAGGTTGTATGACAAAAAAATGTGGGTTTTGTAAGCCAGTGAATAGAGTGCACTTCTAAATTCTGCGGAATTTAGGCAGAGACATGCCAGGAGGGTGCACCAGAGGAAATATTGGACTCAAATAAAAACCCCCAGGATCGTTGAACATCCTGAAGGAGAGACTGTGCAGAGGAGAGCACAGAGAGGGAAGAAAAAATATTTGAGGTTCTGTAGAGCTCTACCAGGAGGGCATCAAGCGAGTGCAAGGAGTGTGGAGGAGGAACTTTGTTTCAAGTTCAGGGAAGACAAAACTACTGCAGGTTCTGTAGAGCTCTGCCAAGAGGGAATTGGGTGAGTGCATAGAATTCACCAAGAAGAACTCTCTTTCGAGTTCTGAGGAAAGGGAAGTGTCGAGTTTGAAGACAACCAGAGTTACTGAACACTCTGTGGTTTCTGCAAGGTGTGATTTGAGCAAAGGAATGCCAAGAGGGAATGAAGCATTTCTTTTCAAGAAACACTTTGGATATGAGATTGAGGAAATCTCAACAACACAAGGAGTGTGCGAGGGTGGACTTATTATAATTCCCTAAGCTTAGGAGGAATAATGCCTTTGCACATAGAGAAATATAAGAAAGGAGCAGAAGTTCAAGAAACCTTTCAAGGTTTCTGAGTTGACTAAGATAAGGAGGGGAAGCGTTTCTATAACATAGACAAGACCAAAATGAACCAAGGTCGCAAGCGAAGCATCGAAGGCCGATACCTTTGAGTGTCGAATTTCTTCCAAGGGAAGGGAAGAGGGGCAAGCTCAGGAGGAGGAGCACAACTATCATTGGATCAACACTGGGAGGAAAGATCTGGACCGTTGAATCTACATCCAGGCAAACAGGAGGAGAGAGTGCAAGGAGGATAGATTTGAACCGTCAGATCTAATGCCAATACCCAACAACTATTGGATCAGGAAAAGGTGCAGCGGGTTTAAACCCTTGGATATACACACATTCGGGAATTGGGGGTTGGAGGAGTAGAGGAGGATGCACCCCATGCTTGCAATCGCCGAAATCGTGAAATTTGCGCCAGCCGTTGGATCTGGAGCACAGTGGCCCGAGAGCCATTGGATCAAGGATACATGCACGGGATTTAGTCCCTAGGAGGTGCACATAAGATCAAATCGTGACCGTCAGATCTCGCGTAAAGGACCGATAGCCATCGGATAAAGAAAGAGGAGAACGAGGTTTAACCCTCGTAGAAGCAAAGGAGAGGACTCAACAAAAAAATCTAGAAAACATCGTGACCGTCCACAGGAGGACATGTGGCAAGCGGTCAAGGTTTTGGGAAAATCCCTAAAAGATTTCGATTCATTGATCCAGTTAGATTGTGGTCGTCAGTTCCAGAAGGACCTAGGCCATTGATCTCTTAGCAGAGATATTTTGGCATTTCGTGGACCGGGGATTCAAAAGAGAAAGAAGGAACGCTTGCATCACGATTCCCCAAATCACAAAAGTCGGTAGCGCTTTGACGTTAAGCGCATGGTCACAAAGTGGTGGTCACATGGATGAAGGATAAGGGAGGAGCCAGAGCCATTAATCCTTTTTCAGCATTTCGACAACCGAGAGTTCAAGAGTGAAGGAGTCATGAGACAGGGAGTCCCGAATCGTGATATCGCGAAACCCCGAAAGAATTTGGAGGAATAACACCAGATCATAGGACTGGGTCACATGGAGAAGGTTTAAGGGAGGATCCAAGGAGCCGTTAGACCCTTTCTAGGTTCAGCATTTCAGAAATTCTAAGGACAAGGATCCGGGGCACTTTGCGTTGAAAACGCTGAAGTCACGAAATGTGAAAGGTGCCTATTTTTCTTGGCTCATGGTCATAGCGACATGGTCTCTTAGAGGAGGTGAAGCTTGCACCTTGTGCTTTTTCACACAAGTGGGGTTTCTAAAGGACCTATGGATCGTTTGGGTTCCAACGAGAACCCACTGAGTTATTCCATCTTAGTACAGTTGTGGAGATTGATCCTACACGGATCTCGGCCTGAGGGTCGGGGGTCTGCGTCAAAGTGGTATCAAAGCTTGATTTTGTTTGTATATTGCAGGCATAGGGAGCTATAGGAAAAGGAATACAAGGTGTTGAAGCTTTGTGATGATTTTTGCAAGGTGTGCAACAGTCAATAGACAGTCAGGAGGACTGTAGGAAAGGCTGGAAGCAGTCACAGTTGCAGAGTGACAGCAACAAGTTTTCCAGGAGGGCAGACAGGAACAGGAATATGGCTACTAAAGGCCATGGACGTGGTGGAAAGAAGAACCACCAGAAACAGAGAAAAGATGAGATGGATGAAGAGCTCGCTGAGATAAGGGAGATAATGGAAGAGCTTTCATTACGGATGCAACAGGATGAAAAGCCAAACTGGGTATATGAATGGCCCATAAAGAGAAGGGTAAAGTGGCCAGTTCAATATTTATTGGCCCAAAGGTAGCGAATACTATTGAAGGAATGGATGAGGCGTATTAGAAGCCTCGGTGACAGAGAAGGAGTGGTTCACACTTGTGAACTAGAGACTGGGAGAAATCTTAGTGATGTTGATAATGAGATGAGATCGTTGGAGGATCTCATAGACTGCCAAGTGCGCAACAGAAAATTCCCAATCTTCCAAGTGGGAAGGGAGAAGGAAATGAGATTGTTTGAAAGTCTCGAGAGCTCAGAAGTGAGTTCATGTAAGAAAGGAGTGTTGATGGAGATGGGATCAATTGATCTCATAGACTGCCAGGTGGGCAGCAGAAAAATCCCATATTGCCAATTGGGCAAGAGAGAGTAGATGAACTCAGAGGTGAGTTCATATCAGCAAGAGGATCTAACAGAGAAGGAAGGTCAGAAAAGTATTATAATGATTGGGGGAATTCGAGTATTCCTGCCAAATAGTCTAGTAGAGGCTAATATAAGCGTTGCGCATGAGGGTATAGTGCAACAAGAATCTGGGAAGGAGGCCTGGGGCCAAATGATTTTAAAGTTAGTTGTGTCTGTGATGCAGGTACAAAAAAGGAATGACAGCCATCAGAGACTTTCATGATGAAGGAGAAGATATCAGAAGCTGCCCAAGGAAAAGAAGAGGAGCACACAGTTAAGATGCTCACTCCATGGGAGAAGGAGTTAGAAATGTTGGAGGATTGGTTAAACCATCCAGAGCTAGTCGATGAATGCCATGAGAAGACAGTCATGGATATTTTGAGAGAAGAGCATTTGGAGAAATTGCTCAAAAATTTCAGCCAAGGAGCTTAACATATGATAACTACAGTGTTGAGGCATGCAGCAAAAGATGAAGGAGAATTCTAGTCTGAGGAGCAACTGGAGGAAGTTGGAATTAAACCAGCACAAGGAAAAATGGAAGAAGCAAGTATGTCATAGCAAATGACTGAACAACAGATCAGTCAAGAAGATAAGACTGCAGAGATGAATTTTGCAGTAGGGTGGCAAGTTGAGTCCACATAGGAAGAAGATAGTCTGGGGGATCATGATGATCTACCCATTTGCAGAGAAGAAGTGCAGTGAAGCACACTGAAAAATGAAATCCATCCATGGGAGCAGATGGAAGAGGAGATTGAGAATATTAGAAGGCTGATGTCGAGGTCAGCAACAGAAACTGCTAGTGAGGAGGAGATGAGTAGAGGAGAACCTGCCATAGCAGCAGGGAAACAAATGTCGCAGTAGCAACGAAGCAGTGGAGAAGACGGACAATTCTAGAGGATTGTTTGGGATCCAGGTGGATTTCAACAACGGTACTGGGAAGCTCATGATTTTTGCAGCTGAGGAGTATGATGCAAGAGCATCTATCCAATGTCATCAAGCACCAACCAACCAACACACCCAACACGCTTCAATGAAGAGGAGAGGTGCAACCCTCTCACTTTCAAATTTGAATTTAATGTATTAAATGTTTGTAAGGTTGGTAGAGCTGAAGCCATGCCTTCGAGCATGTTGTAGTTGGTGTCGCCTTAATGGTTGGCAGGTTTGTGGGGATCTAGATCCAATTCGGATTAGATGGCCCATTCAATGTAATTCATTGTAATTAATGAGAGTTGGTGAGGATGGAGGGAAGCGCTCGAGGATCCCCCTTTTGTAAAGAGATATTCTTTTTGTTTTTAGAGAAGCAGGGGAAGAATAGAGAAAAGATGGAGAAGAGAAGAAGCCATGACTCTATTGCAGTCAGATCTTGAGCACATTTGTAAAGAGGCATTTTTATTAATACAAACAAAGAGCAGTTTTTCCTGCATGTTATTCTGGTTAATTGAATGAATGTCTTTATGTGCTTATGATATGCTGTAGATGTATGTTTGTACGCATTTGCAGGTTATAGACAAAAATTGTTGTTTGTTGGGTTCTTTGATTCTACGTCTGGTTCTTTGTGCCTTCATGCAAGAGGTTGTATGACAGAACAATGTGGGTTTTGCAAGCCAATGCATAGAGTGCATTTCCGAATTCTGCGGAAATTAGGCAGAGATGTGCCAAGAGGGCACACTAGAGGAAATCTTGGACTTAAAGAAAAACCCCCAGGATCCTTGAACATACTGAAGGAGAGACTGTGCAGAGGAGAGCACAGAGAGAGAAGACGGAACATATGAGGTTCTGTAGAGCTCTGTCAGGAGGGCATAGAGCGAGTGCAAGGAGTGCACAAGAGGAACTCTGTTTCGAGTTCAAGGAAGACAAAAATACTGAAGGTTCTGTAGAGCTCTGCCAAGAGGGCATTGGGTGAGTGCATAGAACGCATCGAGATAAAATATATTTCAAGTTCTGAGGAAAGGGAAGTGTCGAGTTCGAAGACAAACAAAGTTACTGAACACTCTGTGGTTTCTGCAAGGTGTGCATTGAGCAAAGGAACGCCAAGAGGGCGTGAAGCATTTCTTTTCAAGAAATACTTTGGATATGAGATTGAGAAAATCTCAACAGCACAAGGAGTGTGTGAGGGTGGACTTATTATAAGTCCTGAAGCTCAAGAGGAACAATGCCTTTGTGCACAAATCAACAGAAGAAAGGAGCAGAAGGTCGAGAAACCTTTCCAGGTTTCTGAGTTGACTAAGCTCAGGAGGGGAAGCGTTTCTACAACGTAGACGAGACCCAAAGGAGCATGACTCGCAAGGGAAACATTGAAGGCTGAGACCTTCGAGCGTTGAATTTATTCCAAGGGAAGGGAAGAGGCACAAGCTCAGGAGGAGGAGCACAACTGTCATTGGATCGACACTGGGAGGAAAGATCTGGACCGTTGAATCTACATCTAGGCACAAAGGAGGAGAGAGCGCAAGGAGGATAGATCTGAACAGTCATATCTAACTCTAATACATGACAACTATTGGATCAGTCGAAGGAGCAGGGTGTTTAAACTGTTGGATATCCACACATTCGAGAATCGGGGGTTGGAGGAGCAGAAGAGGTTGCACCCCATGCTTGTAATCGCCGAAATCGTGAAATTGCACCAGCCATTGGATCTGGAGCACAGTGGCCCAAGAGTCGTTGGATCAAGGATACATACACGGGATTTAGTCCCTAGGAGGTGCACAAAATATCAGATCATGACCATCAGATCTCACGTAAAGGACCAATAGCCATCAGATCCGGAAAGAGGAGAACGAGGTTTAACACTCGTAGAAGCAAAGGAGAGGACTCGATAAAAAAATCCAGAAAGCATCGTGACCATCCAGAGGAGGACACGTGGCAAGTGGTCAAGGTTTAGGGGAAAATCCCAAAAGATTTCGAGCCATCGATCCAGTTAGATCATGGTCGTCGGTTCTAGAAGGACCTAGGTCATTGATCTCTCAACAGAGAGATTTTGGCATTTCGTGGACCAGGGATTCAAAAGGGAAAGAAGGAATGCTTGCATCATGATTCCCCGAATCGTGAAAGCCGGTAGCGCTTTGATGTTAAGCGCATGGTCACAGAGTTGTGGTCACGTGGATGGAGGCTAAGGGAGGAGATAGATTCTTTAAGCCCTTTTTGTCATTTCGGCAACTGGGAGTTCAAGAGTGAAGGAGTCGTGAGACAGGGAGTCCCGACTCACGATATCCCGAAACCCTGAAAGAATTTGGAGGGATAGCACCAGGTCATAGGATCGGGTCACATGGAGAGGGTTTAAGGGAGGAGCCAAGGAGCCATTAGACCCTTTCAAGGTTCGGGATTTCAGAAATTCTGAGGACAAGGAGCTGGGGCACTTTGCGTTGAAAACCCCGAAGTCATGAAATGTGAAAGGTGCCTATTTGGCTTGTCTCGAGGTCATAGCAATGTGGTCGCTTGGAGGAGGTGAAGCTTGCACCTTGTGCTTGTTCACACAGGTGGGGTTTCCAAAGGAACTGTGGATCATTTGGGTTCCAGCGAGAACCCACTAAGTTGTTCCAGCTTAGCACAGTTGTGGAGATCGATCCTGTGTGGATCTCGGCTAGAGGATCGGGGGTCTACGTCACTAAGATTATGAAAAAGGACATTTTTTGTCATCAAGTTGTGATTGCATCTCATGCCTTTTCTTGCAGTATTAAGCCTATAACTAGTTCTTTCTTTGTGTTATAAACCGTTTGCCTCAGCAGTTTTTCATCCTCAACCAAGCAGAGGCTTGTTTATATCCTTCACAATTTGACACCCTATACCCAGGAGGGAACATTCCCCCGAGTGTCCATCTCCTGCATGCATGTCCTTTCATTGAGCATAGGTGTTTTCCATTGCTGTAACTAGTTTTACTTACTTCTGACACTTGTTTCCTTGTCTGTATCATAGCATTCATTTGACTATGAAAAAAGAAAAAATTTTGGTCGGGAAGTGAGTATTATCTTATATTGGCAGCATTCATGTCACCTTTGAACAAATAAAAAAGTTATTGAGTCCACTTGTCATCATAATTTTGGGTTTAGCATGGCCTTAGGAAGCTGAGATCATTAGAGAGATTTTTCTCCATCGAATGTCTAATCTTCCAATCTCTATGGAGATTTTTATTGATGCCTCCTACATCTCATGGTTTCATCATTGAGTATATGCTTCTGTAGTCTTCCATATGTCTCATGATATTATCAAAGGAAGTTTATCAACCTGTGTCAGCCATTTATCAAAACTATTGACTTTGCATGTCGACCATACCCTCAGTTTGTCTCAGAATCACATGATGATGTAGTTCTATCATGCACCCTGTTCCTACTTTCATCATTGGTAGGTAACCTTGAACCCAATAGTCGACATTTCATCATTGGTCATTGACTGGGTGGTTTCCCTTATGTTCGACAACAATATATCTATTCAGACATTGGGATTTGTGTAGTGTCTTAGATTCCATTAGCATTATTGGTGGTTTCCTCACCCTTGTCAACAATTTTCCTCATTGGCTGCTATTCAGAGGGTATTTTTCATATACCACTTGCACTTGGGACACGTGAAAGACGCACAGGGTCGTTGTTTCGTGAACATGTTCTTCGTCTGATTTTATCCAAATCATGAAGCTCCTTCTTTGTACCTCGTGTTGATTGATGAGAGATGCCTTAATTGTCTCCTTTCAGTGGATCTCCTTCCATCGAATTTAGCTCATCTATTCTGGAAACGAGACAAAGAGTCCTATGAGTACCTTGAGGCTTGCAGTCATTAGTGGTAGGTTCTCTTGCCATCGACAGTTGGGAATTAATCAATGTCTCCTGATCGATGGATTCTTCAATTGTTCAAACCTGACTCCTTTATTCACACTTGTAAGAATGTACTCGATGCCTTCATACCTACTTTCATTATCGGTAGGTTGTCTCACGTTTGTTAACGGTATACCTCAATGATCGGTAATAAAATGATGTCTCATTGTGTTCGACTTCAACTCCTTTATTCACATGATGTATACTTTCACCTTTGGCAGATTGTGTAGAATACTCGAAGACATCAGTATCTGGCCGCAACTTTCCTGAGTTGTTACTTCCTTTTCATTGGACCAATACCTATGTGTCTTCAGTAATCATGGGATATTAGATTGTACTCCATGGTATAAAAATATATTCAGATTGATTTTGATACTGGTTTTATTGGCCCTTGTTCGTGACTATGACAACCTTTGGCATGTAACCACATTTGTATTTTCCTATTCATGGCCACAGACAATTTTTTGGTATATTTTCACATGGATCTGCAGTGTAATTCAAATTGGTAGCCATGTATGAAAAGTGAGTACATTTTGTAATGAGAAACTAGTTCTTCCATCTCACTTCCCATCACTCCACTTATGGGTTTTTATAATGTATTTCGGCCATCGCAAATACTCCTCTAACCTCACACATTAGTGGGCATATTTTATAGAAAGATTTGCCTCACCCTATGTGATCTTGCACATAAGGCATTTTTCCATTTCCCTATGCAGACGTTTCATCCCCTTTTGCAAATCACAGAGCTAAAAATACATTTTTTCCACATATACGCACCTTGCCTACTATACAACATGCGTATACGCAAGTTGCACCATTACATCCTGCATACATCGAGATTTGTGCCCAAAAATGAAAAAAGGTGTCGGGTTTCCATGTCACAAAAGGAGACCAATGATACTTGGCCTTCCATATACTGGAAACATTTCGACTCATCCCTTCAGTTCCATTTGAAGGCTATAAATGGGCCAATTCCGAGCTATGGAAAAAAAGGAGAAAGAATTCAACTTTGAGATAAAAGTTACTCTGGAGGAATTATTCACTTCACATTGAGTCTGCATCCATTTGTCCTTTAATTCTGAACACAATGTTCATCCCCCAAGCTCTTCCCTTATTGGTTGATAAATTCATTGTATATCTTCTATGAGCTTGAATTTGGTGGAGGATTGAAGTGGTGGAGGCCCAGCTGGAAGGAACTTAGTTTCTTGAGTCCAAACCGTGCCAACACGGAAGTCTATAACTTTTTCACTTCTGCTGATCATATATTAATAGAAATACTCTTTTCCTTTCCAATTGATATCTTGAAAATATTTGAATTATTATTCCATGGGCGTATTTGTTATGTATGTTAATGGATTATTGTATTGAATGTGCTAGCATCATATATTATCACCATATTCTTGCTTTTCTTGGCTGATGAGATCTAGTTGCAGGTATATTTATTTGGGTTGAATTCTCAACAATGGACTTCATCGAACGTCTAGACGAGGTAGGCCTTTTATCTTGTCTTTCTAGCATATTTATTTATATAGCATACTTGAGAATAAAGTTTATTTCTAAAGTCACTTCCGTCTGTTGTGGTTTTCCCCTAGCCATAGAGATATTTTCCTCGTAACAGTTACTAGAAGTGTCATTATTATTTGGTAGAGACTTACCAAACATGGGTTCCCTAGTTAGAACCTTTTTTTCCATTTGGTTCCCATGCAGAAGTTACTCCATAGGTATAGAAGTCCTTTGTATTCTTGCTATGACATTGTGTTGAAACCTCATATTTCTCCTCAAAGTACTATTTTGGCTATTACCCACAATACTCCCAAAAAATTCGAGTTGTAATTGCATTTCATTATCCTACTTTGAGTATTGCATTTCATTATCCTACTTTCATTGTTGATCCTAATGTTGTCTCCCACTTCCTCATTATAATACCATTTCCCCAACATGTCTCAACATTCACCAAGTAGTTCCTTTCATATATCCTTTACAACTTGACACCCCTTACCCCAAGAGGAAAAATCCCGTCGAGTGTCCATATCTTGTATGTGTTTTTATACATCGAGTATAAATATGTTCCACTGCATGGAACTAGTTTTCTTTTTCACGATACTTATTTCCTCTCTTGTATCATAACATTCTTTTACCTCTTTTTTAGGCTTTAATAACATGAAAAAAAACAAAACAATGAAAAACAAAAAAATAAGGGTGGGAAAAGATTATTATCTTCTATCGACAACAGTCGTGTCAACTTTGAACAGAGCACAAATTTTTTGAGTCCATTCATCAAAGGTTTGGGTTTAGTATCGCCTTAGGAAGATGAAATTTTTACTAAGGGCCCACTCCTCTGACTGGTTATTCTTCCAATCCCTATGGAGAGTTTTTTATTCCTCCCGCATCAATTTTTTTTGTCAATGATTAGTATTGAGTCAACGTTTCATGCGTTATCCACTTGTCTCATTCTCTTGTTCAAAGGAAGTATAAACCCATGTCGACCATTCCTTACAATTCTCTACTTTTCATGTCATACATCCCTTTATAAGTGCATCTCAAAATAATATGAATATGTTTTCCTACCTTACACCCTGGGCCTACTTTCATCATTGGTAGGTGACCTTGAATCCAACAGATGACATCTCTTCATTGGTCACTGACTAGGTGGTTTCCCTTGTGTTCAACGAAAATAAATCTATTCACACATTGGGATTTGTGCAGTGTATTGGATTCCATTAGACCCTATTGGTGGGTTCCTTGCCTCTATCGACAATTTTCATTAATGAATATTATTAAGAGGGTATCTTTCATGTACTAGCATATAGTTCACATGAGAGACACACCTGGCCATTGGTTGGTGCATATCATGTTCATCTGATATATTCCTAATCATCAAGTGTTTCCTTGTACCTCGTGATGGATGATGGGGGATACATTAATGTCCTCCTTTCATTGGATCACATTCCATCAACTTCAACTCATTTATTCTAGAATTGAGATCTAGAGTCATAAGAGTAACTAGAGGCTTGCAGTCATCAATGGTAGTTTCTTTCGTCATTGACAGTTAGGAATACATTAATATCTCATACTCAATGGATTCTTCAAGTGTTCGACCTCAACACATTTATTCACACTTGTTGAATGTACTCGGTTCCTTGATGCCTAATTTCATCATAGGTGGGTTGTCTCTCATTTGTTAATGGTATACCTCAATGACTGGTAATCAAATGAAGTCTCGTGACTTCAACTACTTTATTCACACGACACAAACTTGCATGATCGACAGTTAGTGTATAAGACCTAAAAATCATAATAGAAACACCTCATACTTTTTTTTGTATTTCATCGCACTAGTCCTATATGACTTCAGTTATCATGGAGTATCATATTACACTTCATTGTATCTAGATATCATCAATTGATTTTGAGACTACACTCCATTATGTTTTTTTCATGACTATGACCACCTATGGCATATGTCTAATTTTCATTGCCTCTTCATGTCCATGAATAGTTATATTCTATATATGTACATCGATCTGCAGTGTACCTCAAATTGGAAGCCATGTGTACAAGTTAAATATGTATTGTAATATTTTGATAGGTGACTAGTTCCTCCGGCTAGGTCCTCACTACTCCACTTCTAGGAATTGTAATGTATTTCAGCCATCATGATTGCTCCTATGACCTCACACATTAGGGGGTATATGTTATAGAAATTTCTTCCACACTCTATGCATCATGCTTTGGTGGCCTACCCTTTCCTTCTGAAGACCCAGTTTCCCCATCCTGCTCAATCAAAAGTTAAAAATTCAAATTTTTGTACATATACACATGCTACAGTTATACAACATGTGTATACATAGGTTGATCCATTACAACCCACATACAACAGGCTTTGTGCTCAAAATTCAAAATATTTCATATTTTTCATGACAATTCATGGGATCCATGCTCCTTGGCCTTTCATATGATGGAAATGCTTTGATTCGACCCTTCAATTCCCTTTGAAGGATATAAATTGAGCCATATACAAGCCTTGAATATAAAAAGAAACAAATTGAGAGAAATAACACTATGGAGAAATGTTTCCCCATGTTACATCCTTGGGTCTACACCACTTAGTCCTTTAAGTCTGAACTCTCCTTATGTTCATCCTCCAAGCTCTCCCTATCCTATGAAGGAGGAACCCAATTACTCCTAGAACTTGTGAGCTTTCCTTGTGGAGGATTTAAGTGGTGAAGGGCCATGTGGATGGACTTAGTTTCTCAGTTTCTATGAGTTGTTGATACAGAAAGTTGTCACCTATGTACATCTATTGATTATATTAATAGAAATATTCTTTTCTCATTCAATTATATGTTGCAATTTTTTGTATTATTTTCCATGGGTAAATTTTCTATACATGTTCATGGATTATGCTAGTTTATATGCTGACATTTCATACATTTTCCATATACCTGTTTATCTTGGATGTTAAGGACAAGTTGTAGGTATCAAACATTGGATTGTGAGCTCAATGGTGGTCTCCTACAAACATCCAGAAGAGGTAGGTTTCTATCCTTTCATTTTTTGGAATTTCCATTTATTTGGAATATCTGAGATTTGAGTTGATTTCTTGGTGTCATTATGTTTGTTGTGGTCCTACCCCAAACCATACATATTTATTCCTTGTAATATTTTAGCACAATCTAGTGTGTATTTAAGAGTATTAGGAGGGGTGAAAGTAACTCTAAGATTACATTTCTTAAGAATTTTATCAATTCTATAAGTGATTCCTTTGATGTAAGGAAAAATTATTACTCTTAAGAAAATTACCCTTCCCCTTTGTAGGTACATAAATGTTATCGTGTATCACTCTTCCCTAGAAAATCATGAGTCCCTAGAAAATGTTGAAGTTTGAGATCACCATAAATGTTAAATTGTGAGTCCCTAGAAAATCATGAAGTTTGAGATCACCATATTATGAGTTGCCATCCTTGTATTCTAGTGAGGTGTTGTCAATACTATCCAGGTGGATATCTATGGCCATCCACCTTTTCCATTGAATCAATGTTTTTGAGCCTATGGTTTTGACAAACCATGATATTCACCCTTTTTATGGGGAACATAATTTAATTCCATCTCCATTTGTTAATTATAGCCATAATATGTACATGCCTACAACGTTAATGCATCATATCCCATTAGAACTTTGTAGTTAAGTGCTCTTGGGGTAGAGTAGTACTAGGATGGGTGACCTCATGGGAAGTCTCCTCTCACTCCCTCATATATAATCAAGGTGGTGGATGTCCTTTGAGCATGAAATGGAGTGTGATGTAAATCTTGTTGTGAATGAAGCATAGCCAACATCTCCTTATCCTTAAACATAATCTACCTGATTCTACCCAGTTTGTGTTCTAAAATTTTATTTTATTTTATTCATTATAGAAGTTGGTTTTTGTTATGAGACTTATCGGTAAATGCAGACATAAACAGATCTCCCTAGATCCACCTAGATCTAGAACAAAACAAAACATTATATAAAACTTTCTCTAATCTCTAATCATTGAGTTTACTATCAAACAAGAGATGGGAAACATATCGTTTAAATGTCGCTTCCTCTAGTCGTTGTTTTCCTAGCTCCACTTTAGTGCTGTTGTGATATTTGATCTGCAAGGGAACACAAGACAACCAAAGTGAAAGCAATATAGCACACTCAAAGAGAACCTATTTATGTGATCAAGGAATCATACAATAAAATGAGATAAGTTTTATGGGAAAGAAACATATCACTGTATTATAAATAATGAAAGTGGAGATTACAACCAAAGCCTTGATGTTACAAGTTCCCCTTCTGATGACCCTTTGCTCCAACACACACACTTTCTCCAATATTGAATGAAGAAGATCTACAATGACTTGATGAACTGAAATGAGGCTCTCAAGGATGATCCAATGTAGAATTATCCATACAATATTAGCCAATTCAACCTTCATTAACCTTAATTAACCTTAGCCTTTTCCATGAGAAATACCTCTTTATATAGGGAAAAGAGAGATGGTTGAAGAGATTATGATGATTGCACCAAATCAGAGAAGCAAGTAGGATCCGAACCATACAGATTCCACCTCATCTTCTAGAAGATTCCCTTATAGAAGATTCCC
Source organism: Picea engelmannii (assembly GCA_009831015.1). Classification (NCBI taxonomy): domain Eukaryota; kingdom Viridiplantae; phylum Streptophyta; class Pinopsida; order Pinales; family Pinaceae; genus Picea; species Picea engelmannii. The sequence continues at coordinate 174,607 of ML805314.1, forward strand.
TTCTAGAACTTTCATGAAGTTTGACCTTTTCTTATCCTTTTGACATCGTTGCACTCTAGTTGTAGAGTAGCCTGCGGAGATGTCGCAAACTAGTTTTAGGGAAGAGTGCGATGAACAAGCATCATCGCACCCTTCTTATGGTGCAGACTGTGACGACCTTCCTTAATAGGGTTTTTTGGAACAGAAAGCCAGTCACTTTCCTCATGGATAAAGGCTCTTTTTGGGAACATGAGCATATATTGTCAATGGATCACTATGATGACCAAAATAATGTGTAACAGTTTTCACTATATTTCTATGTTTATACTATAATTTCCTTTATATCTCATTTCGTTCTCAACATTATTCATATCAGTGGTATCAAAAAAAAATTCTCCTTGTCATTTCTCATAACACGTCCCCAATAAGGTCAGGGTATAGAGAGTTAGGTATTGAGTAGGTTTCACTTTAGTACAACTGCTCTCACCAGCCCTAAAGATCTCACATGATAGAAGAACAGAGAGATGATGGAGCAGGAGATATTTTCAAGACATTTCTCGAGGAATCCCTTGTGCAACGAAGGAATGAGATGATGGACAAATTCATGTATATCCTTTGTTGACTACTAATGGAGACCGGGGGATATTTAAAAAGAAACCATTTTGGAGGTGCGACACCTTTCAAGGTACAAGTCAATTTTTATATCCTGTCATTTGATGGCCAAATAGATGCAAATGCTCTAGAAGAAGGTTATTATGTTTTCCAAAAAAATTCTAAGAGAGAAAATATCACCTTCACGCTCCTTAAATCCCTTCCCCATGTCAAAACTTGGTGGGAAGGTTATTGGTAGAGGTACATCATGGATGAATCTATGCCACTTGGGAGAGAAACCACTAGGGTGTGTTATAACCCTAAAATGCACCATACAGGTTTACCTGGCATCAGGCCAACTCATGCCTCTTCCTAGCCAAAGCCATGCTGAGCAATTCCTCAAAAAACCACTTAAAACAAGCAACCCGCGCCCTAACTTCTCACTAGGCGCGGGCAACCGCTTGTTGTCCTTATACTGCACGCGGGTATCCGCGGGCTAACCCACTACAGCCCGCGGGTACCTAACAAAGCAAGAAATCAGGAAAGTTTCCGCCGGGACACAAGGCTTTTTGTCAGTTAACTGAAACTC
>ML805314.1:178382-194990 GCA_009831015.1 Picea engelmannii
TTCAACACTTAGGCTCCCTGGCCTAACAAAACTCATAAGCCTACCGCTTATTCAAAACTTGGCTCACCAGCCTATAGAACATATTTACAATTCTTTGCATATAACATGATCTGCAACAGGGCTCGGCCTTGGGAACACTACAACAACAATAATAATAATAATAATTGTTGGTCCTAAGGTCTTCACCTGACTACTAAAGGGAAAATCTAGGCCACCTATCAGTTTAGAATGGTTGTTTCTTTTAACTCTTTTGTTGGTTGGTCAGAGGGTTATTATATAAAAACAAAGGAAAGGTTGGGTTGGTAGAATGATATGGATGAGGGCCCTCCTTAGCTAATGGTACACTAATGATAGACTAGTGAAATAATAGAAAACATAGGGAAACAACAAACTACACAATGAATAATCTGCTACAATAAGTTCAATACTTAAAATATCATTTCAAGACATCAAACATGTATCAAAACACAATAACTCCCACAGGTTGCAGAAAACAAATCTTCACCAAAGCATTAGATATTTGACAGGTTGCATATTAGTAAAAATAAGTCGTACAATAGCTAAATTGAAATTAAATGTACGTTGCACAAATCAAAAACTGTATTCAAGATAAGAATGAAAATACATGAAGAGTTGAAAAAAACATTGTCATCAAGAATATGTTCACCAGGTAGAGAGATTTAATCCACGCATAAAAATGGTCCAACCAATCTGTTGTGTTGTTATTTTTTCCTCAAAAACTCTGACCCTTACAATATCGAAAAACTAACTATTTAAAAGAGTTTTAGAGGCTCTCGTCCTTAGGGGACTGAGTCCTAAATTTAGGGAACTATTCGTAAGTCAAATAATTAACTTTACTAAGACATTGGACATAATAAACAAGAGTGGTCCTTATCATACACAAAAGAACACTCTTGCATCTAATCTAATAAAATGTTGGACTTAATCAAATAAAACTACTACTGTCTCTGTGACATAACTGATGCATCTGCTGGAGGAACTGAGTGGCCAAAAATAGGTCTCGGAGTGATAGAGAAGAGATCTTTGTTGAGAGATGACATGTCTGCGAGCTGTTGGAGGCCAGTTAATATTACCAGCTGCACGACAGAGTTTTCTAAAGTGTTTCTTGAACTAATCTGCATCGACCTGTGACTGAGACTTAACTCTCTGTCTATGACTGAGATTTCAAAAGCCAAGAACACTCTATATTGACCCCATCAACTGCCATCTGTACCTATGAAATAGCTTTGATGGAATGGTTGTCGGCCCATCGGGCACGAGGGGAGACATGGAGGCGAGCATCCAATCAAGAGATGGGATGAATGGACATGCAGGTAAATGATGTGTAAATACAAATTTCAAAGTGAGAGGAGGTGTGAATATGATGGAGTTATCAAGAGTATGGATTTGGAGACATGTAGTGAAGGATACAGGTGGCACGTAGGGAGAGGAGGCGATATTTAAAAAAAACCTGGGAGGAACTCGGAGGGGGGGGGTAGGTGGTAAGAGGATTAGTGAGGGGGGGCTCTGAGTTCTTGAGGAGCCGCAACGTTAGGTAGGTTCTGCGATGGGAAAATCACTTTCTCAGACCCCCCCCCCCCCACCATTAAAGGTAGAATGGTTGGGGGGGTCTGAGATGCGGCAAGGAGTGTTGATTTGGAGAGGTGGGCTACCTCCGATGGAGATTAGCGTGGGGGTTAATGGAGCACAAGTGTTGGGAAGTGAGAGGAGCGAGAGTAGCGAGTGGGATGAGTGGAAGTGACATGGAGGTGACACGGTGATCCGATGTCATTCAAGAACATGATTGTGGGAGTTGTTGAGGGTGGTTTGGATCCAGACTGCCTTTGGGCCCATAATCCACCACAAGATGCCATGTACCCTTCCAAAAATACCATGGTTCCAATTGTGGGCTGCTCTAGAAAATTAACGTCCAGGCAGTTTACATCCCCGTAATGAATTGTAGCCATCGATTGTGTCGCAATATATGATATGAGTAATATTCCTTCCTAACCTGTCGCAAGGATTGACGGTGCTAGTTGATTTGAGATGGATGGTCCAAATTCACTTCGGACGTTTGGGCTTCGGGAGTTTTGAATGTTTGTGCTTTGAAATCTCCCAGAGGAAAATCATTGAAGTTATGATCTTCTTCCACTTTTCATGATGAATGAATGGTCCAAATTCTCTTTGGAAGTCCGTGCTTCAGGAATTTCAAATGTGAAGCATGCAAAATCTCCTGGAGGAAAATCTCTGAAGTAAATGATCTATTTCCATGTGTACCTTATGATGGATGGTCTAAATTTACTTCAGGACTTAGGGACTTTGTCTCTTCGAGACTTTCGAATGTGAAACATGAAAATCTCCCAGAGGAAAATCTTTGAAGTGAATGATCTATTTTCGCGTGTCATGACCTATGAACGGTCCAGATTTTCTTTGAAAATCCGGGCTTCGAGAGTTCAGGAGTTTATGAATGTTATGCTCAAAAACTCTCGAAGGAAAATTGCCGAAGTGACGTGTCGGGTTCTCGGGACTTCGGCTCTCCGACCCTTCGGAGGCTTCGGGTCTTTGGGAACTTAGTACTTCTAACTTTATATTAAAAACCATGCAATTTTGGAACTTGAATGGATGAGAGCCATTGATCTATTTGACCTGATGGATTTTTGGTGTTGAAAATTAACCTTTTTGTTCCCATGATCTCAGCCCGAAATTTGTTTCTCAGGATTGTTGCATCATGTGCACAGAAATTTTCCTACATATAAAAAGGATTGGTAGACCTGTGGTGAGCTCAATCAATGGTGCACATGATGACATGCATTATGAAACAAATATGACATCTATTTTATCCTTCCAGAAAAAAAAAAACATAAATGAGCGAAGACTCAAAAAACGAATAAGGGCCAAGCCACTCGATATTGTGAAACTGACTTAAACAATCAGAAAAAAGGAAAAAAATGATGAATTCATAGGAACAAGAGAGGAGAGGCAGGGGATGTACACCTAGGTTACAACATTGGATCCAACTGGGGATAACTCATCCCTGTGAGGTGATAAGAATTGTAGATCGGTGCCTTGAGATTAAATAACTTCTCTTAACTTCCATTTCTTACCTTTTTTTCCATCTTCCATCCCTGTGTATCTCTTACTATCCCTCAACCATTCATTTTATTGAATCAAAAAATGAGACTACATCTAAGTGCCTTGTTGGGCTATGGAGTATTTACCGAAACTTGAAGTTGCAACTAAACCTCAGTTCCTTTGTTGGGATATGGAGTCTTTACTGAAACTTGAAGTTGTAACTAAACCCCACTGCCTTTGTTGGGCTATGGATTCTCTTATTTCAACAAGCTACTGAAGACCAACACACTGAAAAATAATCTACGAACTAAAAATTTAATGTGCTCTAACTACGAGCTTATTTTCCTACTTCCTACCTTATTCAGTTGAAAACCAACTCAATCATGTGTAATTACACTTCCAATCAAACCAAGAAAAAAATTGACTAAGGACCATAAATCTATGTAGGTCATTGTTTAGAATAATCCCAAGAGGATATATCAAATGTGATAAAAAGTTGGCAGACATCTGGTACTTACAGTTGCGAATGATGATCATGATAAAACTTCCAATCTTTGGGATTTTAGAAAAATAAGAATCCATCCATCTCTCTATTGGATCTTGAAACTCGTGGAAAGCCTCCAACTAGTTAAGAGAACACAGTTGTTTTTGTGTAATATATGCATTATAGACAAGACTAAGTTGCTCCTGTCTTTGTTGAAAAGACTCATGAAATTCATGTGATTCACAACCATAAAGGGCAGAAAAATACTCGTGATATTACTCATATTGTTGTTTGAGATGAATGGGTATGTCTCCTGCATTGTTGGTTTGTCCTTGTTCTAGCTCCAGAATGTCATCTTCAGACTTATGTATTCCCTGTTGCTCAACAATTTCAGAAGGAAGGGGAAAAACATGATGGTGAGATTCAACATCACTTTCCTCATAGTTAATCAAACCTTTATGATAACATAGAACAACAAATGTATCATAACAACAACTATCTGAGTCACCTAGAATAATGAAAGATGTATCCAAAGCCTTGTTATCATCAATTTCATCATTAATATAATTCCCAACATCATCTTTTTGAATAAAAGGATCAGAAGAAGACTCATATGTAACTGAATCTTCCTCCACTTCCTCAATGGAAAAGTCCCCTTTATTTTCACTACTAGAAGAACTAATAAGTGACTGTCGAATATGAGATTTGAGTTCTTCACAATAGTTCTCAAAAAGTAAATCAACTAGAAAAAACCTTTTACAATGCTTATTGAATGCAGCATGGAACTGTTCCAGGGAGGAGATGCTAGTAGGGGGCAAGGATCGATACCATTCGCAAGATTCTCCCTCTAATGAGTACATGAACATATTCATTAGTACATCCTCATGATGTATTCCCCACTGATGCATGAGTTCATGAAACTCAAGCAAACACTCGGTAGGGTTGTCATCTCTATGTTCTCTAAATCTGGGCAAAAAATCACCCCACTCATCTATAGTAGGAACAAAATTTGGGAAACCAGGAACAACTGAGAAATTTAATGGAGCAAACCTCTGAGCCAAGATGGCTTCCATCTGAAAATATGACTTCTTAAAACTGTCGAGTCACCACTGGATTATTTAACCATGGAGTCGTCAGGTGAACGATATGCAGTCTGAATGTATATGGTCTTTGTTCACGATCAAAAATCAGATTATCTTTCGTTACTCCATTCCCCAGCAGTGGCGCGAGAAGATGATCAAAATTGCAGTTTGTCATGTAAACACCACACACATTGAGTAACAAGGCATAAAAAATGTTGTTCACTCAAAGCATGTAACAAGAGAACTAAGAGTCATTTATTCCTAAAAATTTCATTTGAAATTTCAAAAACATTGAAGGTAATAATTGATCTAGGTGGATATCGATGGCCTTCCACCTATTCCAACTGGCTCATCTTGACATTTGTTTCCTAGTTTTCGGGTCTTGAACTTCTGGGGTCATTTTGAGGCCCTAAACAATGTTTTTAGGGATCACCACAGTCAAACTGTACACAAAGTTATATTTTGATGGCATAATGTGTAGTAATTTGATATACCTTTCCAATGGGATATCGTTCACCTAAAACATATATCGTATGAAAAAGTTATGACCTCGGGAAGTTCATGTACTAACTTACCCCAACGGGGCCCACATGACTTTTGGTGCTTCATCTCCTAGGTTTAGGATTTTGGATGTATATGTTTTTGAAATTAATGTTTATTGTAAAAATGATTTCAGAGCCTCATTGTACTCATATTCTTGTGAATGAGCACAACCATCACATCTCTTCTCAAAGATAAACCACCACCATTCTAGCAAGCTTGTTTTCATTTTGCATTTTAGAGTTTCAACATATTACTTTATTGAATAGAATCCAGTTTTACTATATCTATGTTATTGTTCCTTGTGTATCCATGTTAATAATAATAATAATAATAATAATAATAATAATCTCTATTCATTTCATTATGCTCGTAAAATTTGGATCAATGGTATAAGAACTGTCTGCTCCATGTCGTTCTTAGTGCATGTCCCCGACGAGGTCAGATTACAAACAGTTGGGTCTCGAGCTTGTTTCTCTTGAGGAAAAAATCTTTCGCACGCCCAAGTGACCTTCCATGGTGGGAGAAAATAAATACGGAGGGATAGGAGATCCTTTCAAACTGTTTCTTTAGGAATACCTCACGTAACAGAGGAACGAGATGATGGATAATTTTGTGCAAATACTTTGACAATTACCAACAGGAGACACATCTTCCTTGAGTGGAGTCACCACACCATTCAAGGTACATATCAAATTCAATATTCCTATATTTGAAGTTTATATAGACGTAGATGATGTAAAAAAATGGTTGAATCTACTAGAAGGGTATTTTTATGTTCATAACGTTTCGAATAGATAAAATATTACTTTTGTGATCCTCAAAGTCCTTCCCCATGTCAAAGATTGGTGGGAGACTTTCTGTGAGAAAAAAAAAATAGATTAACTCTCATTATTTACAGTCTCACTCACCTTGGAATACTTTAGGGATGTTATTAAGGAACAATACTACCCTATTGAAAGTTATGACGACCTGTATACAAAATGGACCACACTGTAGTAGGAAAGGGGCCAAGAAATGTTAGAGTTCACATGTATATTCCATACCTTGCGCACCAAGATTCATATCGAATATTCTGAGAAACATATGGTTCTCAAGTACCACGGTAGTATGCACCGATAAATCCAGGAATAAATGGAGTTTCTAGACATCTTGTCCTTAGGCACGGCTTATTGATATGCCGTAAAAAATCGAGCATAATCTTAAACAAAAGATGTGATAGTTTGGGTCTAGGAACCCCTCACAGTAGAAGCAGTGCAAGGGAATCCCCAACCCATAGAAGAAAGGGTAGAGAAAAGATGGAAAGCCTCAGGAAAACCAGTCTAAGCCACAAACAAAGAAGTAATTGAAAGATGAAGAAAGATACCAAGAGGTGGTGTGAATTCCATAAGATCCCCTGGCATACACTGTTGATTTTCGCTCAAAGCAGTCATTGTTGGTTGAGGTGAAAGCCTCTGAATCAGAGGTGGGTTATGACTTTGAATTAGAACCAAAAAAGGGGATATGGATCATTGACGTGGAACCCAGTGCCACTGTTGCTACCACCAAGATCCATCCTGTTGAACCTGATGAGCCAGAGAAAGGTGAGTGCCTCTTTCATTCACAGATGTGGGTGAAAGGAAACCCGATAAACTTCATATTTAATAACGGTAGCCAGAGGAACCTTGTCTCATCATATTTCTTCAAGTGGTTGGCCCTACCAACAATGCTACAACCATATCCGTACACCATCGTATGGCTCTTCCAAGGAATCAATCTTCACGTCATCCAACAATGTCACCTATCATATGACATAAAGCCCTTGAAATATGAGGTATTGTGTGATATTTCTCCCCTTGAAGTGTGTGATGTTATTTTGGGACAACCTTATTTATGGAAACGTCATTCTATATATGAGTCTAAACATCGTAGTGTTATTATTACTTTAAACAAGAAATTGTACAAGATACTTGAGTTAGTCCCACCTAGTGCCATTTCCTTGATCTTTTCCAAGCAATGCAAGAAGGTCATCTCTCAGAACGGGAAGTTTGTCTTCATGATTTTCTCTCAGAGTGAGATAAATATTTCCTCCACATTTAGGGCCTCCACAACCAAACTCTCCATGTAACATAATCAATTGGATAAGGTAGTGGAAGAATACAAAGACATCTTCTCCTTAACTATTGGGGTACCTCTTCACTTTTAGTCAATAATTCCATCGATCTGACCCTCAACACACCACTACCCAATGGGCCAGTCTATCGCCGCTCTCTGTTATAAAATGAGGAGATCGAGCGTCAAATCGAAGGACTGCTCCAAAAGGGGCACATCCAAACTAGCTCATCACCTTTTGGAATCCCAATCATTCTTGGGAAAAATAAAGACATGACTTGGTGACTCTGCATTGATTACTAGGCCCTAAATAAAATCATAATCAGGAACCAATACTTGATTCCCTGAATCTCTGATCTCATTGATCATCTCAAGGGGGACAAATACTTCAGTAATATTGATCTGAAGTCTAGCTAGCATCAGGTCATAATAGAGAATAAATATGTATGGAAGACTTCCTTCAAGTCAAAAGAAGGGATTTTTGAATGGCTGTTCATTCCCTTTGGTTTGTCAAATGCCCAGACAAATTTCATGAGGATGATGGATGATATCTTACAACATTTCACCAATTACTTTGTAGTGGTGTATCTGGATGACATCCTCATTTACAAAAAGACTTGGGTGGAACACTTGTAGCATATTTAGCAGTTTTTTCACACTCTACGACAACACAAGCTATATTCCAACTTGCAAAAATGTTCCTTCGGAATGGACAAGGTTTAGTACCTAGGATAAATGTTTGATGAGCATGGTGTGCATGTGGATGTTACACATCTAAATTACTCACTTCGACAAATTCACATTCTCATTGTCATAAGTTTTGTAAGTGTCACAATTTTGTTTCAAGTGTTGCAAGTGTCACATTCTCACTAGGTAAGTGTTGCATCACGAACGACACCGTGAAAACACTTGATACAACCCCTAAAACATGTTAGAAAAAGAAGCTCCATCATTTGACAGTCAGGACAAAGTGTTTTTCTATGAGAATTAGTCATCTAAGAAAATTTTGGAAGATCAATGCTCCCTTTCTCATATATAGGGAGCGCTAATTCCATTTTTCTATATAGTAGGGAACATTGTAGCACATTTTTTCCCATGGTAAGGGAGCACCGAATTGGTTGAGAAAATCTTGCAAGAAATACCCTTTTTCTCTAAAGACAATTATGGATGGATCGAGTTGGTTTGGATTGAATCTAAACCTCAGGTTGAATCTAAGGGAGATATCACAACTGATGGATTCATATTCTCAACTAATACCAAATATATCCAAGGTGGTTGAGCCTATCAAAGCCTATAAATGGAGGAATTCTCATGGTGAACATGGAGTAGAAAATAATCAACAAATCATTGTTATTTTGATCGTGGATCTTTCAAGCAAGGGATTGGACGAGGAGGAATTGGGGAGGTTGTTGCAACATCATCTAAAGATTGTAAGTGTCTCTTTAAAGTTTTCATTAATATACTTGGCACATTTCCTTCTAGTATGTGTTTACATGTACCTGCCTATTTTTTTTTTAATCTTTCATAGATAGATTGATTTTTGTCTAATCCATTAGAGTAGGAGATACTTGTTTGTCTCTGTTGATCCATTGCAGGTACTATTCGAAACTCACAAATTGGAGTAGAATGGAAAAAATTTGAAAGTGAGGTACATCATACTACCCCTCCTTCTCTCTTTTTCAGTGGGCATAATTGATCTATAGGAATGGTAGTGTCCAAAGGTAGTTTTTTGTCTTGGTAGAGGGGTCTGTACTCCAAGGGAAGATTCACCTGTCCGCAGGGGAATTATTCTATAATAGAAATTGGTGACTCCATTGGGGATCAAAATTTTTAGTTTTGGTTATTTCCTTGGTTTTTCCTTGCATTTTGTCTATATTTAGATCCCATTTTCTTATTTAATCTATCCTTACAGATTTTCGTCTTTTCTAAGTTGTCTTACAGAGTTTCTGATTTAAGTTTCCTGGGTTTTTGAGATTTCTAAGTTTTTCTAAAACTTGTCTCAGGACTAGTGTTCTCTCCAGTTTAAGTCAGAGTGTTGATAATATGATCAGATCTCCCCAAGAGTGTATAAGGGAGTGTTGTAGTGCTATATTTCGTTGATTACCAAAACACTGATTTTTCTTTCTTTGAAAAATAGTTGATTGTTTGCTTGTTGGGCATAGTTATTCTATCTTTTTCTCTGGCTCAGATCCTATTCTGTCAGATCTTGTCTTTTGTTTGACTTAAATCTTACTTATTTTCATTCTTTTAGTCTTGATTGGGTTTGTGTTGTCTTTCCTTATTGCAAGATCAACTATTTTTTCTCAAAATTGTTTTTTTTTGCTGCTCTTTTTTATTATCTAATTGATTAGAGGTTTTCATAATGAAAGCATTGATCTCAGTATTGTTTACTTTTTCTTTGATCCCTTACTCAATTTTGGAAGATTGTTAAGTGTGATTTTTTTTTGCTTTTTCTTTTTTTTCTTTGAATGAATAGTTTGTTCTTCTTTTGGTTTCTTATTGGTTGGTGAGAGTGTCTTTGTTTGTGTACTTTTGCTTCCTATTTTCAAATCATAGTAGTGAAGTCATTTTTCATTATTAGTGAAAGAAAGAAGCACTAGACGAACTATTCAATTTACATTTGCAGTCAAACAAAGAATTACTTGTATGCATTGGTTTTGAATATTGGAAAGGATTTTTTTATAATTTGGAAATTGTTTGAATTATCGTTGAAGATGAAATCGTATAAAAATTTTCATTCTTGAGTGTTCATTAGTGAAAGAAAATAAACTCTTCTCCTTCCTGTAGCTATAAGTTCATCGAAAATAAAGTTTACATCTCATTCTTTTGATATTTTTTGGAGTCAAATATCAAACATCATCAATTTCACTATCATTCACCTTTGTGTAACAAACAACCATGAAAATGAATGCTAATTAAAATCAAAATAGATTTTTTTTTTTTAAGATCTTTACACCAACACTAGACTAGGACTAGAGATTTAGAATAGGCCGTGAGAATAAATCTCCAAATAATTCAAGAAAAAATCATAATATTGTGATAGAGAGAGTAAATCCAAATTTTGTATAAGCATAGTTGGGATCCCCCTTTCACACATGGGTTACACATGAGGTGGCATTCAGGAGAGTAATGAATATTATCCCTCCAAGAATTAACCATTTGTAGTAGTACGATCATATATTGGGGGTTCTTCTTGAGGATCAACTGTCTTCATTTGGTCTCGGATATTCGTGAATTATGAATCCATTCAGGGTCCTCTGGAGTTTACCATTCCATTTGTCCTCAATTTTCTTGAAGAATTTTGGACTTGATATCCTGCTCATACATTCAGACTTGATTGTCAAATGTACCCTCCCAGAGGATGACTGAGAGTTGGTATACTTAGTAGCCACAATATTTAGGGTCCTTACACGAGGTGACATTGAAGGGAAGTATTCGTTATACATGGAACACAAGTTGGTCAAACTCACTCAGGCTCCTTGGAGGGTGACCCACAGGTAAAACCATGAGGAAGCTTGCATGAAGGAGTACGTTTGATAAGCAGGATGACAACATAATTGATCCACCCACTCATATCCTAGACCCTTCTCAATTTGATCATGCGACGTTGTATTTCATCACCAATTAGTATGTTCATTGAGAGAAGGCATTGTTTTCTTGTTGGTTTTCTAGATTTTTTTAGCGAGTGTTATTTGTTTACTTTTGTTGTCCTTAAAAATTGATATTGTGGATGATGAAGGTATTCGTAGATCACGTAGGATGCAAGGGTTTCCTCCAGAAGGATACTAACCCTTACCTCCTAATTCACTTGAGGAAACTTTTGGTGAATATATTGAAAACCATTTAGATGTTGGGAGTGTTGCTACTCCCTTTCTAGCAAATCCTGAGAGGGCCTTAGTTATGGTTGAGGAAGGTTGCACCCTTTCTGTTAACCTGAATTTGTCAGTTCCTATCGACCCACTCCTAGTTTGACTAGACTCCTCAGGTAACATTGTAGTATAATATTACCCTCGCCTATCATCAAGGCCATACAATTAATTAGATATGGAACTGATACAACCAAAGTTTAATGAAGAATACACTACCCCTATCTATTCTGCTGAAATGGTAGATCCACATCAAACTATTGTTCGTTCTATATGGAGAACTCCATCAGGATGAGACCTTTATAAAAAAATTGATTTTATCCAATCGCCTTTTGACCCTCCACATGCCTCTACCACCATAGGTGCATAGGCAATACCATTAGGTTTGTCCATCATTTTTCCCGTCGAACCAACCATCAATATTTCTACCACCTCAGGCTAGGTTCAAAGTGAAACATGATTCATGTTACCCATTCAGTTGCAAAGTACCTTGACAGTTACACCTCCTATCCCTCTTCAAGCTACAACTTCATATACTCCACAAAATCCTATTGGGACATATTTACATCACAAAATGAAAAACCCTACCACACAACTAAACCCAACTACGGTCCAATTCCCTATCGAGGGGAAATCATCCTCAAACATGCAAATTATGATTGGGGGGAAACCCCCTCTTACTAGTCATACCTCTTTTTGTACCCAGCCAATGGAAGGAGGACAACCTCAACCTTCAATCACTGGAAAGACCCCACAATCCTGGGGACCACCCCAAGGAGGTTAGTTTGATCAACCAAATTAGGGAGGGCCATAAAAACCTAACCCTCAAGGAGGAATCCTAATCCTTCTAGACTACATTCTGGAAAACCTTTCCTGGGAGTCTCGAATCCCACTTCGGGTCCTCAAGGTCAATCATTGTTTCATCCCCAAGGGTCAAATACTAACCCTCCTAAGGGTCAACCTAGTTACCCTCTTCAAAGGAAACCTAGTTATCCACCTCAAGCTAATTAAGTGAACTACCCTCCCCCAAGTTACATTTTTTATCCTCCCCAGGGGAAAATGGGTTTCCCCTCTACTTTTATGCACATTCCTCAACTAGTAAATCCTACCTTTGTTGGTCAACAACAACAACCTACGGGAGGGCCTGCTAGCTACAATTATCCACTTCAACTAGTTTAAAACCCTACATGTGTCCCTATTCCACACCAATATCATCCACAAGTAAATCGACAACTATCATTCTTAACCACTCTAGATTTACCAGATCTATCATGATTAACAAATGATCCCATATTACATTCTTCGTTTTGGCTAGCCATTCCTGCTAAATTTGCTTTCGATATTTTGAAATTTGACGGTAAACCTGGTGAATACCCTAATAACCACGTTATGACCTTTCATATATCATTTTCATCAAACTCACTAATGGATGATTCTATCCAGTTACATATTTTCCAGCGTACACTTACGGGTACAGTGGCTAAATGGTACATTGAAGTACAATGTGGAACTTTTCAAGATTTTAATTCACTTTCCATGACTTTATCACACACTTCTAATTACCTATCCACTATGAAACTGACATAGAACTTTTGACCTCCCTTTTTCATACCAACTCCGTACATATATCTGATCATATTGATGAGTGGAGACAATGATGATGATTGATCAAAACAACCATTCCTAACCAATTGTTGGATGAATGGTTCACCAAATTTTTTTTACCTCTGATTTCTCATGATGTTTCCATGGGTGGCGTCGTTACAAAAGAGGAAGCCATTGCTCATGCCTAGTATCTGGACTTGGTTTATTCCCAATATGGTACTTTATATGAATTTATTCCAAATGCTCCCTTTCCATATAAACCATCCTCCACCGCTCACACAGATGGATTTATTGGTTCCATCAAAACCCAGTCTAGTGCACAGTGGACCAACATGACCAATGGTTTAGTCATTGCCCCCACTACCAGATCAAATTAAATCTCATCAAACTCCTCTCTAACTCAAATATACGAGGTGAATACAATTCAATATGATTCTCTATGACAGTTAGAGGGGAATAATAAAACTAAGAATAAACCCAAGAAAAAAAATCAAACCGAAAATGCAAAAACACAAACGCAACCACCTTCTACTGAGAAACAACCACAGGGAAAACCAAAATTTACATGTCTCATTTGTGGTACAGATCACTACACACGATATTTTCCTCATCGAGACGAAGTTGAATTTTTTTTTAAAGGAGATTCTCAACCCATTGAATTGACACATCCTTTTCCACAACAACAGTCACTGGTTTCCCAAGCTCCTACACCTCTGACAGGAGGTAATTCAAATCATCCTCCTAATGAGGAAGCATCATCGAGCGAACACATTTACATGTTTAATGGGATATATTTGACAACTCATACTATGACATACAACACACCTCCAGGTAAATCTAATAAGGAAAAATTAACTACTAGTACTACATCGGATCCACCACCTACTACAGTTACCCCTCCATGATCTAAGAAGGATCTAGAGGAGACTAAGGATAAATCAGAATTCGCAGAAGAAACTCAAGAATCTCAGAATGGCCTCAACAGACAGAGAAAGGGAAAAAAATTCAAATTCCTCGAAACTCATTGAAATTGGCATCATCGTGAAGAGCGCATCACAAGATTTCCAACAGTGTAAACGGCTTGCCAAATAGAGTTACAAATCAAAATATATTCATAGTCAAATTTTTGGTCAAGCTAGCCCAGTCAGCAAGGATGAGTCAGTATCTATACTATTGATGCCAACACCAGTACAAATGACTTCATCATCTATATAGTATATGTGGCACATGTAGAGGGTGACACGTGTCATGTTGGCGTTAGCATGATTTAAGCATGGTGATGTGGAAGCACTAGAGACTGCCACATGTCACTCATTTTTGGACCTTTTGGGAAAATATGTGGACCAATGAAAAGGTGCCACATGGAAATCCATACAGCCACGAGGAAGACCGTACAACCACCTGTCATGTGATGTGGCAAGCTAACGAAGCAGGATGACATGACAGTGACTGTGCAAGAAGTGATGACATGGGCCAATGAAAGGATGCCACATGGCCCATTCATGGGCTATCACGTGGCAACATTAAAATTCATAAGGACACCCAACATCCGAATTTCCTAAAATTGGCAGGGTTGGGGGGCGCCAACCCTGAATCTACCAAATTTGATAGGATTCCACCAAATCTGACTGGATATAACCACACCACTAGACTTAACCGTATATTCCAAAGGCTCCTCCAACTTAATTGTATCCACCAAATTCTACTCCAAAGACATCAACCATATATATATATAACGTTGTAACCATATTCCAAAAACGAGAGGCCTACAGGTTCGACCTCAGGATCTCCCCTATCACCTCTTCCTTTGCAATTTCCACCAATCGTTTGGGCTGGGGTGTGACTTGGTAAAGTCTTCCCCCTTTATTACTTCAATGTTTCTTTTCTCCAGCGTACAGGGGGTCAGACTAGGGCACGGCCGTATGGAAAGCGAATGAAGTTTTAGACATATTCCCATGAAGTAATTGCAAGTGTAGGTATAGAAAACGAAGTGAATTTCCTCAGGGGCCTAGAAGTGCCAGACTCATATCGAAATATGGAGACAATCATTTTTGGGTAATTCGAGGCCACAAATTCAATGGTGTTGTTTGTTTTCTGATCCAAGCAAAACTTTTGTAGCTTAACTCCATAATTAGGTATACATATGTATTTTTCTAAATTCATTTTTGAGTTAATAAAAAGGCCTACCCATTTGAGAGCAGGACTTAGAGATGTAGTCCACCAAGGAAAAAATTCATTATCAAGTTTTTTTGTTCAAATTTGATGCTTGTGTCTCTTCATTATTGAGATTTTCCTTCTTTATGGTGCACTTTAATTTATGATTATTTAATACAGTTATTTATAAGTCACATCGATGAAAATATCTCAGATCATGTTGGTATCAGAACAATCATCTTTGAATTGAATTGTTGAGTGTGAATGCTACTAGGGACAAACATAAGGAAGGTGAAGGAACTCTTAATAATTTCAATCTTGAAGTTGGACGTGCATCCCGAGGGAAGAAAATGGCCGAAGAGGACAAACATGATGAAAAGGAGAAAAACTTCCATATGGTATTTTATCGCATGTCAGAAATGGTCGAGTGAATGTATGGAGACTACGAGAAGAGGATGAAGAAGAAAGGGAAGAAAATGGAAGCACAAGCAGATGATAATGCTCCAGTGAATCAAGGGGTTGAAGGAGACCCTCCTGAACCTCCATCTTCACCATCAAGTTCTAGCTCTTCTTCCTCTGAGCATTCTCATCATTCTCATCATTCTAGCCATAAAATTTCTTTTAAGAAACCATTATTAAATCTTCATGTAAATTTTTCTCTATCTATGTTTAATGGAGATGCTAATCCTGAAAAGATAGATAATTGGATCCGACAGGTTTAAGTCTATTTCTCTATTCAACAGATTGATGAAGAAGAAGTTAAAGTTCAATTGGCCTCTCTTCGGTTGGAAGGAACCTCTCTCGTATGGTGGGAGAGAAAACTTCGAGATGAAAGTAAGTGTGGTAATATTCTTTCCTCATGGTCGAAATTTAAATCAGCGATAAGGAATCAGTTTTATCCATTGGGTTATTTACATAAAGAAATGATGGAATGGAAAATTTTAAGAAAAATTAAAGGTCAAATTGTACAAAGTTTCACGAAAGAATTTAGGAAGAAATATCTTTCATTAAACATTCCTTTGGATTCTTATGAAGCTTTAATGAAGTATATTGGCACACTCAATAGTTATATTTTTCATACTTTTCTATTGTTTAACCCCACCAATATTGATGAAGCTTGTGTGCAAGCCACTCACCTTGAGAACATGGGAAATCATGGTCAAGAAGATCCCACAAAGAAACCTTCCAATCTCCCACATAAGTAGTTTAAAAAGTTTAAAAGGAAGGACCAAAAGACTGCCATTGTAAAGAGAGAAGAAGGAAATCCATCTTGCACTCATTGTAAGAAGAGTACTCACGATGATGAACACTGTTGTAAACTACATCCAGAGAAGAGACCAAAACAGTTCGGTGGAATGGGGAAGACAATGACCATTGCTACAGTGCAACAAGATCTTGGTTACGATTTAGGAGACGGAGGAAATATCACAGTGGTTGAGTACAAGGTAAATATTCCCTTCATGCTAGTTCAAATTCCAATAATGAATCTCATGATGATGAAAGAAAGAGGAATGAATTATTTCATATAAGAGTTGTATCTAAACACACTAATATAGATACATTATTTGATCCAAGTTCCCAAGTAAACTTGATATCTGAAGCACTTGTCAAAAAGATGGGTCTTGAAACTAAACCACATCCAAAGCCTTATCCTCTTGGTTGGGTATGTGATAAAGAAAAACTTAATGTCACCAAGCAATGTAGGGTTAGATTT
>ML805314.1:195040-213586 GCA_009831015.1 Picea engelmannii
GTGATCCTTCTCATAAGAAAGAATTAATTGATATTGTTTCTAAGTATGATTATATTTTCCAAGAACTAGATGGATTACCTCCTAAGAGGGAAATCCAACATGAAATACATCTTCAGCAATATTCTCCTCTTCCTAATGTGGGCATGTACAGGTTGGCACTTGTAGATATGACAAAGATCAAAAAACAGGTACAAGGATTATTGGATCAAGGGGTCATCAGGCCCATCTCATCTCCTTGTGCTTCTTTGATTGTGATGGTGCCAAAGAAGGATGACATATGGAGAATGTGTGTCCACTACCTAGAATTAAATAAAATCACGGTGAAAAATAGATACCCTCTTCCTTGTATAGATGATTTACTTGATCAATTAAAGAATGTTTTTTATTTCACTAAGTTGGATTTGCGCAGTGGATACCATCAGATCAAGTTTGCAGAACATGATGCATGGAAAATTTCCTTTTAAACCAAACAAGGATTGTTTGAGTGGTTAGTTGTGCCATTTGGGCTTTGTAATGCTTTGACAACCTTCATGCATGTGATGAATGATGGATTCAGGCCATTTCTATATGATCTTGTGATTGTATATTTAGACAAAACTCTTGTATTTAGTGGGACTTGGGATGAACATGTAAGGCATGTAAAGCAAGTATAGGATACTTTGAAAAGGGAAAATTTGTATGTAAAATTATCCAAATGTGAATTTGGTAAGACTGCACTTGCATACTTAGGTCATATTGTAGGAGGAGGACAATTGAAAATTTATCCCTCCAACATTGATGTAATTGTAAATTGTCCTGAGCCCAAAAGTGTAACCGAAATACAGAGCTTATTGGGTGTAGTCCAGTATTGAAGGAGATTCATTTCAAGATTCTCTTTTATAGAAGCTCCTTTGCATGCCTTAACCAATGTGAAGAACACTTTTTTGTGGGGAGGAAAGAAACAAAAACCTTTTGACACTTTGAATGAAAAGATTAGTACCACACAAGTATTAGAATTATCGAATATTCAACATCCTTTCGAGATCGAGACATATGACAACAAGTATCCCATGGGTGCAATATTGATGCAATATCATAAGCCTATCTGTTATAGCTCTGAAACTTTTAACCAAGCTATTGTTAACTATCCTATGTATGATAAATAGTTGTATGCATTAGTTCAAAGCGCAAAGAAATGGAAGCACTACTTGTTAGGGAAGGAAAAAATCATACATACATATCATCAACCCTTACAGTATCTCCAAGAAACAACCAAGCTACAACAATCTCGACATTGGAGATGGATGGGTTTTCTTCAACAATTTCATTTCGTAATCAAATAAAAAAATGGTATGAGTAATGAGGTAGCTGATATGATTTATAGACCTCCTATTGTTGCTTCTATTATTTTTAAGAATCCTTGTTTATATCATGATAGATATGTGGAACAATATGTCATTGATGAATATTTTAAAGAACTATTTGAGAAGCTAACCCACGGTGCACTGGTAGAAAACTATTGTATGCAGGGAAAACTACTCTACCATCTTGGAAATCTATGTATTCCTACAAGTGAACGAGTCCATGTAATATGAGAACCTCAAACTTCTCTTTTGTCTAGGAATTTTGAGGTAGGAAAAACTATGGCTCATCTGCAAAGATTTTGTTACTAGCCTCAGATGAAAGAAATTGTAACTCAATATGTAAAGGGGTGTGTGATGTGTTCTACTTGTAATCCCACTAATAGAAAATTGGGGCTATACTCACCACTTCTTGTTCCATCCCATCCATGGGAAATTATCTCCATGGATTTTGTAGGGGGTTTACCAATGTCGAAAAGGGGTCATGACTATTTGTATGTTGTAGTGGATAGGTTCAACAAGATGTGTATCTTAATGCCATGTAAAAAGAATATCACTACTAAACAGACTGCTAATATATTATTTCAGTATGTTTTGGTTCACTTTGGGTTACCCACATCCATTATCTCAGATCAAGATACTCGATTCCTTGGGGATTTTTGGACAATCTTGTGGAGAATGATGGACACCAAGTTAAAGAGGATAACTGCTTTCCATCCATAGAACGATGGACATACAAAGGTTGTTAACCGAATAATGGTACTTTTTCGTCGAGGTTACTGCAACAAGCATCCCAAGTTATGGGATGAACATATACCCTATGTACAACATGCTTACAATCGAGCCTTACATTCCTCCACTCAGTGTTCTCCTTTTAAGACATGCTTTGGGTATTTTCCTAAGGTCTCTTGGAATTGATGTATGGGAGATATGTCGATTCAAATGAATAAAGAAATGAATATAGAGCCCGCAAGTTCATTCATAGGATCCAATAGGTACATCAAGCATCCAGGGAACAGTTGGAGAAAATTCAAGCACATCATAAATCTCAGCATGAAAAACACAGGGTTGATCACTAGTTCTAGGGTGGAGACCAGGTATGGATTCACAATAGAAAGGAGAGATTGAAGGGTTAAGGTGAGAAAATTAATCCCATTCGATATGGGCCCTTCACTATTTTGGAGAAAAGTGGTACCATTGCTTTTCTTCTAGATCTTCCACCTTATATGCAGATCTACTCAGTTGTAAATGCGGAAAACTTGAAACTTTTTTAGCCTCCCATGATCATGGATCAGGATGAGGAAGTTTCAATACCTTCAGTTGACGAGTTTGATCCTGAGTACTTGGATGAGTTAAAGGAATATATCATATTGGATAGAAGGACGAGGACTTCACGCAGGGGTGATGTTGATTATCTTTGAGTGGGCTTAAAGGGCACACATCCAAGAAAGGAAAAGTGGATTGAGAAGGATAAGGTGAGGGAACTCTTCCCTCACTTATCTATTGATTGATGAAAGCTATTGGTGCTCCAAAAATCTCTCAGTGGGAAGATGTGATCCAAAAAGTATCCATAGGATACTAAGGATAACTCAGAATTTGTAGAAGCAACTCAGGAAGCTCAAAATGGCCTGAGTAGACAGAGAAAGGGAAAAAATTCAAAGTCCTAAAAACTCAGTGAAATTGGAATCATCGTGAAGAGCACATGACAAGATTTCCAATGAAATAAACGAATTGTTAAAAAAGTTATGGATAAAAAGATATTCAAGGTCAAAGTTTTGGTCAACCTAGTCCAGTGAGCAAGGATGAGTCAAAATCTGTATTGCTGACATCAACACTAGTATGGATGACATCATCGTCTGTATAGTATACATGGCACATGTAGAGGGAGACATGTGTCATGCTGACGTCAGCATGATGTCATCATGGTGATGTGGCAACACCAGAGGCTGCCATATGTCACTCATTTTTGGACTTTTTGGGAAAATCCGTGGACCAATGAAAATATGCCACGTTGCAATCCATATAGACACTTGGAAGACCATACAACTACCTGTCAGGTCACATGGAAAGATGACAGAGCATGATCACATGGCAGTGGTTGTGCAAGAAGTGGTGATGTGGGCTAGTGAAAGGCCACCACGTGGCCCATTCATGGGTTGGCATGTGGCAACAAAAAAATGAATAAAGACGCCAAACACCCAGATTTCCAAAAATTGGCAGGGTTTGCTGGCGCCAACCTCAAATCTACAAAATTTGATAGGATTTCTCCAAATATGGTCGGATATAACCACACCACCAGACTTAACCGTATCCACCAAAGGCTTCTCCAACTTAACCGTATCCACCAAAGTCTCTGCCAAATCCATCAACCATATATATATAACGTTGTAAACATATGTTAAAAACATGATGCCCACGAGTTCGACCCCAAGATCTCCCCTATCACCTCTGGCTTTGCAATGTCCACCAACCATTTGAGTTGGGGTGTGACTTGGTAAATTTCACCTTTTTTATTACTTAAATGTTTTGTTTCGCCAGTGTACAGGGGGTCAGACCAGGGTGTGGCTGTACGGACATGGAACAATTTTCGAGATAGATTCCCATGAATTAATTACATGTGCAGGAAAGGAAACCAAGGTGAATTTCCTTAGAGGCTTGGAAGTGCCAGATTCATATCGAGACGTGGATAAATTCGTTTTTGGGTAATTTGAGGCCATGAATTCAGTGGTGTTGTTTGTTTTTTGATATGAGCAAAGATTATGCAGCTTAAATATAGAATGAGGTATACATATGTGTTTTTCCAAATTCTTTTGCTGAGTTAATAAAAAGGCCTACCCATTTGAGAGTAGGACTTGAAGACATAGTCCACCAGGGACGAACTCCGTTATCAAGTTTTTTTGTTCAGATTTGATGCTTATGTCTCTTCATTATTGAGCTTCTCCTTGTTTATGGTGCACTTTAATTTATTCTCATTTAATACAATTATTTATAAGTCACATCGATGAAAAGATCCTAGATCACTCCATCTGGGCCAATCCAAATTCAGAAAACCAGCTTTGAATCTATTATATTCCCTCTGAAGAGAACAATTCAAAAGTTGACCTTTAATCCTAACTCACGTGTTGCTCAAAACTACAACATTGTTGGATATTTGTCTCAATCACCTTGCGATATGTCATCTCTCAAAGTTCTACAACACTACCCTAGCCAACATAGGACTCTCTTGGAATCCATCGAAGCTATATATCCTGAGTCATCTAACGCTATCATGTTTAACATGGATAATTTTAAATCATTCCTCTCTCACCAACTCTCTTTCCAAATCGATTTTGTTGTCCATAATCAACATATTCATTGCACAATCTTGGACAAGGGGGCATACACATATGCCATGGCCTTGGCTTGCTGGAAAGGACTTATATCACTTGGTCTTAATCAATCTCCCACCATGTTATGTGCATTTTATGGAAGAGGTTTCTGACCTCATGGATTATTACAATCCTTAACCATTCAATTGGGAGGAAAACAAATTTCTTTAGATTTTGAGGAGTAGTCGATGCTCTCCTCGATTATAACTTGTTTCTAGGGAGAAATTGGTTCTATGTTATGACTATCGTCACTTCATCAGTTTTTCGATGCATCCAACTCCCTCATCAAGATAAAATTGTGACCATTGATCAGTTAGATTATTCTACCCCCGACACACGCACTCAAATGACCAACTGTTGATTTTTCAATAAGATAGGTTAAGCATGTAGTTCATTTCAATTTTTCATTTGTCTTAACCATTTGCAACAACCAAGATCACAAGAATAAATTCCATGCACAAGAGCACAATAAGTATCCTGGGAAACCATTCTCAACAAGGGAAGAAAACCCAGTCAAATCCTTTTCTATATTCTTCAAGAGAAAGACCTTCACCACCAATAAGACTTAGCACACAAGAGGGGTCTCAAACCCTAGAAGACTAGAAGCCCAAGAGATATGAGCACTTTTCCCAAGAAGATGTAGTTGCTGAAATTTCCAAACTTGTGTGTAGGTGTTATCGGGATAATTGTTAAGTGCGGACACAAATCAATCCCCCTAGATTCACTACGAAACTAGAACAAAAAAAGACAGTACACTACTCTTTCCTTATATTTCAATTATAAAATGAGAAATGGATCTAGGACATACATTTTAAATATCGAAGATCCTACTTCATCAATGCAATCCAAGCTCTGTCGTAAGGCTTATGGAGAAATATCTGGAAAAGAACACAAGTCAACGAAGACAAGAATAATAGATCCTACTTGATATGAAAGTATGTATGTGATCAAGGAATCATACAATATGGACAAATAAGATTAATATAGGAAATAAAAGTGCATCTGTATTAAATAAGAGAAAGAGATATTACAACCAAATCCTTGATGTCGTAAGGTCCCTTCCAAAAGTTCCTTTCTTCCCACACACTTATAATCCATATATTATGTGACTGTAGATCTGAAAGTCACTCGCAATCTATCATGACAAATTAAAGCTCAAAACAACTCTAACCAAGCTAACAATCTCAAGCCAAATTTCCAATCTAACTTTCTCCATGAGAGCTCCTCTCCTTTTATAAGCTGAAGAGGATAATGTGAGGAAGTTAGGATGATCCCACTAAATCAGAAAAGCGAGTAAGATCCAAACTGATCGAAGGACACCTCACCATAGAAGCTTCTCCTTCTAGAAGCAACGAGAAAATGCTCATTTTTCCCATGTACGAAAATCGTCGCACCCTAAGTATAGTGCAGACTACGGAGACGTCACAGCCTAGATTTAGAGAAGGAGGCGATGATAAGGAATCATCGCACACTATGTATAGTGAAACCTGTGATGACCTTCCTTAATAGGGTTTTTACAAAGGAAAATATGATTTCATCTCTCAAACAAAGTTCTTCTCCCTTATTTCCTTAGGAATTCAGGCCACTGATCCTTCTGAAGACAACATATAGGTTTACATCATTAACGGTCATAAGGGTGATGAAAATAATGTGTAATAGATATCCTCCCAAAGTATGAAGTTAGAACAAAGTGATAGCTGAAATAATTTGTCGAGTGTGTGTAGGGAACAAGGAGCACGTCAGTCGGAAACCTGCCAACAAAAAAGGAAATACAGTACAATAATATTTCATCACTAAGGTAGGCATTCCCATACTTAGAATACAAATGAATCAAAGCATAAATGTCGACATGCAAAGATCCATGTCAAGTAATATAGGTCATGGCCACCAAACATACACTGTGGATCTATTCAACAGTACAATCTGAATATACTCCAATGAAACTTGAATCTTTCAGAAAATATTCAGGGTCTTAATCTCCATCACTCTATAGTATGAATCTAACCATGTGAATACATGTGTTGAAGTCGTACATGGTAGAAACCACTTGATTACCGTTCATTAATGAATATTGTTAACAAGTGTGAGGGAGATCACCATTAATATTGTCAATGACTCCCAAGGTACACACGTACAATCCAACGGGTGTGAATTAATGATATGAAGTCAAACACTCGGTGGAATATTCCCATCAGGGGTCAATAATGAAATCCCACTGTCAAAAGCAAGGAAACCTGCCATTGAGGCATACAAGTTCCAAGGTACCAATTAGTTTCTAAGTCTAATTTCTGGATAATGATCTAAAGTCACCAATTTTGTTATCGGTCTAATTGTTAAGTGTGGAGACAAATCAATCCCCCCTAGATTCACTACGAAACTAGAACAAAAAAAGACAGTACACTACTCTCTCCTTAGCTTTCAATTATCAAATGCAAAATGGATCTAGGAAATACCTTTTAAATATCGAAGATCCAACTTCGTCAATATAATCCAAGCTCCATCATAAGTCTTATGGAGAAATATCTACAAAATAACACAAGCCAACGAAGACAAGAATAACATAGCCTACTTGATATGAAACTATGTATGTGATCAAGGAATCATACAATATGGAAAAATAAGATTCATATAGGAAAGAAAAGTGCATCTGTATTAAATAATAGAAAGAGAGATTACAACCAAAGACTTGATGTCATAAGGTCCCTTCCAATAGTTCCTTGCTTCCCACACACTTATAATCCCCATATTCTATGACTGTAGATCTGAAAGTCACTCACAATCTATCTTGACAAAGCAAAGCTCAAAACCACTCTAGCCAAGCTAACAATATCAAGCCAAATTTCCAATCTTACTTTCTCCATGAGAACTCCTCTCCTTTTATAAGATGAAGAGGATAAGGTGAGGAGGTTAGGATGATCCCACTAAATCATAAAAGAGAGTAATATCCAAACTGATTGGAGGCCACCTCACCATAGAAGTTTTTCCTTCTAGAAGCATCGAGAATATGCTTGTTTTTCCCACGTACAAAAATCATCGCACCCTAAGTAAAGTGCAGACTACAGAGACTTCACAACCTATCTTTAGAGAAGGGGGCGATGATCAGGAATCGTCACACCCTATGTATAGTGAAACCTATGAAGACCTTCCTTAATAGGGTTTTTACAAAGGAAAATATGATTTCATCTCTCAGGAAAATTTCTTCTCCCTTATTACCTCAGGAATTTAGGCCATTGGTCCTTCTGAAGACAACAAATAGGTTTACGTCATTAATGGTTATAAGGGTGATGAAAATAATGTGTAACAGTAGGACATGATTCCACAATGGAGAATATTCCTTTACTTATATTAGACTTGTCCTATCAAAAAAAGTGTCTATTGGCACAACATGGCCAACCTCTCTAAGTCACATTATAATTAATATTATCCAGATTAATTATATTTTACATTTATTATTGATCACATTAAGGTGGGGATGACTTGTACCCTTTACATTACAATTAGGGTTACATGCAGGCTTGACTCTTGAACAATATAGAAAGGGATCTGATACAGCCACTAGTGCTCATCCACTAGGGGCACATCCATATGGATGTCCATATCTCTGGCTCACTGCATTACATAGAAGAACCAATTCTTCAAATGTTCACCTATGCTCGTCCACTAGCATGTCCACTCAATAGATTTTCTTTTCCACTGCATCACACAGGAGAGTCATCTAGAGTTTCTCATCAACTCTTCTGCTCAGAGGAGGCTAATACATCATCTTCATTTATGTTCTCATGACGATGCACCCAACACTATGGGATTTCACATGTTCACCTTGTGCTCAGCCACATGAATGTCCAACTCAACAGATCGCCTTTCCCATAGGATAATAATCTAGAGTTCTTCTCAACTCTATGAATGGAGGAGGTCATATCTATGTTCCATCTCTGTCTCAGATAGTAACCACATACCATTCTTAGGGGATTTCTCTCAGGTTTGTAAGATGGAGAAAGTCTCACATAGTTGCAATGATCCACATCTCACAGGTTTTTAAGATGGATAATGTCTCACATAGTTTCAATCATCAATACTCCCTCTCAGCTAGGGAGGCATTTTACATTAAGCCAAGTCTCTCATGAAAATACTCAAACTTTGTCTTGGAAAGTTGTTTGGTGAAGATATCTGCAATATGTTCATGAGTAGAAATATACTTCACATGAACTATCTTCCTCTGCACCATGTCTCTGATATAGTGATACTTTATTTCAATGTGTTTCGATCTGTCATGAAACAACGGGTTCTCAAAGAGATTTACACAGTTCTGGTTATCACAATGAATAGTATTAGGATCCATCTCATGATCGAATAAGTCAGTCAGAATTTTGTGGAGCCATACTGCCTCACGAACTTCCACATTCAGTGCAATGTACTTGGCCTCTGTGGTTTTTAAAGCCACAGAGCTTTGTTTTATTCTACACCAGGAAACCATGTCTGATCCTAAGGTGAAGCAACAACCAGAGGTGCTCTTTCTGTCTAATGCACTTCCTGCCGAATCTGCATTAGCATATCCTTGCAGGCTCAATTCCACATTGGATGCATATCTTAGGCCATAACCAATTGTTCCTTTTAAGTATCTCAATACATGTTTTGCAGATATCTAGTGTGTATGTTTTGGTTGGCTCATAAAATGGCTAAGCATGTTTACTACATAGAAAATGTTTGGTTTGGTGTTAACCAGATACATCATAGATATAATCAACTATCGATATAGGTGTGGATCTACATTTTGTGAATTGGTTTCACTCATTTTCCTTAAATCCATTACCATTGGAGTAGGCATGGATTTTCATTCTGTCATACTGAACTTTTTCAGTATCTCCATATTATATTTTCCTTGACTTAGGAAAATCTCATATGTTCTCTGCCATACTTCTAGTCCCAAGAAATAATGCATCAATACCAAATCCTTCATTTCAAATTTGGTAGTCAATGGTTGTTTTCATTCAACAATGAGTCTCTCTAAACCGGTGAGGAAAATATCATCCACATATAAGACCAAAATCAGACACTCATTGCCATCAATGTGATAATACAAGTTTGGATCAACATTACTTTTGTTGAATCCAAAACGCATTAGAAATCCATCCATTTTATAGTACCAAGCATGTAGTGCTTGTTTTAGACCATATAGGGCTTTCATCAACCTGCATACATGATATTTTTTGTTGTGTACAATGAAACCTTCTGGATGCTCAATATAAACTTATTCCTCAATTTAACCATTGAGAAAAGTTGTCTTTACATCCATATGATGTAGCTTCCAACCCATGGAAGTATCTAGTGCAATGAAAGATCGAATGGAGGTATATCTGGCTACTGGTGCTAAAGTCTCATCATAGTCAACTCCCTCTACTTATGAAAAATCTTCGGCCACAAATATTTCTTTGTATTTTTCAATGCTTCCATCAACAACATGCATGATTTTGTAAATCCATTTGGAAGTCACTAGGGACTTTCCCTCTGGTCTCGTAACAACATCCCATACATCATTTTTTAATATAGATTGATATTATTCAGTCATGGAATCTTTCCATACTTGTTCACCTGAAGCTTCTCCATGACAAATTGGCTCTGAGTCAATAATGTGAGTCATGGCTGAAAGGTAGCTTGAGAAACTCTTTGGTCTCTTTCTTTCTCTGGTTGTTCCTTGTGGGGCTTTATGCCCTTTTGCTTCTTGTAGAGTGTTTTAGGCCCAAGAAAGCCTTTATGTCCAACTGTAATGTCTCTGGGTATGTTTCTTGGAGAAACTAAATCTGCTAGTGCAACTGGATCAACTAGAGCTATTGGTTCATCTGGAATAATATTTGTCTCCCTCTCAACTGCTGAAGGGGGAGAAGGTATTGTTTCACTATCAATTTCCATATGAGATTCTCCAGATTTCTAGAAGGCTACTTCTTATTCAAAAGTAACATTTATGCTTACTTCAATTTGTCTCTGACCTAAAATGTATATTCGACATGATTTTGAGGATTCACTGTATCCTACAAATGTACCCTTTCTTCCTAAAGGTTCTATCTTAGATATTTTTTTTTCAGTACATGAATATATACTGGACATCCAAATATTCTGAAGTGTCTAATCTCAGGCTTCACTTTGGTGAATGCTTCTTCTGTAGTAATTTTCTTCAAGATCTAATGAGGAATTTGGTTTTGAGCATATATTGTTGTCATACATTCTTCTTCCCATAGATTCATAGGTAG
The DNA here is from genome assembly GCA_009831015.1 of Picea engelmannii. NCBI lineage: Eukaryota > Viridiplantae > Streptophyta > Pinopsida > Pinales > Pinaceae > Picea > Picea engelmannii. The sequence goes on from ML805314.1 coordinate 205,994, forward strand.
ACTCTGATCATGTATCATTGCTTTAGTTGCCTCAATGATAGTTTTGTTTTTCCTTTTAGCAACCCCATTTTTTTTATGGTTGTAAGGAAATGTGAACTCCCTCTTGATTCCTACTTCAATAAAAATACTATTGAATTCTTTTGATGTGTATTATCCTCCATTATCTGATCTTAATATTTTTATTTTTCTTTTGGTCTAGTTCTCAATCCGAGCTTTGAATTCTTGAAATTTTTCAAGGACTCCATCCTTTTTCTTTAGAAATTAAATCCAAGTTTTCTTGGAGTGATCATCTATGAAGAGTACATAGTACAAGTACCCATTTAGAGATGCAACATTCATTGGCCCACATACATCTGAATGTATCTTGTCCAAGATTTCCTTGGATCTATTTTCACTGCTTGGAAAGGATCCTTTAACATTTTTTCCAAGGCAACAACCTTTGCAAACACCTTTATGGTGAATCAGTATATCTGGTAGACCTGTTACCATTTTCCCTAGATCTAGAAGAGCTCTATAACCAATGTGAGAAAGTATTCTATGCCATAACTCATTCAAGTTGATAGTGTCATGTAATAAGGCTTGGACTGGTTTGATGGTCAATTTGTACAAGTTGCTTTCTTGGACACCAATTACTTTGGAAGAGATTATATGAGAGTCTTTGTTCCATGCAAGAACTCTTCCTTTTTAGAAAGTAATTTTGTAGCCTTTGTATTCCAAGGCCGAAATAGAGGCAAGGTTTCTCTTCATTCTGGGTACATATAGTACTTCTTCAAATTTAAGTTGCATATCTGAATCTAGTTGGAAGGTAGAAGTTCCAACTCCTCTTACATTATATATGGCACCATCTCCAAGAACAACATGTAGATGTGTCTCTTTATCAATGAAATGTGTTATATGATTTCTAAGACCGGTCATGTGTCTGGAGGCACCACTATCAATTAGCCAAGTATTTTCGTTGATGGGAATTGTTATCACATGAACTTGTCAGGCTCCTGTGAGTTGGTGGTTTATACCCAAGTCTATGCCCATGCCATGCTTTTCTCTCTTTCGTAGGCTATGTCTTTAAATTTTCCCCTTCATCTGGAAAATTCATTTTGTTTTCCCCTTTTTGTTTAAAAACTCATCTTCATTACCTCTGTCACTGATCCTTCTGTTTTCCCAAACCCTTAGCCAGTCGTCCAAGTTTTTATTTTACGCAGGTCACAACCATGAGCACAAAGTGAAACACTTAGAGAAGTATGATATGGAATCAAATCAACCGAGCGAGCAAGTTCAATTTTCAACAGAGGAGATTCCATTCAAAGTTTAGATTTGCAGCCCTCAGGCGATCATGATCATAAATTTGCTCGAATTTTAACGTTAGAGAAAGGTCTGAAGTTGTGAGGTCAATCCTAGTCGTTGGCACTGGGAAGGGCACGTGGTGAAAGATCAACATTTCATGGTTTCATAACTTGGGAAGTGCAGAGGTAAATTAATAAGGACTCACAAAGTGAAAACTCATAAAATTATTTGGATCGTTCAATTCAGAAGGGCACGTGGCAGCAGATAAGAGAAATCATGATTTCATGAGTCGGAGGTTTTAGCATGGAGCAAGGCGCAAGTTCCCAAAACGTGAAATCATGAAGCGCCCAAGATTTGGCCCCATGGTCACAGCCCAAGGCCACATAGGAGGTGGGCCCAAGGAAAAAGGTAACCACCCAATGCATGATTGGTGACTCGGGATTTCAAGGAAGTAATAGCGGTTGTTGGATGCATAGCATATCTGATCGTCGATCTGAATAGGTCCATTTCACAATATCAAGTATCGGGAGATTGTATTCGTGCGATGTGAAAACCCCCAAAATGTGAAATCACAATGTGCTCATGAGTTGGGCCCATGGTCATGGCCCGACGTCGCATGCAAAAAAAATTCGGTGAAGGAGAAGCTGACACTAGGAGCTTTGGGAGTGCGAAGGAAAGAGTGTGAATTTCATGAGACCTACACCAAAATCCTAATATGCCCATGTGAGTTAAAGAACGATACCATCATGGTTTCAAGGTGTCGGGTTGACTAGAAGGGCCACTAGTAGTGCATGGTGGATCCCTGGGTGTTAAGTCTCGTCCTGATCCCAATGAAGGAAGTTAATGAAAAAAGGAGTGGTGGTTGAAACCTTGGATCACTCCATAAATGGAAGGTATGGAAGTTCTGTCTGTGGGGACTGAACCATCATCCCATGGTACTCCTGCGAGCATATTTTCCTACAAAACCCATGTTTATCTGAGCTCGCGTCTAATAGAAGAATGCCCACACAATCTGATGGAGCGGGCACCAACTGGAAGCTTTGAATGCAGGGGTTTGATCATACTCTTGGTAGTTGCAACAGTTTTGAGCATATATACTCAGTTTTGATATTTTGTTAAGGTCGATGGTTGAGCTAATATCTAGTATTGTAATGTTTTAATGAAGCTCTGGTTCTCTGGTTATGTAACTTGATTTGAGACTTCTTGTTTTATGAAAGTCAACTTCTTTTTCCATCTTATTTGCGTCTGATGCTGAATTTTCATGATTGAAGTATTCGCATGGATTGTGGTGACTATGTTATAATGGATGTTTGATTGCAGTGTAGTTATATCATTTTCAATTTCCTGAAACTTTGAATTCATGAGGATCTGGTTTTCAGAGTTTTTCCTCCTTAGGCTGCTGGAAGAGATGATGTCTAGAGAAGACATTTACAACTTCTCCTCAATTTATTTCTCCTACTCACCCTTACTATACTTATTCTCTGAATTTGATCAAGACCTCATTTTCTTTTTCATACCACCCTAGTTTTCTAAGTTAAAATGATATTCTCTCAAGTTTGCCCCATTTTACCTCTTTAAATCCATTAACTGTGACATATAACCTGATGGGTACTGGGCTTACCTCTGCCGCAATCCAAAGGTGACTTCTAGTGATAACAAGAAACATACCTGAGAGTGATGAGATGTTTATTTCTTCATTTCTTTGAGGTCTTGTCTTCCTGGAACTGAGCTTTCTTGAATCATTAAGCCTGCCTCCCATTATGATTTTGTTCATCTTCACAAACCCTTGTCAACTAGGCTAGAAAACCTAATGGCTAGGCTAGGCTAACACTTCTAGGTTTTGTTGGGATTATGACTACCAACAATAATACTTGAGAAATATGATATCCCTATTAATTTAAAGAGATTCTTCAAGGAGTTTCAGAAATACCATTCTGAATTTTTCTACAGAAATTGGTGAAACCCTAGAAACCCTAGGGCCAAAAAATCAAAATGCTTGGAAATGAAATATGAGACTTGTTGGAGGTGCATTGAAGGAGGTCGTACACTTATATTTCCTTTTTATCCCCAACGTCCAAGTTTTAAGTGATGAAAACCCTCAGAACAGTAGGTCGTATAGAAATTGTGGAAACCCTAGGAGGGTCATACAGTTTCTGCAGAAGTGAAAGGGAATGGATGGAAAGTATTTGTGCAATGGGATATTCAAGACCTATGCTCGGATACCATGTTTATTTTTCAATAATCTAGTTTAATAATGCAATTCATTTCAATTTTTCATTTGTCTTAACCATTTGCAGCAACCAAGATCACAAGAAGAAACAACATGCACAAGAACACAAGAAGTATCCTAGGAAACCCTTCTCAACAAGGGAAGAAAACCCAGCCAAATCCTTTGTTATATTATTCAAGAGAAGTACATTCACCACAAATAATACTTATCACACAAGAGGGTGCTCAAACCCTAGAAGGCTAGTGCCCAAGAGACGTGCACACTTTTCCCAAGAAGATGTACTTGTTGAAATTTCCAAACTTGTGTGTAGGATATGATTCCACAGTGGGGAATATTTCTTTACTTATATTAGAATTTTCCTATCAAAATAAGTGTCTATTTTCACAACAGGGATGACCTCTCTAAGTCACATTATAATTAATATTAACCAAATTAATTATCTTTTACATTTATTATTGATCACATTAAGGTGGGGCCAACCTGTACCCTTTACATTACAATTAGGGTTACAAGAAGGCCTGACTCTTGAAACATATAGCAAGGGATATGATACACCCACTAGTTCTCATCCATTAGGGGCACATCCATAAGGATTTCCATATCTATGGATCACTGCATTACACAGAAGAACTAGTTCTTCACACGTTCACTTGTGCTCGTCCACAAGCATGTCCACTCAACATATCTTCTTTCCCACTGCATCACACAGGAGATTCATCTGGAGTTTGTTGTTAATTATTCTTCTAAGAGGAGGTTGATACATCATCTTCATTTATGTTCTCATGATGATGCACTGAACACTTTGGGATTTCACACGTTCACCTTGTACTCAACCATAGGCACGCCCAACTCAACAGATCACCTTTCCCACAAGATAATCATCTGGAGTTATTCTCAACTCTCTAAATGGAGGAGGTCATCTCTAAGTTCCATGTCTTTCTCAGATAGGAACCATGTACCCTTCTTAGGGGATTTATCTTAGGTTTGTAAGATGGAGAAAGTCTCACATAGCTATAATGATTCACATCTCACAGGTTTGTAAGCTGGAGAATGTCTCACATAGCTTCAATCATTAACACCAACAAAATTCATTTTATGGTAGACTCAAAAATCACTTATTAAAGTGTTGGGGTAGGTCTCTTGAAACACTCTTCCCTCATGGGTACCTTCCCTACAAATCTTCCTCCTGCTATGAAACATATCCCAACGGTTAACATGATTTCGACTATGGATCATCAAGCCTTCAAATCATCTGATCCTTGGATCGTGCCTAGTCCCTTAGAATTTGATACACTACTTGACACCATGCCACTTAGTTCTGTAGAGGATAAATATGATACCATCCAGTATTCCTCTCCTCCATCGGACGACCAATATCTGTTGGCATCTAAGACTTACTCGTTACCATCCTAATTAGATTCCATATCATATACTTTCAATTAAATCCTACATATTTTTCCATCAGATGAGTCTATTATGGAAATGCTTAGTATCGAGGAGGCACTGTGGGATGATAACCACCGTCATTCGTCCTTTCTTCCCAGTTTGGATTACATAGAGAAAGATATTTCATCTATATATCCTAGTGATGTTGTTGACTCTCCCCGCTCTCCAATACTCACTTAGGATACCATCTCCGAGGGGAATTTGTGAAACATCTCTTCCACTATCACTGTTGACATATACATTACAAAAGGTATTGTGGAAAACATACAACTAGGTGCAAACTGTTCAGTTGAATAAGTTGAAATTTACACCGCCTTGTTCAAATAATTTTGTGGCATATTCGCTCGGAGTTACGAAGAAATTCCATGGATCGATCCATCGATCATTGTGCATGAAATAAAAACTTACCCAAAAGTTAAACTTATGAGACAAAAAATTCACCTGGTCCATCCTAAGAAAATTGTCACAATCAAGGTAGAAGTAGATAAACTTTTGAAATCTAGTTTTATTTATCCAGTCCCTTTGACTAAATGGGTTTCCAACATCGTTCTAGTTACCAAGAACTATGGGAAAATTTGTGTTTGTGTTCATTATCAGGATCTTAATAAGGCTTGTCCCAAGGAAAATTACCCTACACCCTTTATCGACCAAATTATCGATAGTTGTGTCGGAAGCGTCATTTTCTCTTTTATGGATGGATTTTCTGGCTATAACCAGATCGACATTTTACCGACTGATCAACATAAAACAACCTTCATATTCCCATGGGAGACTTTTTCTTATCGTAAATTACCTTTTGTCCTTGAAAACGATGGAGCCACTTTTCAACGGGCCATGTCGTATGCATTGCACGATATCAAACATATTGTTGAACCTTATCTTGATGAATTACCCGCTCACTCGCCTCATTGACTAGACCACATTGATCACCTATGAGCCATGTTTCTTTTACTTGGGGGAAAATATTCCAAATGGATTGTCATTCTCCAAGAATTTGATCTCGAGTTTTCCAAATCAAAGACTAAGAAATCGTTGGTTTTTGTGTAATTTATTTTTTATCTTCCCCATACTTATGAAGATACTGAGCCCAATGATTATCTTCCTGATGAATTCTTGTTCCTTATTAGTACATCCGATCCTTTCTATGGATATATTATTCTCTATGTCCAAACCCAATGCTTTCATCCTAACATTTTACGTGATGAACGAAGTTTCATTAGACACCACTTAAAGCATTACCTTATCATTGGCAACACTTTGTACTATTATGGAATTGATACTTTCCTCTAACACTGCTTAACCCACAAAGAGGTTGAAGAAGTACTAAATGACCGTCACTCTGGAGCTTGTGGCATTAATCTTTCTGGGATGGCTACAACCCAAAAAAATCTACATGTTGGTTATTGTTTACCTTCCATATTCAAATATCGCATCGAGTCCATTAAAAATTCCTACCTAGTCAAATATTTCAGAGGAAAGAATGTACACACCCAGCTCCACTTCATCCCATTTTCGTTGTCGACCCCTTTGTGAAATGGGGCATCAACTTTATGCATTGTAATCCTACCTCAGTTGGGGGGCATGGTTATATCCTCGTTTCCATCTATTATTTCACCAAATAGGATGAGGCTATGCCTACATTCCTCAACGATGGCCGCAATGAAACACTTTTTTTGTTCAATCACATCATCACTCGATTCGGTGTGCCACAAACTATTGTAACCGATCATGGATCCCATTTCCATAACCAGATGATGGGTGAATTACACACCAAGTTAGTTTTTCTCCATGACAACTCATCCCCATACTATCCTCAAGAAAATGGACAAGTTGAGGACATCAACAAAGTCCTGAAGACCATGCTTTAATGCATGGTGGGAGTGAACACAACCTCTTGGCACTTGCAACTCTTCTCCGCACTTTGGGCTTACCGGGCTTATGTTAAAACCACTACTAGATTTACACCCTTCAAGTTGGTGTATGGGATAGAAGTGATATTATCGATTGAATGCAACATCCCTTCATTGAATCTCACCATAAAACTCTTACCCCACACTTCTATTGAAGAGGAATGATTCTTATATCTGACCAATTTTGATGAAACCCATCGGGATGCTTCTCTCATCAACAAGATATATCAAAAATGTATGAAAAATCAATATGATAAGTCCATCCAACCTCACACTTTCAAAGAAGGAGATCTAGTCCTTGACTATGATCAATATCATGAAAAACTAGGGGCATGAAAGTTAGAACCTATTGGAAAGGGCCATGCATCATAAAATGTGTGTTACATAGAGGCACCTACAAGTTAGTAGACTATGATGGATTATCTCTTGGTGAGCCCCGAAATGGGATTCACCTCAAGAAATACTATGCATAGAATATCTCACATGTTTTATTTATACATTATTGTACTGTATACCTTTGACTTAGTGTGTCTTTTCTTTTGTTTACACGAGTTTATTCTCAATTGTTTATACTTTGTTTTGTGATTGAATTCACAGATGACATCATCCTTTCCCATCTATTTTGGGTTTGCGTATGGTGCTAGTAGACATAACCAGAACATCACTTTTGCATCTTGGGTCATCTACCACTATGGAGATTTAGTGATTTTGGGAGGATTTTTCCTC